>JAZEWT010000017.1:11342140-11363214 GCA_036362905.1 Mordacia mordax | reverse complement strand
AAGCATCTATTGTGAGTAATGATATTGGGTGCGTCTCGTCTCCTCGAGAACGTCTCGTCTCCTAGATCGAGCTCAGAGCAACGCGTGCTGTAGTTACTCGCAATTCATTCAAGAGAGAGCGAAGGGGTGGTTATCTAAGCGATGATCTTGGCGAGGGTTTGTCGTGTGAAGCGTGCAAACAACTATAAAACTGCTCTCTACATCTGCGATTTCGGGACAGCCGTATTGAGCGGCTATCCCAGAAGCGCAGTTCTTAAAAAGCATTTTTTCATCAACTTATGTGAATACAGTAAATGGCTACCCTTGACAATGTACTGTAACTTTTTTTGGCAATAATCTTCCAGAAATGTGTCCAGACCATTGTCTCCCCTAGCTCGTTATCGGTCCTAACCCAAGCATCTATTGTGAGTAATGATATTGGGTGCGAATCATGCTACATTACGTGTTAACATAACGCAAGCAATGTAAACTTTTAATAAAATACTAGAAAAGTTAAATAAGTCTGTCAGTTTTTTTTATTTTCGTTGGAAAGAACCGTTGAGCTGTGTAGCGCTTTTTTAACGATCATCCAACAGGGCAGGGTAAGCAGGTTACATCATCTCAGGGCACTGGAGGGAAACAAGTGAGGAAGATGAACTTAGGTTAACCTAGCCAGGACAATTTACTTGGCCAGGATATTATTATTAACCAGGTTATTTGCTAAAATAAGCAATATAAGTACACGCCTGTGTTCTACAAGTAATTAGCCACTTGTATGAGCGTCTTTAATATCCATACAACTCGTGAGCATACGCCCATTAAAACAACTTTACAGACGAATTATTGACCTTGAAGTTCGTGCCCTTTTAATGTGCCACGTTGGTTAGGCGTGTCTGGATGTGGCCTCTTACGGGTGCCATCTATGCTTTGTTATTGTTGTTGATTTTCCGTTAATACATCGTGGTTGCTGACGTGCCGTTCTCTCCACAGCCCTGTGCAGCACTTTGTGACACCCGGGTGAAAGACGTTATAGAAGTGCAATTATTATTGTTCCGCCTCATTTGGACATATTGCCGTGTAGTGTTGAGCGTGGACAGTTGACAGTTTTAGCCACCAACAGTCGAAAATAACTGATGGGTTAAAATCTTCATATTGCAAATGTTGGGAGTCTTGCCTGATCTACTCACTTTCCAAAATGATCTTATATATAAATGTTTAATGTGAAATTCGGCTTTTTTTACCTGAGACGTAAGACGTTTTCAGAATCATTTATTAAAGTCTGTCTATTGGTTACATTTAAACGTTCTCAAAATATTGTGTAGCGCATTGAAACAAAAAATATCCTTAATGTAACCCAGGTCGCCTTTGTAAAAAGAAATCTTTCACGTCTAAATTGATTTTCTTTAGCTCCTATTTACTTAAGGGATGCTGGTTTGCCAATATTGACTTAAGTAGCACATTAACATGGTGATACTTAATGACCGTTAAGTGTGAGAGCATATGCCAAGACTACAGACATGCAGCAGCGTCCGCCCTCCAGGATATCCCAGGATACTTTCCTGATGAGGTTCCATCATATCCGCCAATCTCAACCGGCCAATCTGATGTGGCCACGAGGCTTTTGGTTGATCCCTCAGTCTCCTCCCTCCACGAGGTTATTCATATAACGGATGATCTAATCTGTTGTGCGGGGTCATCCACGCAAGGGCCGAAATCTAAAAAGAGTAAGCCTAAATTTCTAAAGTTTGCATTCGTGTATAATGGAGATAGCATGCCTTATCGTCGTGTACTGTGGTGGCCCACCCCATCTATATCCCAATATTCAGGAGAGATACGGGCGCAAATTAGTTAATTGTCAAATAAAATTGAATATTGTATGCTATGGCACCACACAGGAGTCTAACTAATACGTCAGTTTTCCAAAGCAGATGTTGCTACGTCCCTCACTCATTAAACATTTAACAGGACCTGGCAAACCAGAAGATGTCAAAATATATATTTGCAGTTCTCATTATGGGCTTTGCAAACTGCATACCTGCAGAGCCTTTTCGCGTCACGAACATTCACGCGACTAAGCCTTTTCTCCGTTAAGTTGTGTTTAGGAACTATTCAAACGTCAAAGTGTTTCCGTACACACGCTAAAGCTTGCAGGGATTCTTGGCAAACGTGTGCTACGATAAGTGACCTGTTAAAGAAAATCTCAGGTTCATAATTAGGTTCCTTTTTGGGTTAGGTCTTGAAAAATTGTACGGTAAACTCGCCTCCACCGGACACAGCCAATTAATAAATGCGTCAAGCACACTTGTTTATCGGAGAGTAATCTGTTATTTAAATGGAATTCACGTTTCGCTGGGGACCACATCCTGTAGTTCTACCCAAGTTGAGAGAGGAACCGTTGAGTTATGTAGCTCGTTTAACAATTGTCCAGCGCAGAGTTGTAAGCAAGCAGAACACGAGACATGAGTAAAAAATATATATGTTAAGTTGATCATCTAAAAAAACTATTCCGAAAAGTATCCGGCAAAGCGCAGTATTCACGTTTTACAAATCACTACTAGCTCGGCTCTCGCTTGCTCATACCAATTTGAATGTTATAGGTTACTCCAACACTTTTGTGCTGAAGCGGTAATAATTTTGATATGTTTGATTGATGTCACTTATTATTTGGCTACTTAGGGCACAGTTTTACATAACGTAATATTGGTCGTGAAAGTATTATATTTAAACCTTAGGCTGCATCACATGGGTTAAGGTAGCTTCCAGTTGATTGATTTTTTTTCCATTGATATAAGTGTATATTCAAGAACTTGGAAGTTATGAGAGATTTATTTTGTCATGAGAACTTACAATATCTCGAATATTGCCAAGTAATCATGTGTCCGTTATTCATCGTTGTGGTGTTTAGTGTTTTGGTTATACCCTTACAAAAACAAGTTAACTCGGATTAAAGTAATGATTGTTTTGGTTGTGCGTATGTGTAAATATAGTTTCATACAAATCAGGTTGGTCGTGAGGAAAATTGTAATTGACTAGTTCTTGTTTTAAATATATGCTTTGTTGTGAAGGAAACTTTGCACCAAAGACAGGAGTAAAACTTTAACATCATTAATTTAATTTGTCCTTTTGAAAGGTTGCAAAATGCTCCTCTTTGTTGTGCTAAAACTTTTAAAATGTCCCTGCCACTGTTGCACCTTTGTTCGTATTTGACCTTTGTTAATGTATTGCCTGTGCAATCTTAAAGCCCTATTATTTGCTTGATGATTAAGGTTGGAGTTTCATCTTTCTACAAGTTGGTGCTGTGAGTTTGTTTAATTGTGCAACCATCTTACTGTTGGCGTTTAGGGTTACGGTTACGTTTAATTCATGCCCATTGTTGGGTTTATTTGCCCTTGATTGTATGCGTTATTACGTTGGTCACTTTGGATGTTTGTTGTGTGGTAGAAATACCGCATCTCGAGGTTGCATGCTGACAGGATACTTTCTGCTGCAATAATAGACATCTATCTGTAACTGGAGACAATTAGGACCCTATAGAAAGGCCTTAACCCCTATTTTTTATATGAGGCTGCTCTCGTAATTAACTATGCCATGCAAGGATATGAAATGCGAGGCCAAATATCCCATAAACCACAATTATCTCTGACCAAAAAGTATGGATTGAGAGATGTGACTCCTTTTGTCATGGGAAAGATGAATGATGATTTCTTACTCATTGGTCCATTCATAAAACACTGTTAGGTTGGGGGAGGGGGTTGTTGTAAGAAGTAGAAGCCCGGAGGCTAGGCTTTGCCTGGTAGAGAAACCCGGCTTGCCCTGTTGAGAAACCGTCGGAGAGGGGTGGGACGGAAGGCCCAGGGTCTGATCAAATGAGTGTTCTTGTGTTCCAAATTTGGTGGACTTTTGCAGAGTAACTTAAACTCCTCACTTCACCCCAAATGTTTCCGTTATCACAAGGTATAATAGTCTGGTTACTATGTATGTGGTGTAGATAATGGATGGTTACAGTTCATTATGTAACTTAACACAACAGTTGGTTTATGGTTTATAATTCGCTCGAAAGCACGATTGGATAAGTATTGTGGGTCTACATCCATCTTGCCACTTAAACAATTATTTCCTCCATGTAAGAAGACCCAGCAGCTGCAAATCGTGGGCTTGCATAATATCAGCAACGTTGTTTCAAAACAAACTTTGGACAAGCTTTAACAAAGCATTTACAGTCACTATTAATCATTTGTCATAAACTGCATATCTTGCAGGCAAGAAATGTCTCCTTTGTACCATGAGGTCCTAGTTTGATTAACAGTTATACAATATTCAATTTAATCATGATTTTGTGAGTAATGTTTCTGGCTTAAGTTTGCATATTTTTCAAACTGTGGACTTGCATTGTGATGCAACTTGTAGCCTATACTGCTGTTGTAGTTAATGTCCTGCAGAATACAATGCATTATGCTATTTTGTGATTACTAGAAAGGTGTTTTTATTTAACGCTACTGTGTTTTAACGTGGTTATAAAGTTCAGCTTGGTAACGAATTATCGACGCGTGTAGTCTGCCTCGTAGTAAATTGAATTTGTTTACGTTTCACAGAAGCATCTGATGCAGAAATTAAGGCTGCGTACAAGAAGCTTGCTCTGGAATGGCATCCAGATAAAAATAATAACAGTGAAACTGCTACCAGCGTGAGTATCAGTATGTTAGGCATATTTTATATTATATATGGTGGAACATATGCTAGTATCGTTTTTATTCTCTTATGGTCAAGTGAAATAAAATTGATCAGCAGTCTACAATTTCAAAATATCAGCATTGCCATTGACAAATGGGTCGTTCTTCAAATTCCATGTCATGTATCAGTGTGCCCTTGAAGCTGTTTAGTGTAGAGATGATTGATTGAATTTGCAGAGATCGCTGTGCCCTGGGGTACTGACCTTCAGCAGTTCATTGACATGGTGTTAGTCTGGGTAATTATAAGACTTTTTGCAGGTCATATTTAATAATGGAGTTCAGACAAATAAACATCCGAAGGTAAGGTGTTTTCAAGGTTTATCTTAACATTGACAACATCAGTATACTTTCCACAACCACAAACCAGCTGCAGTACAGAGCTCAAATCATGCCAACAGTATTGCATGGATGACCGCGACGACCATATCGCATGGAATTGTTTTCATTGATTACGACATCAATTCCATTGATGGATTACGACATCAATTCCATTGATTGATTACGACATCAATTCCATTGATGGATTACGACATCAATTCCATTGATTTGCTAAAGCACCGACAACAATGCGATTTGTCTCGAACTCCCATTTTTTACATTTAGAATTTTGATACATTTTTTCTCCGAGGAGACTTCAGACATTTTTCAAAACACTGGCTACCAAGCTTGCCCATGGTACGTTTGACAGTTTTTTTTTCTTCGTGGCATTCAATCTCCACAATCACGGAGTATGGGCTAGCCAACTGATTAGTGCTCGATTAAGTTGACGTGGAATAATCCACAAGTTGCTCCATGTGGAGGATGTCCTGTAACCATTGTTTTCCTTTTGTACAATGCAGAAATTTCAGCAGGTTACTGCAGCGTATCGGCTTCTTACTACAGAAACAAAGGCGCAGAGACATATGACCTTGGTAAGCACCAATACAGCGATATCGATTTGTGGGATGCACAATTTCTGGATCATAATTTTAGAATCTGTGTTCATTGTCTCCTGTGTGCCTTTGTACTTTTCCAGGATGACATGCTGGATTTCTTTCACGTGATGTTTTTTGGAGCTCCGAATGTGTTCACGTTTTATCCTCCACCTTTTGGTGAGTGAACTTACGGTAATATTGCAGACTAACCGGGTCAACAGTGTTTGTTCTCTGAATCGTCCGATGAGTCCACATGCAAATATCCGATGGACAGTATAGAAAGAACATTTGTCGCATCATTTTCTGTGCCAAGAACACAAATCGGTTCTTTTATAAAAAAAAAATGAAGAGCACTAGCGGAGTGTTATATATTTGTAACATGTTCTCCTGATGCAACAGTGCTGAAGAGGGTGGATGGTAGTGCAAAAGTGGGAATTTAAAGCTGTGAGGAATAACGTTTATTAGTTATTACAGATTGTTCAGTGTCCTCCGTCACGTTTAATAGACATATTTCATATTTGGATCACTGAACAACATATAGTGCGGCACAATTATTTCTTATTAAACATCTTGAGCTGTTTTGATAAACAATTTAAAAAGCTTTTTTGGTGGCCTCAGGAGTTTTGCCCTTGGAAGCTCGTCAGGTTATACTCAGCCAGCCTGTAAATTGTCCAAATATCGAGTGAAATTTCGGGAAGATTTCAAGATTCATCCCCAGATGGTCACCAGGAAATGGTGTCTCCGACAGATCGTGGTAAAATATGTTGGGGATCTTCTTTTTGATACCGTTAAGAATATCCTGTCCGAATTGAAGTAAGAGTGTTATTAAGCTTGTATGCCAGCTGATTGTTTCCAAAGGCATACCAGAATCAACATTTTGGCATCAGATTTTACTATTTAAAAAGTGACTGATGGAAACATTTGAGGACGATCAGCCAAGCTGGTTTTTTTTCTCCACTGGATCCATTAATAGCATTCGTACACACACTGCACTTGTATTTCATATTAGGTCATTACATGCTGATCACTTTTTTGTGATAAAACTGTATTATATACAAGTCTGTAATAGATATTTGGAATATACTGGATGTTTTTGGTGCTACTTGCCATTTTGTGTTTTAAGTAATTGTTCAGTGGTATATGACCTGAATATACAAAAAATAAAGGGTCTTAATTTACAGTGGTGCACAGTTTTAAATTTTAAAAAAAGTTATTGAAATTACTTAAGTTTGCAAATGCACTTGTTATGTTTATAAATAGGAAAAGGGTTGTATTTGAGTCACACTTTCACAACGAGGCATTTGTAGTCTTAATGTGTATGGGAATTGTTAGAAAGTTGGTATGTTAACACGAGCGTTCTTGTGTTTAATGTGAAAGTAATTCAAATGTTTCCAAAACTTTTAGATAAATGTGTTTAGTTTTCACCTTGCTGCTTACAACCAGTGGCCAAATACTTTTTGAGATTGAAAATAAAAATTCCATAGCATTTGTGCTTTTTTGCATTTAATACCCGCTAACGTGTAAACAAAAACATGGTTGACATGGAAATCCTAAGCAGCTGGCTAACTTGTAACCGTGCACTGCATTGATGTCGTCCAAACTTTATACATTAACCACCCCAACTCTTCCTTCATTGTTTTTATCATTGAAGATTCCTCCTCGGATGACGAAAGTATGGGGTGTCGGTATAACATGTTCACGGGTTTGTCTACATCCGACGTCTATCACTATTCCACGCGGGTCAACGGCAGCGCGTCAACCACAGCGGAGAAGCATAAAACTACTTACAACACTGTCTCAGTAGAGGTATGTGTAACTGATTTGTGACCCTGGGGTGAAAAGCGCTCTTGAAGTGCAATTATTATTTCTACTATTATCAATGTAGCCATATATATTATGCTAATGTACGTATAAAGGTATTGTGGCGGCGTGGTGGCACAGTGAGTCACACTGTCGCCTCGCAGGATGACTTACGTGGTACGTTTCTGGAATGCAACACCTGCTCTATACTCAAAAGATTTGTTCTGTTAGCGTTTGTTACATAACTGCCTGCAATGGAACAGTGTTTTATCACCGTCTGACATCCACCCAAGTGATTTTTTTTACTTCATCGTCGCCTGTGGAAAGCTGTTTAAACACAGACAAGTGTAACTATGGTCAATGTGCAAAGTGTTTTAATTTTTGTTTAAATGATCTGGTATTTACAGGAAGCAAATAAAAATGCGGCGGATCTTATGGAGGAAGAAGAAAATTCAAAAAAGAAGGTTGAGCGACGTAAATCTAAAAAGAAGGTTTGTGGAAGGCTAACGAGATCGATACATCCTCCGCTGGCACATTCTTATGCGATGCATAGTGTACAGCATTGGGTGATTTTTATGTAAAGAAGTAAGCTTTATTCAAGTTCTTGCCATTGCGTATTTAGTAACGTAGCGACTTGCAATTATACAGATGTCCATCCTTTGTATAATCTTACTTCTTGTGACGAATGTATCTTTATTAATCTACTCATGGAAAGCACTTAAAATTTGAAATTCATAACGTGCCTAGTGTAAGGCTGTCGAGGATTTTGACCACTATTTCCAATGCCAAAATGTAACGTTTAGATTGGGAACTGGGTGAAGAATTAAGTAACTTAGCAATGTCATTGCTCTGCTGTGCAATAGTAACACAAACGTATTAAGAAGTGGTTGTAGTCAGCTGATCTTTGTTGAGGATGGAATTGTTTCAATAAAGCTCTTATTGCTATACATCTTAAAATATATTTGTTCCTTATTAATTCAATTTGGATCTCTATGAAAACTAATATTGTGAACCCAATTCAAACAATAGCTTACAATTCTTTCTAAAAATAACACTTCCGCAACATGTTGTACAGTGACACTAAATTGCACATTGATTACTGTGTTTTAAGACCTCAGAAATTACCAGCTGCCACATGAGGCTAAGAAAACTTGCATTAATATATGCTGGCTTAATTAATGCAGAAGGACTACTCTCCTAAGTTTTTAATTTACTTGTCTTTGTAACGAAACAGCTTTGATGCCTTAAATATGTTCACTTAATTGCACTGAAGCAATATGTTACGATGATTACTTTATACGGAATATTTTTTTCGTTATGCCCATTTGAAAAAAAAAATTACACTGAGTGCATTAAATGCTGGTGGGTGGACATCTTCGTAAAGACTGGGTTTTTATTTCGAACGCCGCAGTGTGCTGAGCGTTAAACATTGGCAGGTTTGGTTCGTGTGACAAAACATTGCTGAGTGGATGTCGGGTAGAGGAGGGTTTGATGCATTTTTACATAGCCTAACCCAAAAATAAATTTTACGTATAACATTGGTGACCTCTTATTACAGTGGACATCTCGTATAGCCAAAGAAAAATAATTAAGTATGGTTTTTATCATGTTTTTTTGACGGTCTACTGTTTATGTATGTCTGAAATGAACACACGTTTAAAGCTTGCCTTACCTTGTGCAGTTCTCTAAATAGCTGCTGTTTACTTGTCGTGTTTAAGAGACTCGCTCTATCTTTTCTGACTGTCCACAGAGGCAAAAGGAAAGAAGACAACAAGCAAAAGTGGAGAAAAAACAGAATAAAAAGCCAGAAGATTATACAGAGGTGTGATTGTGTAATCATATTATAGCTAAGTGGATTTTTATGGTACACAGTTGATTCCTGATCTTGTTCTTGTCTGTTAACCTCAATACCCTGGGGTCAATTTTCATACAAACCGCGTTGTGCAGTGATAAACATCTACGCCTCAATGTCCTGCCTGAGGCAGTTTGATTCCTGCCTTGGTGCTGTTTCTTGTAGGGTTTCTATGTTCTTTCCCTGTTCTGCATGGGTTTCCTCGGTTCTCCGGTTTCCTCACGTAACAAAAACCGTTGATTTAATTGGCCGATAACAGTGACCTAGAATAATAATAATATTTGCTCCTCTCGAGCGCTTTTCACTCGACGGTCACAAAGCGCTGCACAGCGCTGTAGAGAAAACGGCGCGCCAGCAACATCAGAGTAGATCACTTGAAGTAAAATAAAGACTAACTCGGTCAAGGACATGAAATATTGTTGGACAAATACCGAGATGTTGGGAGGATGCTTGGCATTATCGGGTGACGTAAACTAGGATGCATTGTCTGGAAAGTGTTGCTATCGTCAAATTTCGTGGCTGCCTTCTCCCTCCTCCTTGCTGCTTCTGTGATATCCGCAAGCCACTGAATCGTTCTGTTCCAATGAATATCTCGTCATTAAACCAAATGTGCGCATATTATACGTTGTTGCTATTATACGATTATCGCAGTAAGCATGAGTGCAGAGAAATGTTCTCGTTTAAGAAGTCAATTATTGGATCCACAGTAAAGTGTAACCGTTTATGCCCCATAAATACCGAATTCTTTCAGAACGTTAGAAAGTATGACGAAAAATCACATTTGAATAGAAATGTTATACTTTATAAACTGCATGTTATTGGGGAATATGATCAACAGACTGCCAGGAATTTCAAGTTTGTTTCTTGTATTCCATTTTAATTATTATTTAACAGATGCCCTTATCCAGAGCGACTTGCATCATTACACTACAGAGGTGGGGGCAAGGCAGCCGTGCAGCTAGCCAGCACCAACGCTTGCCAGACACGGAGTTCTATTCATGATATCGGCAGGAAACTGAAAACTGGGGGGGAAATCGACGCAAAACGGGGGGAGAAACACACAAACTTCGCACAGAAAGGTGCCCTAGGTGGCAATCGAACAGACTCGGGACATTTTATTCTGAGGCGCTTAAAAATATGCCTTGTTTTAAGATTATGATGGCATTTCTTCCCTTCCCCAAGCCTAAATTGTTGCTGCTTTTAAACACCTTATATTCAGCTTGGCCTGTTGCCCCTCAATGGTGGGGATATTGGAGCAGAATTTTACGGCAGATTCGAACCTCCTTTAGTCAGGAGGATCTTTGGATCATTATTTTAGACCCCCCCCCACCCTCCTTCAAACCTATTCGCTGAGGGAGACTCTCATCAGAAATGCTTAATGCTAGGTGACATTGCTGCTAGGCTTCATTCAACTCCTCCTGCCCAATAAGGTTACGATCCATGAAGAGCCCAGGCCTCAATTGAATTATTTATCCCTTTGTGTTTCAGGGTGCGTTGTCGGCCAATTCAAGTGAAGATGAAATAGAAGTTCCTGCTGAAAGCAAAGCTCTGAATGAGGACCCGGTTATAAAACCTGGCACACTTACCATGAACCCCACAAGGAGTGCACGAGGTGATGTGCTAAAGGAGAGGCCCGTAACTAAACAGAATCATGAAGATAATACCATTCCACCGGTATTTTCGGGCACCAAAGACCATGCAGGCACTGCTTCATATTTGAAGACAAATGATATCCGTAATTTTAATAGATGCAATGGACACGCTAAGCACGTGAACGTGAAGGAGGCATCTCAAAGAGAACGCGTAAGCTCGTACACACTGCCTGCTTCAGAGACGTTTGGAGACAACAGCTGTGATAATGGTGCTGAGAAGGCATCGTCTGATTCTGAAGATGTAAGTACAGCGCACGGTGGCCCAGTGGTTAGCGCTGTCACCTCACAGCAAGAAGGCCCCGGGTTCGAATCTCGGCTCGGGTGCCTTTCTGTGGAGTGTGCATGCTCTCCTCGTGTCCCTGTGGGTTTTCGCCGGGCACTCCGGTTTCCTCCCACAGTCCAAAAACATGCTGCTGCACAGGTTAATTGGCTCGCAGACTACATTGCCTGCAGTGCCCGGTGATGGACTGGCCTCCCATCGTGGGTATATCCCTGCCTTGCGCCCTGTGTCCGTCGGGATAGGCTCCGGCTCACCGCAACCCTGGACAGGACTAAATGGTTTCTGACAATGAGATGTATTCATGTAAGTTTCACAGCTCTACTTATAAGAGTTGTTCTTAAGAGCTGCTCTTTTGCGATAGCTACATTCAGCGTTCCTTCTCAGTCCTTCGACGTTCCCATCCAGTGATCTCTCTTAACGTGGGAGGCAAAATATTGCAAAGTAAAGCGAAGGCATGCTTGACACAGCTGTCCCGAAAAAGCAACTCGGAACAATTCTCATGTGATATGGTAAGATTTTGGTATAATTTTATGGGCGTTTGGAAATAACATTTACAATGTCCATCTAATGACGGCCCGTTTTAGTGTTGGTGAATAAAAAATATTCTGCAATGTGATTATCACGGAGCAAGAAATGTCATTGGGTCAAGTAAGTACCAAAATCACGTGTAATGATTACCTGATTTATTGTATGCTAACTTTCAGGGATGTTTGAGCAAATTATGGCAAATGAAAATATAATTTGCTTCATATCCTAGGATTCATTGGAGGACCCCTAAATATTTCTGTAAGCTGATGATTTCTTCGAGAAGCTGCTCAATCGGAACAGCTGCGTCGATTGCTCCGTCCCTCCATCGCGACGTTTCGCCCTCACGTTTGAGGCATCTTCAGGCGTTGTGTGTGAAGATGCCACTAACGTGAGGCGAAATGTCGCGATGGAGGAGGGAGAGTGATCTAATGCAAGTGGATTAAATATGGTCATTAAACTGTTTCGATAGCTCAGCTGCAAAAAAGTTGATAATTTATATCTTTATGTAACTAAAATAAAGTGGTAATAAAAGTATTAATCTAATGTGAGGCTTTCCCTTCTCCACACTCCCAATGATTTTTTTTCTATACACTGTTCTGTACGGGTTAGGGTTACCGCAGTTGGTAAATGACAGTATTTGAGGTTGGAGGCAGGTTTAAAGTGAAGGGACACATTTAAAATAAGTTGATGTTTTTGGAATCGTCCAGAATTTAATATTAGATTTTGAGATTAGATTCTTACTTAAAGGCATCCAAGGTGGGAGGCAAACCACATTGGGCAGGATCGTCTCTCCATGAGGAGGCGTGGATGTTACCGCTGTGCCACCTACTTGCTGTGCCCTATCAATCGAAACGCGTATCTGAGTTTGCATTGTGCATGCAAACAAAAGTAGAGAGAAGAGGGGGCATTGACAGCCTACAAGGCTCTCACTGGCGCTGCTCCGACATACATCTGTGACCTACTTCAGACACCCTCCTCAACACGACAACTTCGATCCTCCAATATGGGATTTCTGCATGTGCCCAGATCGCACCTCTGTTCGATAGGTGACAGCCTTCTCATGCGCTGCTCCTGGACTCTAAATCGCCCTTCCATTGGAAATTCGGTCACCAGACATCTTCAAATCCTGTCTCAAGGCTCACTTGCTCTGTAATGCCTTGTCATCTGGCCAGGAGTGGTGCTGCTCGCTGCTGTGTGGATGATGGCTCGTTGTTGACCTGCACCTGCTCAGCAACACTTCTTTATTTTTTTTATGTTTTGTTTGATATCCATCATTGATTTATTGTTATTACTTTAATTTTTCTACTCTGTTGAAATGCCGTTCTCTTCACAGGCTCGGTGCAGCGCTTTGTGAACTCTCGGATAATACGAGCCCTGGAAGTGCAATTATTATTATTAAAGTGAGCAAGAAGTGGGGAAATGTTTAACTGTGAGCAGACCTCAGACGGAATGTGTCATGAAATGTGTTCTTTTGCAGGAACCTGAGTGGGATAAGGATAGTGCCTTCTTTGCCAAGGTTGCCAACAGTAAAAAACAACAACCAAAGCCTACCAAAGTGGACAGAATTTTCAAAAGCAAGAAAAAGCCAGTTCCAGTTAAAGAAGAAAAGCCTGAAAATGTACACAAAGTTATGCTTATTAAAATTCTTGCACTTCACAGTGTTAGGTATTTGTATTCAGTGCTTGTAAAGAAGGCGATGTACTTGTCTGTTTGTACATTTCCATTGTTCCCCATGCCATCTCATTAAACTACATACTAGTTAGTCGATTTATTTTCCAACGTTCATTCTGTTAATGGCGTATGCTTTTTAAATTAACCTCATGAATAATGCAGTTTAATATACTTTGTCATCCCAATACACTGCACTAACTTCCTTGTGCGTGCTTTCTAATAGGTTACTGGTGTAGTCCAGACAGCAAGTCCAGATGAGTTAGCTCAACGGAGTGTAGCGTTTGCAGGTAAAGTTAATCTCCTCAAAGTCACGTTTTTGTACTGGGGTGGTTTTCATGAAAAAGCCTCTGATATGACATCCTTTCACAACCTTGTAAAATGCTATAAAATCATTGACCCCTAACATTGGCATCACTAATGGCATCTGCCAGACAAAGTTAGAAGCGGTTCTACAACAGGTCCATTGATTTAAGTCTTTGAAATAAAACTTATCGTTGATTCTGGGTATAGTATGAACATTTTTTTACATTAAATTCCATTTTTGCATCCATTTACACAAATGTTATCCATGTTTTTTTTTGTTAAGCCACGTGGTATACATTGTGCGTTAAACTGTTTTTATATTTACCTGCAACTTCCTCTTGTTTTCAAAACAGTTCAAGGCAATCAGTTGGCCAGCACACACAATTATGCCGAAGCCATTGAGAAGTTTACTGAAGCAATTAAGTTATTTCCTCAAGATTATCGGTAAGTCAACTCTGTTCTATTTAAAAATTGGATGCAAAATGTGAATACTAACAGTAGTTTGTCCAGAGACTTAAAAACGTCTACACAGCAATATGGATCCCTGAAAAATATCTGGCAGCGGTGTGATTATTTGACAGTTGCAATGCATTCCTAAGGCAAATTGTTGCATGACGTATTAATTATAACTGCACAAAAAGAAAAGCTTTTCGAAGAGACACAACTATCAGTCACTATCCTAAGCATATATCGATTTATTATTTGTTTTCTAATCGACTAGGCAAGACAGAAAATTACTTCCAGCATTGTATGAACTCCACAAATACTTTGGGTGTTTGACAGTTTTACCACATGGTTCGATCACCATTCATCAGAGGTCTCAAACGCTTCCCATACCTGTTCATTTGGAACAGCTAATGGAGAGCAATTCTCATCGACCTTTGAACACCTGCATCAAAACGTCCAGTAGATCTTATTTAGGACGTGGTAAGAGTGACCGTAGGTAATTTTTTTTGTGTTTTTTGTAGCTGTAGCTCCGCAGTTGTGATATCGATGGTCTGTTATGTAGATTATGTTTATAACGCGTTATTATTAACCAGGTTTTTTGGAAATCGTTCATATTGCTTTGAACGCCTTGGAATGTACAATGATGCATTGATGGATGCGGACATAGCTGTGAATATAAACTCAACATGGCCACGAGGATACTTTAGAAAAGCACGGGCTTTCATTGGATTGAAGGTACGGTTGTTGTGGGTCATCTTTGAGAGAATGGGCATTGCACCCCTCACCAGGTGCTTGCCGGATAGAACACCTTAATATATATTATTATTTTCGTTTAAACTTGTGATGTTTTTACCCAAAGTTATAGAGTAAAATATATCTAATTTATTAATTCCACCACAATATTTAGCTTGTCAAAAGTCCACAATCAAATATTTTCATTTCATGCCATAGCAGAGTGTATCAGGTTTCTTCATAAAGGACCTTTTACTGCTTCTTTAAAATGCAATTTGCTAATGACCATTTTGATTAGTGACACCCAGCGTATCATTTTCTGAACTGAATGCCATATTGGTTAATGTCAAGCTTAGCTTTCCAGTCGCTTTGATGAAGAGAGTAGTGAACTTGTAAAATTGCAGTTGTTGGTAAATACATCACATAGGCTGTGTTAACGGCCGTATCAATTATTCTCGAGCAGTGGAATGATACATTCTTACCAGTGCCAAACTCCGGTTTAAAATATTTAGTTTGTGGTTTGGTCACATGTTTTGTCTTGTGCTCTATTGTGCATTCTAGTGGGTCTACTGCTAATCTATAATCAATTGTTACATACCTGCCTTTTATTATGAGAACGAGACTTGGTTTTAAATAAATTGTTACATGCTTACAAACTATTGTGTAAGCTTTGACTAAGCATGTGTGTGTTTTTTTTATTTTGCAGCGTTATACAGAGGCAGAAAGTATGTTATGTCATGTGATTGCTTTAGAAACGTCTTCTGAAGATGGTAAACAAGAGCTTATGAATGTCCGTATACTTCGTCTTATGGTAAGCCACTGCAGCAACTGAATGCATATTGACGTTTTGTTTTAAAGAGCCTCAAGTTCAGGCATAACAAATTAATTGGGAGTGTCCTTTATGCTATTTACATTTTTTTCACGGAATCATTTAAGTGCAAAAGTGTAAGATGCTTAAATTGTTTTTTACCCCCACTAATGAGGCTTTAAAACTTTAATGTTAATATAGCTCTTGGTGCACATTGTAGCCTTATGGAACATTTTTATTGCGATGTCTCAATTGTGGAATAAATCTAAAAGCACCATCACTTGTGAAAATGGTTGAAGATGAAAGCATGTTTGGTCTCCTGCGGTTTCTTTGCACTCCTGTAGGACATGGGCTTTTCCCAGCAACAGGCAAAAGCTGCAATATGGGAAAATCACACGGTGGAAAATGCTTTAGAAGCACTGCTTCGAAAAACAGGTACACATACCAAAGCTTATACTTAAAATAGTGTTTGTTGCCATGACTCCTCATCCCCGTGGTAAGCATTCCTTTGTGTAGATGTTTTGATTATGGAGGGATACTGTCAGTGTGCACAACTAATTTTTGCAAGCAATTATATAGCTTGTCCATTTACAAACTTGCGAATTAAGTCAATATTTTAATCTTACTTGCGTTAAGTTCCCTGGCACATACCCTAACATTTTAATACAATTGTGTACAATCACTGACCAGAATGATTAATGTTATTTTGTTTTTTGTTATCAAGAATATAACACTTTTAGATAGTTATAGGCACTAATTGAGAAATGTAAGTTAGTGCACCGGTCAACAGTAATATGACACTAACATTCATTGTCACTACCCACTTAATCCTGTACAGGATATTGGAGTCCTGGAGCCTATCTTGGCGGGCACAGGGCACAAGGCAGGGCTATACTCCGAATAGGACACCAAGCCATTGCATGGCACCGGAGGCAATTTAGACCAACCAAGTAACCTAGGCAGCACATCTTTGAATTGTGTGATGAAACCAGAGTTCTAGGCAAAAACCCATGTGGACATGGGAAGAGCATACAAACTCCACAGAAAGGCACTTGAGCTAAGAAACCAATTGCCTTGCTGTTAGTGGCATTATTACTACTTGCTGCACCACCAATGCATATTACATCCAGCACATAAGCAAATGGTTAGCTGGTTGTGCATTATTTGTGAATCTCCTTAACTATTTGGGCACTGAGGGTGACTAGGAAATGGCTATTAAGAAAATAGGTTGGTAAGTGAATGTCCACCCCCCCTCCATTTTTCTGTATTCGACAGCTACTCCGAATTCCCCCATCACCTTGTAAAACACTAAAGTATTTGGTCTAACATCACCAGCCGCCTTTAGAAAACAAGCTTCTTAACCCAGTCCTATTTTCTTGTGTAAAGCAATTGTTTAATTTTCTGTGATTGGCAAGAGATGAAAGTTTGAACCATTTTTGGTACCGTGTAGCAGCTGATGTTTATGAAGCTTACAAAAAAGACTGGTATTTGTATATGCAAGCACCGACATCTTTGTTCTGTATATCTTTTTTTCAGGTGCCGTGCCAAAGTCTGGTGTTAGTAATGGAATACAGAATATACAAAGGCCAAGTAAGTTATTTCTGATCAATAAATGTATAATGAAGAGTTTTCAAATTAAAAAATATGTAAAGCGGGGCAATAGAGTGCCATCATTGAGTACCTCTTCTGCCTTGCAGCAAGACACTCTGGGTTTGAATCCCAGCTTGGGTGCTTTTATGTGGAATTTGCATGTTCTCTGTCCGTTGAAATATTGTTGAGTTATCCCTGCGTTTATTGGCCTTTTGATTAAATTGACCCCAGGTGCCCTGCACGGGACTGGGATCCCCCCTCCCTGCACAGGATTAAGTGGGTTCTGATAATGAATCAATTAAAATCTAATGTCCTTTGATGAAAGGGGCATCTTGTTAGAAATGTTTACATGGAAATATGCAAATGAGCATGAGTTATACCTTTCACGTATGACTTTACATTGAAACACCTGCTGTAAGTGCGCTGGTATGAAACAATATGCATTTCCTTACATTTTTTTAAAGCAAACTTTTTTATATCAATGATTTCAACATTTTGGGTTAGGTCACGTAAAAAATGTTTGTCGTAAACCCTCCACAACCTGGCGACGGCCAAATAGTAAAGTTTGTCAACGTGAACAAAACGTGCCAATTCTTCAAGAAGAATTGGCCGTCGCCAGGTTGTGGAGGGTTTACGACAAACATTTTTTGCGTGACCTAACCCAAAAAATGGAATTCATTGGTCACAAAAGCCTTGGAATTTAAGTTTTTTTTGTACGTTTTTGCCAACCTTGGTCAACAGAGTACAGTCTGGATAGATGTGTGGTAAGTCTGTAGAAATTGATTTGGTCTAGGAGTTGTAAAGTTTGTGAGTACATTTTATTGGGCAGATGGCCAATATGTCCCAGGCACAGCAATAAGTGGTCTGTTGAATCTCTTAAACTAACCCACCTTTATTGTAATATTTGGCCAAAACAGATACAGCATTGCACAATATCATCATCAATATCGGCTTAATCTCGTACATGGTCACTGGATTGCACAATATGTAGTGGTCTAAAATGTTGGTTTAGAAGCTGTTAATGTTTAGATTTTTTTTTTAAATATGTAATTATTATGCATTACAATGCAGACCTCATACTGCCAAGGCAGCATGAAGGCTAATGGTAATTGGTGGGATATGATTCATAATTGGAAATTATGCTTTAGCTGCCTACATTTAATTTAAAAAGTAACATTAATTTAATATTTTATGATTTAGATCTGTCAAATATGCCATGCTCCTCGTTGGCCATTGGATGAAAATTAAACTTAGGTGGAGCATTGTGTGATAGGACGTTTCCAGTGCACATAACGTTCAATGTCATACTTGCACCACGCGCATTTTTTTTACAAGTGGTCCATTATTGAAAGCGATGACCTTTGTGTGTGCACGTGTGCTTTACACAACCCATGTACGTAGCTGTACAGAAAAAGGACTCCAAAAGTGCGGTGGGCAATTCTGCAGCACCTCAGCCAGCTCTGTAAGTAGCACACCATCCACATGTAACCTTAATGTTCATTGTCTGAAGATGATATGAATCTTTAAAAATATGCACGCATTTGAGGGTTCTTATCTTAAGCTCAATAATGCAAGTGTGGCATTTTTTGTTGAATTCAAAATGGATTGCTTGTGAACAGTTGCGAAATCTTAAACTACATTTTACCATGTTATTCTTATGTTAACGTCTTACAAAAACAATGATAGTTATTAACTTTATTCTTAGGCTTAACCTGGTCTCTTTATGGGTGGGAAACCTGACTCCTGCAATCACTGAAGACATGCTTCAAAGGCTATTTATCCCGTAAGTATCTATTTGCATCTTTGTGGTGTATTACTTTTCCAAACATCTGTGTGGTGTACTACTTTTCCCAACAAACATGATGCATTGACCATTTTTTAAATACGTATGTTTCTGTATGCATGTCAGAAAATGTGCTGTAAGGATTGTGCAATTTTGAGTGGTCTCCTACGAGATAAATGCACATGCGCTACTCTATGGCTGTCATCTTTGACAATCACATACATTTGGAAAGGTTCCAATTTGTCCATCACTATCATTGCAGTAATGAATTGCAAGTTGCTTTGATTATTTCAATGATTTCTTTAGGACATATCCTTTGAACGCTAATGTTTTACAGTGCAAATCTTGAGTACTTAAAATTTATTCTAAAACTCTTTTGAAACGATATAGCCAGACTTTAGATTCATGATATGCGGGATGCAACCTAAATTGCTTTAGCCACGATAGTTACATCTTCCTAAGAGATCATATTTAATATTTATTATAGAAATCATTCAAAGTGTCCCCTATCATATTCAATACACATGTTGCATCTATTAGACCACTGAGCACATCAAAGTTTTTTTGTGTTTTTCAACATCAACACTTGGCATATCAAATAATTATACATGGTAAAGAGACATGCCACATCCTGTATAGTGCCAGACATAGTACAGTACAATATATCTTGAATTGTGTGTTTAACTTTATTTGATGCCCTTTATTGATTTATAGTAATTATTTTTTTGATCTATTCTGACGCCCTCCTGCCGTTCCCTCCATAGCTCTGTGCAGCGCTTTGTGATCCTCGGGTGAAAAGGCGCTTTAGAAATGTAATTATTGGTATTATATACTGAGCAATACCAATTTCTCAATGGCTTTTTCTACTGTGTTGCGTGACTTTCGCTGCTTGTTTAACACATGACTTATTAACTGTGCAGATTTGGACGTATTCACAGCATAAAAATGCTACTACCCAGAAGGTGTGCATTTGTTAACTACTCAGGCATGAAGGCTGCCGAGGGAGCTCTGAATGCCCTGCAGGTGGGTGGTAAATAACAACAGTTCCCGTGTCAACAATACACAACGTTGGTTGGATGACACAGGTTTCGATGATTGCTTCGAAAAGCTGCTCTGTCTCAGGACAGCCGCGTCGACCGCTACCCCCTCTCCACTGCGCGTGGGGATGCTGCCTCCGATGTGTGAGGCGAAACGTCGCGAGGTGGAGAGAGGAAGCGATCGAGGCGGCTGCCCAGACAGAGCAGCTTTTCACATCGAGCCGTGAAAACCAACATCATTGCACAGGTTTTGTTCTCACCTTCCCCCGCCCCCCCCCATTGAGTTCGTGTCAGGTGCACGTGTTATGCGAGTGTCCAAATAAAGGGCACTAAGTTAATTAAAATTATATATTTGTACCTGCCTGTGATAGTGATTATTTTCATTCTATCGAACTCGTTACAACCAGGGTATCTCGGGGTAAAATATATACACAATAAGCAACTCGTGTCACGTGAAAGGAATAATTTGGGAATGTTTTATTCCATGAGCTAACGTTTTAAATTTCATAAGTAATATCCGCTTATCCAAAAGCCTAGTCCTAAATGTTTTCCAAGCTTAATCTTCATTGCTTTTGTATGAAACTCACTGCAAAAATGCACTTATAAATGGAAAGCTTTTTGGTACTGGTTTGGAGTGTTAGGCATTTTTTGGATGACCATTCATTGGAATTTCCATGTAGCTTGTTATAAGTTGTTGAATATTTGTCCAAATGCATTATTTGCACATGCAGTAATTTTGTGTGCATTTACAGTCCTTTCCTTCCCCTCTTGTTGCAAACTGTTATAGTTCTATTAAGTAATGGCGAGTGTATTTTCCTATTTTGAGGATGGAAATTTTGAATGCCACATTCTTAAAAGCATTAAGCCATCGTGAGCAATTAATAGATTATGTTGGGCGGCACCGTGGCTCAGTGGGTAGCGCTGTCGCGTCACAGCAAGAAGCTCCCGGGTTACAATCTCCGCTCGGG
>JAZEWT010000017.1:11316842-11332827 GCA_036362905.1 Mordacia mordax | reverse complement strand
CCATCTGTATAGAGTGTTATCTCATCGCATGGGTTGTCTCCAGGTGCTGTGGCTTCCTCTCACACGTAACCGCTCATTAGTAGAGAGAAACTTAATAAAGTAAAAACCCAATGCAAGACCCTGGTGAAAAGGAGCCCAACAACTCAGTGTGCCTTCCTGGATAAATACATTACTATGAATATTAACACAATCAAAACTGGTTTGCGGTAGTTATTCATTGAAATTGTAAGTTACGTTGACTCATATTTTGTTTTAATACCAAGATGTTGCTAAGCGACTCAAAGGTCAGAGCACCGAGCCAGCTGCGCTCTTTACGTGTAAAGGACAAACAAGCCACGTACAGCATTTTTTAGGGGAAGCCCTGCAGAGAGAACAAAATCGCTTCCCGTGTTAACCTCCAGCAAACGTCGGGGGCTTTTGTTTGTGAGACTACTGACCGGCTTTCGTCATCTCACAAAGTGACCTCAGTCGCACGACTGAAAGAAAAAGGTGAGGAAACACCCCCTGTCCTCCTCCAAAATAAAAATAAAAGAGACTACTTGTGTGATAAGGCAGCCGCGGGCCAGCGTGGCTGGTGTTGACATGTGTCCGCACGCGTGCGTGGCGCTCCCCAGGGAGGGTCTGGCTGGACAACGTGCACTGTCGCGGAAGTGAGCAGACCCTGGCCGAGTGCGTCTCGCGTGGCTGGGGCGTCAGCGACTGCAACCACGACGAGGATGTGGGCGTCGTCTGCAAGGAGATGCGCCTCAAGGGCACCTCAGAGTTTAACGTCATCGAGGTGCCCCCCCCCTCCTCGTTGCACACCCACGCCGTGCGATCTCGTGGTCCGGTTCCTCTTGTGCCTTCACTGACGCCTGTTTTGAGCGCTTCGATTAATTTTGTCCGGCGATGGACTGGCGTCCCATCGTCGGTATATCCTTGCCTTGCGCCCTGTGTCTGCGGGGATAGGCCCCGGCTTCACCGTGACCCTGTATAGGACTAAGCGGTTTCAGACAATGAGATGAGATTCATTTGTTTTGGAATCCTGTAAGAGCAGGGCGCTTGGACTGAAGCGTACAGAATGGGCCCGATCTCATCGCATCCTTAAATGAGCAGCCTGTATGGTAAATCACCATCTATGGGGCTATGTTGCGAGAAAGCAGACGCCAGTGTGTAGCGAAATCCATTATTACGATCGGTTTCCACTACCTTAATCAACCTGCACTGACCAGAATCATGTCCGACTAACCCCCACGACGTGCATTGCAAGAGGATGCCCACAAACAACAGCGGATCGACACGCTTGATGACATTTTCAATGCGGTGAACTGTGTTTGTCAGCAACTTGCGACCCTCAGTTGTTGTTCAGTGTCATCAGCTGCTCAGTTTCATGTGAGACCAGGTTTCCGTGTAAGGGCTCTACCTGTACTGGGAGCGAGCGTGCGGTTAGACGTGTGTGTGGTGTAGAGTGTTCATTTGTGCGTGTGTGTCTGCTTTTTTTTTATACAATGTGATGTATGACCTGTCACACTCACACGCTTCGTGACTGTAGGGGCAATTGCCAGCATTGTATTGATATAGATTTTCATGGCTCCGTGTAGGAGAATTGTTCTCCATAGCTGATCTTTCATAATAGCCATGTCGAGTGTTCCCCCTCCATCCTTCGCGACGTTTCACCTTCCATGTTGGAGGCATCTCCGGCTGTGCAAAGGAATTCTCAATTGCCAATAATGAAGATGTGGTTTATTGGAAAGTAGTTTTAACCAGGTGGAAGAAGCAAATTTCACGTTTACACAGACAGTGCATAATATTTTTTTATAAACAGACTCTTGAGCAACACGACATGAAATGTTTTGTCGCATCAGCATTAAAGAGTCGTTTCACCTGACCTTGAGTAGAAAAATAAACTCATTCTCAGTATATAAACCCTGATTAATTCTACAGTAAGTTGGGGGGTAGGGTTGAGCAGTGGTAACACTTGGGCCAAATAGCAAAAACATAATGGGATTGATTTCTTACCCGAGTGCCTGTCCGTTGAATTTGTCTCCTATTCTGCAAGGGTTTCCTCTGGTTATCTGATGTCCCACAGCAATGCTGAAACATGACCCGTATATTACTCAATTGGGATTATCCATAGTAACATCCTACCCACTGCGGATGCCTGGCAGGGTCATCATCCTACAAAATGGTCCTGAGACTGGGTAAACAAGCTAAGTAATAACTCGGCTCTTCCACAAAAGTGGGATTTCATATCCTTGAGAAGCTGCAATGCTTCCATTTCATGTGCTCTCTTCCCTGCGGTGGCCTTGTGCTTAGCTCAGCTTAGCTTGGCCTGGCTTAGTTTGGCCTTACGTCTGGCTCAAGCGGTGTTTGCACTGGGGGCTGCTAAGGCTTTTTGCGGGTCCTGTGAAAACAGTGGCCATTCCAAGCCCCCCCCCCCGTCTGCTCCACTTACCGGCCCTGTGTGAGCCGCCCTGGGCAACGAAGCCACAGCCGTGTCAAATACTGCCGCGGCGAGGGTGGTGAGTGGTGGCACCAGCATGGCTCTCCTGCAATGGCTCGATTGACGGAGATGAGTGGTCGTGTGGGTGTTGGCGCACTGTGATACGAACCCAGCGAAACGAGTTCGATTCCTACTCGTGACCAGTAACAGTAGAAAAGTTATGCTAACTGGTTCTGAGCCTCCTCTAGGTCAGCTCAGCCCCAAATTAATGCCTGGCATAGTGTGCAAAAATCAGCACTGGTGCTGGCCACCCACCCCCTCGTGTGCTGTCTAGGCCTTATTTGGTGCTCACTAACAGCACTTGCCCCCAACAGTCTAACAGGCTATACGGGGGATCTTTGTCTTTAACTTTAAGCGTTTAACAAATGTGTCCTGTGCCGTGCATTTGAGAACTGAATGTTTTTTTTTTGTGACTGAATAATTGCATGGGCGGCACGGTGGCCCAGTGGGTAGCGCTGTCGCCTCACAGCAAGATGGTCCCGGGTTCGAATCTCTCAGCTCGGGTGCCTTTCTGTGTGGGGTTTGCATGCTCTCCCCGTGTCCGCGTGGGTTTTCGCCGGAGACTCCGGTTTTCTCCCACAGTCCAAAAAAACATGCTGCTGCATAGGTTAATTGGCTCGCAGGCTAAATTGCCCGCAGTGCCCGGGATGGACTGGAGTCCCATCGTGGGTGTATCCCTGCTTCGCGCCCTGTGTCTGCCGGAATAAGCTCCGGCTCACCGCGACCCTGTACAGGACTCAGCGGTTTCTGACAATGAGATGAGATGATTGCATGAAGCGACCCGCGGTCACGTCGCTCGACGAGGCTGCTGAGCGCGATCGCACAATGTGTGATGAACAGAGCTTGTGACTCGTGCTGTTGATCTACAGAGCGTTTTCCACCCTCCGCTTCACGCTCTCCCTGCCCGCTGAACGTACGCGGCTCCCTTTATACGGCGCTACGCTGCAGGGCTGTCATGAAGTAAGCGGCTGGTACGTGTCCGCTACCAGCCGTCTGTTCGGCGACTACACGCGGATAGATCTGTATTATAACACACCGGACACTGCGCGATGCCGTGCTGGCTGATGGAGAATTGTGGCTGCAGTTGAACTGTGAGCCGCGGTGTTGTTTCTGGCAGAATTCCAGTTCTCTGTCACTTAGCTCCTCCGTCAACAGCCGTTCTTGGTTGAGGCCACGTTGTTATGGAAGGTACCTGAAGGTGGATGCAAAGGGACCACAGACAAACCACAAGTGCTTCACATTCCCCCTCTCCCCTCCAGGTGGGTTTCATTGAGGTTGTGTCACATCTGTGCCGTGCCAAAGCATTTTTCTTAACATCATCTGCCAAGCATTGCAAGGCTCGAGAAAGTATGAGCTGATCTCCACCGGCTGTAGTTCAAGGCAGGATTTAACACGATGAAGGACAGCCGTGCCACAACGTGCCCCAGCGTTTGGGACAGATGGAGATGAGGCCACGGTTTGCTGCACCGCCGTCTTCTGGTGAGACAGGGTATAGCGCCTCCAGACTCACGGGCGAAGGGGGTTTGCTCAACATTTATGCGATCCACCTGTGATCAGCCCTGCAATTATCCCGTGTACGCCACCACTCAGAGAGCAGCTCCTGATACAATCTCACTGAGAGCGCAAGCACACCTGCCATTAGTCCCAAGCGATTTCCTTCCACCTCGCTTCTAATGTCCAGTATGCGTAACTTGGGAACCTCCCAGTCAATTGATACCACTCGCCCCTTCCCCATCTCGATTCAGAGTTGCAATTAATGATAATAATTGCACATCGAGAGCGCTTTTCATCCGAGGGTCACAAAGCAATTCAATGCAACAATACATTTCTTTACGTTGTGGCGATGGTAATAATAATAATATTTACACAGCGCTTTTTACCCGAGGGTCACAAAGCGCTGCACAGAGCTGTGGAGAGAATGGCACGTCGAGAACGACATAAGAACGGAAAATCAGCAACACTAACGGGTTTTTTTTCATAAATCCGACCTGTGGAGAGAACGGCATGGTAGCAGTGCCAAGCAGCAGCAGGGGTCGTGACCCAATTACAAACAAGATCTCATGTCATTGTCAGAAATCGCTTAGTCCTATACAGGGTCGCGGTGAGCTGGAGCCCATCCCGGCAGGCACAGGGCGCAAAGGCAGGGATATATCCACGATGGGACACCAGTCCATCACCGGGCACTGAGGGAAATTTAGTCTACAAGCCCATTAACCTATGCAGCAGCATGTTTTTGGACTGTGGGAGGAAACCGGAGTGCCTGGCGAAAACCCACGCGGACACGGAGAGAGCATGCAAACTCCACACAGAAAGGCACCCGAGCCGAGAATCGAATTAGGGACCTTCTTGCTGTGAGACGACAGCGCTACCCACTGGGCCACCGTGCCACCCCACAAACAACATACACCCATCAAAAGCATTGCTTCCTATAAGCAACGTGTGTTGCATGTATTGTGAGCTTGAGTTGTTTAGCCTTTGGGTGTACGTTGAGAATTAAAAAAAATAACAACCACAATGTGGATTCAGATACATTTTAATCTACTGTACTGTACTTTTTTTTTATCCCTATTGTGGGGTCATATGAAGGATTGTATTCTCTCATTTCCTGCCCAGGTGTCCCATCAATTTGTGAAAGCTTTGTCACATTTGATGGCATTTTCAGCGCAGTGACACGTTTTTGTCGGCACATTGTAACCCCGAGAGTTGCTTGGTGTTGTCTGCCGTCCAGTTTCATTTTGAACACATGTCTCCGTGCATTTTTTTTCCTCTCTCGTGGCCATATGAACCTTTGACGCAAGCCGTCTATTTTTGCCTTTGTGCGTGTGCTTTAAACTGCGACAAGCGATCAATTTCGCCGCGCATTCTGTACGCCAGGTGGGAAGGTGCTGGCTAGAGTTGCAACGCAATTGTAAATAAGTCTCAATTGCTGTGTAATGTGTTACAGTAGGGGGTGTCTGCCGAAAAGGAAGGAAGGAAATGTTGATTTTCCATTCTGGTGCCGTTATCGTTGTTGACGTTCCATTCTCTCCGCAGCTCTGTGCAGTGCTTTGTGACCCTCGGGTGAAAAGTACTCTGTAAATGAACACGGGTGAAAAGTACTCTGTCAATGCAATTATTATTACTATTAAAAGGAACACGTACTACATTACAACAATTTACGTTTACAAAATGTAACTAAATATGGATGTGTTGGCTTCTATGATCTGCGGCCATCTAAAGCTTGAAGTCGTCTAACTAAAAGTTGCTTTAATCTGATCGTAAGGTTTCTCTGGCGCCAAGTAATAGAATAAATAGCATGGTAAATTAAGTGCTTTGATGTACGGAAGGACCTCATTGACTGTGTGGGCTGCATGTCTGGAACACCCGTTTGGCAGTGTGCCAACTAAAGTAAATCCACCAAGCGTCTGGAGAGGCAAATCCGTGAACACGAGAGACGTGGTCGGAGCGATTCTCCTGCACTCGATCGTCTCAGTGCCGTGGTCGATCAGAAGGAAGCACATTTACTCGTCATTGTAGACGCCCGCGGGCCAGGCCCCCATGTCCACACTGGTTAATACTCGAATTTAATCACAAAAATATCTGGACACTGCTACACATTATGTGATGCAGACCCCCCCGACGTTAAGCACAAAAGAGTCGGCCATGCAAATCACCGCCATGATGCGTGCTTTTCTAATTCACTCATAAATTACTTAATTGAGTAAAAAACATGTAGCAACATTTCCTCGTATTGGCAGACTTTACCGGTCTGTGAGGCACAGATCCATTAACCGTAGCGCTGCACCGTAAAATAGCATGACTGTCAAAGGTACTATTGTAAAGTCGTGGAGTAATGCTGCATCAATTAATCGATTATAATCAATTTATTTGCTCAAAATGCGTGCATTGGATCATGTAAAAGTTTTTTTTCATCTACAGTGTGTACGTTTCGTGATATTCCATAGGGCGCCTACATCCACTCGAGGTATTTCATTGTAATAAGTAACACTTTTTTCAATTGACTCATTATCAAAATTCATGATTCACTGACTCATGTGCACCAGGGTGCGGGCCAGGGGTGAGCGAATCGTATCGAGGCAACTACTGTGAAGAGTATAATGTCTTACGTCCTTTGCTCTTGCGTGCACATACTTTGAATACCGTTCTCCCAAATCATTTTGACCTCCCCTTGTACCATGAAACTTAAGATTTTTTAAAAAATCTACACATCCTATTGCTATCCACTTAGCCTGCGAGATTAAGTGGGAGGTACACCCCCATTATACAGATCCTGCCCTAATTTAAACCTTTTGTGTCATCCTATCGAGACCACCCCAAACGACCATTACGTGTCGGTGAACAGCTTGTCGATGAGGATCAAACATATACAGTGATGCAGACGGAGGTGGTGAGAGTACAGACACTGGCCCCAGTCTGCTGACCAGCCTCCAGGAGACTTGATGAATGAATGGAAAGACTGCCTGACTGAACGAACGTCATCAGAAACGGTTGCCTCTGAAGCACTTCTGTCGTCTGATCCCATAGCCGCTTGTACATTTACACAAACCCCTCAGGAATAACCACAGATTGTGGAACAAACTGATGGGGTTTTTCCTTGACGTAATGTCGGATTTTTATTCTCTGCAGTAAAATAAGTTAGTGCGCTGTGACGGCTGCATGGATGTTTTAGTAAGTGTGGAGAATGAAAGACTGACATTTTTTTAACGTGAATGTGTGTTTTTAAGTTGTGCTTTGTGGAACTTTTTCAATACAACTAAAAATACCATCGTGTCAATGAAAGGTCAGAGGTGTTTTATTTCTTTCATGGAAGTATTTTCACAGAGGCCCAAATATATGATATTCACAAAACAAGCAACATTCTATTCAGTTAGTTTAATCTTCCCAAACAGTTGCAATTATTGAAAAATGCTTAGGATGGCGATTGAACTACTTCTTTGTGCAATCCATTTTTGCCAGAGTAGAAATACATATCCAGTGCATCATGAAGCAGGCATCTGTAAGTTATTGCACGCTGTGAGGTGCGGTTATTATTAGTCTGTACCCTGTGCTTGGCAGCAGTTAAAAAGGAAGAACTTTTGGGCTACACTTTAAAGCATAGTTGATGGTGCTGATAACAATACTTCAGCTGAATTATTATGTGCCGCATTTACTGCAGCCTTGATTTAAACCGATCATGCGGACAAAGTAGTGAGCACATGCCTGCACATGAAGGGCCTTACGATTACTTCGTGTCTCTAAGGTAAATCAATACATTAGTAATAATGCTTAATGGAATGCAATGTAGGGTGGTTACCATGGTAATGGTTTTCGCACTGGACGGGGAAAAAATATATCAAGTTTCTTAAACATCCCCTGCCTGTGTCTACGCAGCAGTATTCATGGGCTCACCACGAATAGTCGGTCGGCAAATCAGCTGTGGTCGGGCAACGTGTGGATGCACCTATCTATTCCAAGACATCTGGCCAGCGTGGCAGAAAAGACCAAATATCCTATAAATTGCCCTGAATAGCTCACGCTGGGGTATCCCTTTCGTTAGCGGTGGCTGGAAACCCTTCGCATGGTTGTACCTTTAAAGCCTTCTCCGCTCTGTTCCCAGACTCTGGAAGTTCCTTCCGTTGAAAAATCGGTCAGCAGAGTCACTGGGCATTTTCAACTCCCATCCCAAAACTCACTTGTTCCGTCAGGCCTTGGAGTCCTGGATAGGACTGTTGATGCTGTTCACTGCTGTGTGCTTGCCGCGCAGGAACACTTATTCCTTCCTGCACTTGTGTAACAATTTTATTTCATTCATTTGATGCCCATAATTGAGATATAGTAGAGAAATTCGATTATATGTCAGCTACTGCAGTGCCCCGCTGCCTTACTCGTCCGTTTTTTTATCAGGCCACACAAAAGCGTTAGACTTCTGAATAATCTCACATTCATATAGCACAGCGCACTCATCTTTACTGAGTCTCAGAACGCCTGAAGATGCATCCTACGTTGAAAGCGAAACGTCGCGAAGGAGAGAGGGGAAGCACTCGACACGGCTATCCCGAAAGAGCAGCTTGGGAAAACAATCATGCATCGAGTCAGGAACACCTACATTTGTGCGATCTCACCGTCATCTCATCTCATTGTCAGAAACCGCTTAGTCCTGTACAGGGTCGCAGTGAGCCGGAGCCTATCCCGGGAAACACAGGGCGCAAGGCAGAGATACACCCACAATGGGACGCCAGTCCATCACCGGGCACTGCGGGCAATTTAGTCTGCAAGTCAATTAGCCTATGCAACAGCATGTTTTTTTGCGACTGTGGGAGGAAACCGGAGTGCCCGGCGAAAACCCACGCGGACACAGGGAGAGAACTCGCAAACTCCACACAGAAAGGCAACCGAGCCGAGCTTCGAACCCGGGACCTTCTTGCTGTGAGGCGACAGCGCTACCCACTGGGCCACCGTGCCGCCCCTCACCCTCATTGCTGTGCTATTTCTTTGTTCCCATCAAAAGATCATTCCTAAAACACCTTACCGCAAATAGAGATTACATTTGCTGCGCAATTAAACTCTCTAAACCACTCTACGCTGCCAAAATATATTACAAAGTCATATAACTAGTACAGAAATAATGCACTGTGTTCGTTTATACATGCATGGAAACGACAAATTGACACACATCAGTCCAGTTTTTCCTCCCATGATGATTATTTGTCTATGTATTTATTTATTTTTGTTACGAGGTTGTCATTTGGTAAAGTGGCAAAAAAAACGTGTCCTAACCATGCTCGTTCCTGACACAATCTAAGTGGCTACTTCTGCAACTACCGGCCAGGTGGCTACCGTTTGTGGAAAGCATGTGGTCAAAAAACCCCCCAGCATTATGTCACAACAAAAGAATGCAGACTCGGTTGTGTAACGGAGAAGCCATAAACAGCTTGATCCTGACTCTGAGCGGCCTGAAAACATCTACAGCTCTGCACTACACTCGCTCTAATTGTGTTTTATTTAAAAAATTAGTGACCCAGTCCAGCAAATTGCTTGCTCATGGTTTAATTGCGCTTACAACGTGTTTATGTGTTGCCACTCCTGGTTTGGGAGAATCTTAAATAAATGTTCAGCACCAGTAGTGTGGCGTGGCTGGCACGGTCTCTGGTGCAAGGATGGAAATAAGACTCTGTCCAGTTTCCCTCACGTCACAGTTCGGTTCCCGAGTCCCTCCGGCCTGTGGGCTCTGGTGCAGTTGCACTGACTGCACACTCGTTAGCTAATCCAGTGGTTCACGAAATGAAGCACAACTTTATTTTCCAAAGGCAAAGTTCTCCCATGTGTTGTCAGGTTGCTGCGTGTTGATGTTGCGCACTATGTCCAACGTTTCACTCTGTGTGCTGGCGGCCTCTGCGAAACATCTTTCCGAACAATACGCGCTTCAAGCCAGAAAACACATCGGTGACCTATGCAGCAAAAATGTGAAAACTTACATTGCTGACATCAGTGTTCGGGTCACTGAGCAGGAGAGTAAGTGGCTCGTATTCAAACCCCCGCTTCGAAGTTGAATTCATCATCCCGCCCGGTTCGTTGAGGTCACTACCACTTTGCAGGCAAATCAACAGTGATGGTCCTCTGGATTGACTCACGTGTCTTGGAAGTATTTCCGCACTATCTCAGGGCTGTAAATGCTCAATGAGGACAATTCCAGTGCTCATTTGAGCGGAACAAGCACTCCACTGTCATGAATGAATGCTTTGACTGAACTCTTCCCAACTGACCGTGCCCCTCGCAGACCGTACACGACAACCGGCTGGAGGACGTGCGCCTGCGTCCCATCCTGCCGGCTGCCAAAAAGCGTCTGCCGGTGACAGAGGGTGTCGTCGAGGTGCGCTACATGGGCTCGTGGCGCCACGTGTGCGACGAGAACTGGAGCCCGCGCAACAGCCGCGTCATCTGTGGCATGATGGGGTTCCCTGCCGAACGCAAAGTCAACCGCGTGCTCTACAGGTCGGTGGGGCACGTCGTGGCGATCGGTCACGGCTGCTGTCCGCTGAGCAATGGGGAATGGACAGCACGCGGTTATACATCATCTGCACCGCGAAGGCCCTCTCTCTCAATCCGCTGCTGGAGTCCTCCCCGCGTCGTGCGCGTTGTGGGGGCGGGAGGGGGGAGTTATTTAAGAACGCTTTGCCCTGCTGGTTAGCGCGGGTTTAGTGAAAGCGGAGAGGGGAGATGTAGAAGCATAGAAATTGGCAGATATATATATTATTGCCCTGTGATGGACTGGAGTCCCATTATTAGTATATCCCTGCCTTGCACCTTGTTTGCTTAGATAGTTGACTACAGGATTAAGCGGGTACTGATTATGATGATGATGACTTGCCACTTGATACATTCGTGAAAAGTTTAGCAATGGAAAATATTGTATTCTTTAAGCCATATAGCATTTGCACATTCAGTGCCTCCATATAATTGAGTGAAAATGTAGGAAATTGAAAATTTACATCACAACGAATGTTCAACGATTGCTTGCAGTGGGATATTGCATGCAACAAAGGGCAGTGTATGTGGCTTAGGGAATGTGTGGCATGCTGCAGAAAGTCATGCCACCCGGTTTGCTGGTATTTGACGGCAGCCTGTGGCTTGGCCAGACAGAGCTAAGAGCGTGCAGGCAGTCACAGGGCAGGACCTTGTTCTTGGGACACGCGGCGGAAACCCGCTGTGAAATCGGCACACACGCTTGTGATCCAGGGCTCATAGCGAAGCTTTCGTTATCGTGACACTGAGCGAGTTATGATGAATCGCGTGCAGGCGCTGTTGAATAGAAGTTATCAGTGCTTGGTCTAAATTCAAAGCCAAAAATTGTATGTTCCTTTAGTGCACCTAAAGCATTAAATCCGACCACCAAACACAAATGTGAATCAACTCTAAAAAATGAGCGAATGTTCCATAATTTCCAGTCATTCTCAATCCACCAATGGATAAAGGCCTCTTCACACCATGTTGGTCATGGCGGGTCTCCAATGACAATAATTTACGCTGATGAGCGCAAATTTGTCAAGGTGACCGGCAGAGGACTTTATCATGTCCGATATCTCTGGATACAAATAGCCTCGAATCAGAGTCTGTTTGCTGGGTTTAGAGCGCAGTGTGATCACCACCGTGACACTGCTCTACCTGGTAATCGTGTTAATGTACCTTTACTCGTGTGCCTGCTGTGGAGAGGAACATGACATTCAGATTTTCAGTTCAGGACCACGAGTAAAGATGAGCAGCACCCAATGTTCATTGAATTATGAAAAGCATTTTGGCTTTCATGACATTGCTTTTTGTTCCGTTACCTAAATATAAAAGATAGAGACAGTTGCCGCTCGTTCGTGACGGAGGTGAAATGTAAATATATTCAAGTTAGTTGTATAATTTTCTATTTTACGTTTCCCATTATGAGCTGTGTCTGGCATAATTTATTCCTACTTTATCTGCCAATTTGTAATTGGATGGCATCCATTTTGTGCAGCGTAATAAATCCTAGTCGCAATTTTAAATGTAATTAAATCCAATCTATCACATGAAATTTATTTCGACTTAAAACTAATTCACTGCATCCTAGGTGCATTTAATTAACAATATGTAAAGTGTGTGTATATATATATTTATCCTGTTTACTAAGATTGTGATTTTTTTCAGAAGTACATTTCGAATTTTTACGCAATTTTCTAAATTTTTTTTAAGCAATAAACTATCCCTAATGGAATATAAATAAAATTGCAACTCTCTACATTCCACTCATTTTATATATATTTTACATGTACTTATTACATCGTGTAGCCGAGACAAACCGCTTCATTTAGAGTGGAAGTAGCTGGTTGATGTAATCGCGCATTAGACGGCAGAGAGGATGCCACAACTATGAGTGTGACCCAAAAACAGTAACTACCATACGCATAAATATTCTGCGTGAGGAACAAATTAATTATGATTCCTCTTTATTCGTCAAACTCTTTGTCACCACATATCAGGCGTGAGCTTACTGATACCAATCACTTGCTCTTTCAGACATGACCAAAACTCAAATAGTTTTTGCTTTTTTTATACATTTATTAGGAATATGTCAGCCTGGTTGGCGTTCGGAAGGGCATCCGGCTGTAAACTTCTGCTCGAATACCCCCACCATCTGGGTGGGGAGGGGGAACCCGCCAACTCGGATTAACTTGGATAATGGCCACGTTAACCCTCAACAACAGCACAATCGACGTGGCAAGTCATCATTAGGCAATGAACAATGCACACTGGGATGAAGGCCTTCCCAAGCCACAGCCATCTCGCACAATTTTGCCTTGTAATCCTGTTCTGGGGGAAGCTTTCGTCTACGTCATTGACCGACCGCAGTTACTTTGTCAAAATCACAGCGAAACAGCTCGTGCTGCTTAATGTTACAATCCCGATAATAATTGTTTTTAATGATGCGTTTGTTCACATGCACAGAAGCCTTTCTGATTTTGTGTTTTATGGGTCTCATATTGACCATGGCATAGTGATAGCACGATCAGCTTTTGGTAATAAGCTGCTGGAAGAGCCATGCGCATTATCATGGGCATTTTTTGACCATACATTACTTTGACTAGTCAGTGGCGGTTGGTGATGGGTGTTGTGGGTCCTTGACTCTTTCAGCCAAGAATTTAACTTAACCACTGTGTAGCTGCTCCACTGCCGCTAAGAATATCTGATGATAATGACTATTGACAATGGTGGTGGTTAGATGATGATGCGATTAGTGGTGATGATGATGATAATGATGATGATAATACCGTCAACAATATGAGTTCCAATCCAGTGGCTACCGTGTATTCAAGTTAACTTCCTGTTGGCACGTTACAGCAGGGAGCTTCACTTGACTACTTTTGTCTCTCCAGTGACCTCCTTCAGGCTGAGGCAGAATCAAATCTGACCAACGAGGTCAACCCAAAGGAGAGGTACAGCCCTCTAGGCTGCTGATTGAAAGCTTTGCTTAGCAGCTTCGCTTTTCGACGAATATTTTCGATGATGCCAATCGCGGGGGTGAAAGTCACTGATAACTCTGCGCAACATCACACGTGATGTCGGACTGTGGAGACTTGGCATCACACATGCAGCCGTAAAGAGACTAACATTTATGAACGCTGTCTTGGCAGCTGCTTGCAGACTCTGAGTTGTGGTATGCAGGGCTCACAGTCATGCATATCAGTGCTTTTTTTCAAGGTCTCATTAACATGACTCTAACACATATTTACTATGCAGGGTTAAGGGGTTGCAGTGCTGTGTGAGGAAGTCAACATATGGAGGCCGTTTAGAATAGTTTATTCCCACCTCAGGAGTATGTGTTTTTCACCACTGACACGGGGTTGTAAATATCATGTTTTATTGAGTCACGAAATGTTTCACTCAAAATTAAATTGAACAGGACATTTTGCGTTTAAACAAATGAAGCATTTAAACAATCGGTGAAGACAAGCATGGCAATGCTTTCACATTCTAGAAAAAAAAGGCAGTTGCACAATATCCTTAGCGTATAATGTTTACGTTCCTCGAAATAGTACTGTTGTCCATAGTGCTCGTAGCCGCACAGCTTGAGTGACCGGTACATACCTGTGGTCATCAGGTCCATCAAGTACTCAGTGATGGAGCGGATGAGCTGTTGCAAATGCTCTGTGGCCATTTAGCGAGGCGTTAGTAGAATGCGTGGATTAAAGGAAGCATTCAGCACCAGAGTGAAGCCTTGCCCCCTCTGTATGAGCCCAGAGAGGGAAGCAGTGTGTTGGGCTGTGATGGAATCTCGATGGCCGGGTCATAGAAATGTCACAGCAGATTTGTTTTGTCTGCTTGTTGATTTTTTGATACGTATGTTTAAAATTCTGCTCGTGTACTCAGGAATGTCCTCATAAGTGCTTTATACCAGTCTGCTCAGTCATTTAAGCAAATAATCAGCCATCCCTCGACAAGTCTGCAGCAGGTTATTTATAACCAACTGTCTGAGCTTTGCTTCTGGTAAATTGGTCTCTTTAATGCTCATAATCTTATTCACACACTTTTAAATGTATTCAAAGTTTAAAGTATTCTTTCTGAAAAGTTTGAATTGTTTGTGCACGATTGTAGATGAGTGTAGATGCAGTATATCACAGGGATTGAGGTACTGTTCACTAGACTATTTTGGTCTCATCCCAAAGAATTAATTAGATTAATGGCACAAATAACTGAGTATAAAAGTGCATTTCAGAGATCATTGCCTAATAAAAAAAAGCTTTTAATTTCCATAACTCACACAAACAACATAACGCACACACACACCTGTAACACACAAACACTGATAATGCACACACACTCATAACGTACATACACCTATAACGCACGCCCACCATAATGCACACACACACACACACGCGCACCGTAACGCACACACGCACACACCGTCACGCACACACACGCACGCACCGTCACGCACACACCGTAACGCACACACCGTCACGCACACACACGCACGCACCGTCACGCACACACCGTAACGCACACACACACACACACGCACCGCCACGCACACACACACACACACACGTACCGTAACGCACACGCGCGCGCCCGTCCCAACGGCAGGCACTTCTCGGAGCGGCAGCAGGAGCGGCCGAGCTTCCTCGTCCACTCCCTCAACTGCACGGGCACCGAGTCGCACATCACCGCGTGCCAGCACGACCTCTACCCGCTGGGCGCCAAGTTCTACAACAGCTGCCTCGGGGGCATGCCGGCCATTGTGAGCTGCGTGCCAGGCCCCGCTTTCTCGCCTGGCGTCGCCTTCAAGAAGATTTTCAAGGCAGAGGTGCGCGACCGGGCAATGTGCAGCTCTCGCATCTCTTTTCCAGCCTTACGGGTTTTTTTTTTAATCCTGATGCCGAGACGCGAGACAAATTCATGAAATGGAATTGCTCTTGGCGCAGTGCGGCCCCTGCGTTGGAGAACAGTCGACGGACGCGGATGTCACGGAGCCGCCGCCGAGGGGGCAGAATTTTTGCACTTGCTCTGCCGTGAGAGTACAACGTTCGTTACGTGGCCATTCAGCGAGCATTTGTATGCTCACATTTGGAATTTACGTGGATCAAGCATACAATGTAAATTTAATGTGATCGGTGCTTTTGTGCAGTCATCGTTCATGGGGTTGCTCCCATCAATTTGATGCCCTTGAGAACTCAAGATTGCTATAGGCCATGGTAGCTGCCTCAATTGGAACCCAAGATCTTATCAGTGCTGGGTGCAGTGTTCTTGACCTGTTATCCACCCAGCCACCTCATTGTCAATGGTCTTTAATGCCCTGCCTTGGATAAAGTCAATGGGAAGAGACATTTAATTAGTGGGCAGCACGGTGGCCCAGTGGGTAGCGCTGTCACCTCCTCACAGCAAGAAGGTCCTGGCTTCGAATCTCGGCTCGGGTGCCTTTCTGTGTGGGAGTTTGCGAGTTCTCTCCCCGTGTCCGCGTCGGTTTTCGCCGGGCACTCCGGTTTCCTCCCACAGTCC
>JAZEWT010000017.1:11271210-11304115 GCA_036362905.1 Mordacia mordax | reverse complement strand
CATGCAAACTCCACACAGAAAGGCACCCGAGCCGAGATTCGAACCCGGGACCTTCTTGCTATGAGGCGACAGCGCTACCCACTGGGCCACCGTGCCGCCCCCAAGCCATAGTGTTTTCTGTAATAAACAATGGACAGACTTGCCATAAGGCAAGTCATAAGGCAAGTCTGTCCCCCCCACACTCATTTTACGATCATAGTAACAAAATAAACAAAACACATTAACACACTGGTATCAGCTGTACTCTGGAATGGGTCGCACACCGGGGTCATAGCTCCGTTCATTAACCATTCTCCTGCAACGTCACCCACTGGGTTAAAGAACGTGCAGCCGTTTTCAGATTTCAAAAAATCCACCGAAACGTTCTGCTAATGGCGGAAATGACCCGCCTTTGCGCAAACATCATGTAGTCCGCTCTTACCTACCGACGACCTCATGGGTTTGAGTTCGCGCCTTGTTCCCAGTTTCTTGTCGAATGTAGCAACGGACAGATGTTTCCTGCCTCACGTTAGCGACAGGTGAAGCCTCGTCGGGTAGGAATTCAAGGTGTTGCGAATAAACATTTACCGTCACGTAACGGTATTCGTTTTCCTGCCCCATACTCTTGAGTGCGCCGGCCCGTCTTGTCACGATTGAAGGTTACGTAACTGTAACAGACACTTTTCGCGAAAGCCCATTTTGTAAGAAGTGGTTGAGGGTTTTTTGTCGTCTTTAGAACATGTCTTTGCGCGTTTTATTTTTCTCGACAGGTGGTTCTTAACCCCAACTATGAAGTGGCAGAGACTGACTTCACCAATAATGCAATGAAGTGTAATTGCAAGTACGACGGACACAGGATATGGATGTACAACTGTCATGTCGGTGGGTATTCACACGCTCTCATTTGGTAATACTGATCGCACTGATCCTAGAAGTATGACGTCCAAATGCTTTACTGAGATTTAAAATAAATATAAATTACTTTGAACCGTGTCAAAAACTACGCATATGAACCTGTTTGAAGACAAGAACTCGTCTCAAGTAGGTACGATTTGCCTGAGGATGCTGATTGCAATTATCAGCTAAACGTCGCATTTAAGTTGTAAACGCTGTGAGTTTTGCTCTCCAACATACTGGTGTGCTAAGATAGTGAAGAATTGGCCACGTTTTGTTCACGTTGACAGACTTTACTAATTGGCCGTTGCAGGGTGGTGGAGGGTTTGACAAACATTTTTTTACGTGACCTAACCTGAAAAAAATAGAATCCATCGTTTGTCTTCATTTGCTTATTAGCTGGCAAAATGCCTAGCACAAGTTACGAAAATCAGGGAGTGGCATCATGACATCACGTCCGATGACAGATTAAAGGATACCGAAAAATGTAGTTGTACAACGGATCACCATCCCAAGAACTTCTATAAGTAACACTGCAATGACCACGTGGCGATGAAAAGAGGCAGTGGGAAATAACCCCCGCTGTATCACCAAAGCCAGAGCACTTCATCAACAATAATTATTCTGATATCAAGACTCTTAATCCTCTGTTCTGCGGTGCAACTGAGCCATGCCGAAGCAGCCCAGTGTGGCTCAGTAGGCGTTAGGGCTGTTCGTCTACCATAAATGCTGAGCCGTGCCACCGAGGTTACACGAAACAACGGAGTCGAGACTTAAACGACAGTGACATTTTCCTCACAGACAAGTGAGTGGACTCTCACGCAATGGGCGTGCTGTTATCCCCTGCTCCACCCCAATCTAGATACAGATCTATTGTGATATTACTATATGGCGGTTTGGTTTTGGCTGGGCATGGTAAACGTCCAGAGGAAAGCCACGTGTACCACGAGGACCCCACGCTAGCTTAGCGTATAGTGTGTTGCATTTTCCGGACACAAAAGCAATTCTAACTAAACAAATAGGCATAATGATGATGGTAAATAAATAATTTTTTGGCTCATGATTGACGAAGGTTATTGTGATGACCGTGTGATATGTCTGTCGGCAGGTGATGCTTTCAGTGACGAAGTGGAGAAGATATTCGAGAATTACCCAGGCCAGATGAACAACCTCATTAGCTCGTTTTAAAGCACGAGTCTTGATGGATGCACACATAATCTTGGGATTTTTTTCACACGAGGCGCCAGTGTACTCAAGAATGTGGCCATTCCTACAGTGTTCAGGTAATGACATCGTAGCAAACATAACTTTACCATGACAATTGAACTGCCAGCATTCAACACATGCCATCTCAGTTGGGTTTGAATTCACCTTGTTCCAGCTACACATTAAAGCGGTGTAGTTTTAAGTTTTTGCATTTCATAAGAATTTTATTACAGACTGGTTTTTGAAAGTAACGCTACATTGATGAATTAAAAGTGATGGTTCGGCTTAAAGTAAAACGTCAATGACAGGTATTTTTGGTCTTTCTATATAAAGTGTTGTGATGGAAAATGTACAACACCATTGAATAATTTTAAAACTTCCTATCATTCTACATATACTCGCACGTGACTGACTGTGCCCAACCACCACCACCTTTTCAAGGTGAGTCGTATATATTCCTGAAGCCAAGGGCCTTGTTTTAATCGGTGCTGTACTTGTCAAAGTACTGAGGAATAGTCCAATTCCACAGTGAGGTACTAAAAAATGGTGCTGCCTTCATTATAATTTCATTGTGTAGCAATAGAAAAATGAAATGACGTAATACCACAGCCTAAGGTAAAGTGTAGGAACGAGTTAAGCATGTTTACAGGTACATCGCGCATAGGTGTAACGCTGAGTCAGTGTTTAATGATGCATGTTTTGTGATGGATGAGCGTCACTCTTGCAGTCACTTGACTTACGTTTACTACAATAAGGGGACGATCTTCTGGTATTCAGTTGTAACCAAGAGCAGTGCCCTTGATAAACATAACCCACAGCAGTCGCGGCTTAAATGCACGAAAATAGTTGACTGGGTCTCATTGCGCAGCCATATGGAGGGAGACGGTACAATAAAGTGTAAGTAGCTTGTAATCTTCGAATGAAGCTAGTTAGCATCGGCTACAGAAATAATATATTAATGGAGGCACAACACCTCAATTGATCAATGGCAGGGGTGGCCGTGAATCATTACACCTATACCTCGTGAACTACAAATGTATTATGTAATGTGTCCAAGGTTTACAGATCAGTGCTTTGCTAAACGTAAGCCTTAAAAGCAAACATCTGCGTGGTACATTCAGCAAAGTACTGCGTTGCAAGCCTTGAAAATATTCGGCAATAAATCCAATGGAGGTGCCCTTGATTTAAATCATACAGCAGTATTAAAATACCTTCTATTTGTAGTATTCAATTCGATAGGCTAGCATTAATATTTCAAGATGTACATGACAGTTTAGGACCTTTGGTCATTATTCTGGAGTGCAAAGGAAAAACAATTATGGTACTTCATGAAATATATAGTTCTACGATTTACTTCTAAATTAAACTGTGACTGTAAATCTGATCCATTTTTGAAAATGTCCAGTATTCTTAATTCCTCCAATAACGCCACTGTTTTGACAATTGAGAACATGTCAATGCACATTATTTAGGACCATTTGGTGTTAAAAGTTTAGCTCGTTTTTCTACATACCATTTATTTTAAAAAGCCCAAACTAGTTATGGTTTGATGTTTTAAAAGATAAAGGGCTGCATGGCTGTTATATCTCCAATGTGTTAAAATTGTCTGAATATGAATAAGTCTAAAATTCCGACAATTTTTACGATTTTAAATAACAATCATTACTGCTTTGCATTCCATTGAAGTCGTCCGTCGTGTCCGATGGGGACTCCCATCACTGTTTGAGTATTCTGGTGACCATCTACACAGATGTGGGATGAACATTGGCTGTTGCAGACAGGTCAGGAAAATACCTGACCCGTTGGAGCAGGAGCAGCCATGGCCACATGCCTTTTTTCCTCATTTCATCAAGCAATGTATAATCCTCTTCCTCTCTGGCGGCTGAACACCTTCTCGACAGGACAGTTATTGCAACGGCGTATAGCAAAACTGTTGAATCGTCATTCAAAAACAACTTCAGTGCAATGGATCACATCAAAGTTTAAATTAACAAATGCCAAAACATTTGCCCTCTCGTTAAAGCCAGGGGTTAATTTCAGGTAAACGTCTCTTGGGCTACTTCCTTGGGCAAGGTACAAGCAGTTGTGAACTTGGGAGGTCTGGAAAATATTCCTTGAGAAATTAAGCCCTGGCTGAAACAATGAATATTCAGCATTTTCCCTAAAAAATGAAGCGACTGCATTGGCAGTGGTTTGCAAGCATAAGCCAAAATTACGTGCTGTAATTATTCATTACCGTCAATTAAAAAGAATGTAGTAGAGCGACAGTCTCCATTTTTCCCCTCTTTTCTGTAAACAAAGGCGATTATCTGAAAAGGTCACCATTATCAAGAACCACTATTTTTAAACCCGGCGATGGACTGGCGTCCCGTCGTCGGGTGTATTCCTGCCTTACGCCCTGTGTTTCCGGGATAGGCTCCGGCTCACCGTGACCCTATATAGGATTAAGCGGTTTCAGATAATGAGAGACTATTTTTAATATTGCCAACCCTATTGTTGATCCTCCCCGCATCGACCTCCCAGACCGATTATGAGCCCTGCTCTTGAGGTTCAATACCAGCCATGTTGTGTGAGCTCCCGAACATCGCAAGTAATCGACGAATGTTCCCTGACTGCTCTCAGGGCCCTTCCCTCCCCACTGCTGGTAAAAATACTCACCCAGCTCGGCAAGACGAACGAACAAGGATTATATATATATATATATCTTGCAATCTCAATTGTCAGTCCATTTCTCTAGGTTTCTGTTCTAAAGCAACGTGGTGATGTTTTTGTTTACCTTTTAAATGTTAGCAGAAATTCAGTTTGTTGGGAAATTAGCAATTGCATTATGCAAACTTGAGCCACAAGCAGCTACTTATAACACTACAAGCAGTGCAAACCAGTTACTTAAGGGTGCTATTTCTTTTTGAACTATATATTTGCACTGTTTTGCTAACATTACCAGTTAAATACAGCGGAACTGCAGTTTTTCATAACTAGAAGCTGCCATTATTTCAGAAATCGTAGCAGTAAAAAAAACACACGGTTTTGTTCTTGATATATCAGCATGTTTACTTATGTTCCACTTGTTATTAAGCCTTGGTCATGCCATTTCTAAAGGCAATTCATTGTGATTCGCAGTATTAGAACCTAAACAATAAACATTGTGGCAAAACTTAACTTTTGTGACATTTCTATGAGCTTCATTGCCTTGTCCTATATATGATCGTGCTTCCATATCATTGACAGGTCCATTAGAACTCAAAACAGAGACGGTCACACGTCCATCCTAAAAAAAAATATCCACACTGGAACCCAATACCTGAAAAGTTAAGTCATATTTGTTATTCTGCTTTACTTGAGGTCAAAGTGTTACTTTTCATCTCATTGTCAGAAACCGCTTGGTCCTGTACAGGGTCGCGGTGAGCCAGAGCCTATCTCGGTAGACACTGGGCACAAGGCAGGGATATACCCACGATGGGGCACCAGTCCATCATCGGGCACTGCAGGCAAATTTTGTCTGCAAGCCAATTAACCTATGCAGCAGCATATTTTTTGGACTGTGGGAGGAAACCGGAGTGCCCAGCGAAAACCCACGCGGACACGGGGAGAGCATGCAAACCCCACACAGAAAGGCACCCGAGCCGAGATTCGAACCAGGGAACTTCTTGCTGTGAGGCGACAGCGCTACCCACTGGGCCACCGTGTTTTCATCTCTTTTGCAATCCCTATGACCCAGTGCAATCTGGTTTCTGATAAGGCAAACCTGTTGGAAAGGTGGTAAAACCTGTCGACATTGCATCACTCAAGTATGTTCTCTGCCGTTGGTTGTATCGCAGAATAGCCGCACCCAAAGCTGTAGAATTGAACATCTTACACCAGGTCTCAATTGGCAAATACTTTTGTGGTGGCCGCCTGAGCTATTAAACCAGACACACACGGACACATTAGCGAGACAAACAAGAGGGACGTGGAGATAACAGATACATATTTGTGGTCACATGTGGACGTCGTGACACTGTGTGACATCATGGCCTCTGGAAAAACAGTTCTAGAACCCTGTACTAAACATTTCTGCTCCTCGTGTGAATAATTTCAGATTAAGCAAAATAAGGCATTGACAAAATAAGTTTGCTTCGAAAAACTGCTCTCTCGGGACAGCCGCGTCGATTACCGCCTCTCCCTCCATCGCGACGTTTCGTCTCACAGGTTAGAGGCATACTCAGGCGCTGTATGTCATGTGTGTTTAATTTGTTTGTAGGTACTATGTATATGTCAAGTCTATTCTACAGCGTTGCTTTATTCCAGGAACAATAGACGTAGGTCGGGGTCCACTTGAAAGAGTTCCATTGTCTTGGTCGCACACCGGAATCACATTAAACCAATCCAATTCCGCCTCTGACTCACCCATTAGTCTGCATCATTGTATTGGGTTACTGTGATTCTGGCGTGCGTGCAAGATAACGGAACTCTTTCAAATGGACCAGGACCTTCATCCATTGTTCCTGGAATAAAGCAAATGTTATAGAAGAGACTTGACACATACATCGTACCTACATACACACAGTGCCTGAAGATGCCTCTAAAGTGAGGTGAAACGTCGCGGCTGTCCCGAGAGAGCAGCTTTTCAAAGCAATCATCATGCATCGAGCCGTGAAAACCTACATCATACAAAATACGTTTAACGCAAATGTTTTAACAGCATGTAATGCCTTCCTGTTTTGCTTAAACACTTGCCCATTCTGAATAAAAAGCATGCACACCTTTGTTCTTGCAAGCCAAAATAAGTTTCTTTACATAAAGTGTAAAAATTACTCATTTCTTCATTCAAACAAAAATACCTTCAGTTTTATTTGTTCTCTATCACCTATTTCACAAATAACATATATAGGCAGTCCTTTAGAAAAAGGAAACATTGAATTGCATTTGGAAGGTTTTGTTATCGCTACTAAAATGGATCCCATTTTCTTTAAAATGAAACCGCTTTCAACGCGAACACAATCAAGGTCGATTTTTATGCCCTTGTGCATTAGCAGGTGCGGTTGTCTTGCTCATGTCTCTGCATACATGACAGGCAAAAATTTACGACCTGGAAGAACATCTCCCTCCAGCCAGTGCAGAGAGCATTCCAAGTTTAACCGCAATAAGCAGGAATGTGCACGCTGCCGTGGCGCTATGGGTTTTATCTCAGAAGCCGGGCCACCTCTGAAACAAGTAGCAGCAATGGGTTCCAGTCAATCTACAGGTAACATGTGGCTTAGGTTGCCACCTCGGAGGCACAAAAAACGGTATAGATCCTAGGGGGTCAACGGAATAAGAGACGACCTCCTGTACGTATAAACAATTCTTTGCAGGGGTGCATATTTTAAGTTTTAAAAGCGTGAATTTCTGGGTTCATTTAAGGGATATTAATACTTGATTGTAGAATGTAAATGCGTTCATTTAAATTCAAAAGACTGAATATAAAAGAAAATCTTTATTTAATCATTTTCACACGGACGTGTTTCGTCTGTTTTATATATCCAACATCTCATTGAGCATTACGTTCAGAATATATATTGCTTCGTGGTAAATTAAGACATAAAATGTGCCTTGTATCCATATGCTGTCTTTTCAAATAGTTTCAGCTACAGAATTTCAAGTATGACTTTTTGACACCTTACATGCGCCCAAACAAGCTCACAACATTCCACGTACAAACATGCTGGAGAGGAAGGCACAATGTTAATGGAATCCACTTACAAGCCCCACTAATCTAAATGTCATCTGCATTCTACTCACCTGTGATCATTATAACAATTGTGCAACAATCTTTTTTAAAACGTTAATCGGATCACTTTTTGTTACGGTGGAGCGGATGTACACTGGCTAGTGCACCGCAGCACATACCCAGCATCTCCAGTTCAATTCCTGCCTGCGGCCAACATCAATGGCAAATGATATCAGATCCGGACGTGCCCGCTGTCCATCCCACCAGGCGCTGCCCAACCCACGCCAAGCCACCGTGAGCTAGGATCAAAAGGCAGTGTGCGATTGATATTCAGTGGGGGAGGCCTTCGGTTGGCGAATTGAAAAAAGAGTGGGAAACATTGTTTGTAATCTACAATTAATTTCATAATGTGAAGCTGAAGGTAAACCAGGTGCGATGGCCATTGCCGGACTCCAATTTTTACTTTTAAAAACAGAGAATACATGAGCAAATCTGGGTGTTAACTCATTACATTCCCACCTTGTGGTAAAACCTGAGGCTGCAAGTTAACAAAGACAAATGTCCTATCAATTGTCCTCAAACCTGTTCATTTGTAAGAGAAAACAGATTTAACTATATTTTAAAATGTCACAATGATTTATATTACAACCGATTCACACAATGTATACAACAAAATGTAAATTGCAAGACAAAAAAGGAAACCATATGCAATACCCAGATAGTACATTAACAAGCAAACATGAACTTTAAATAAATGGTTTACGTCTTAGTTTCACACTTGAGAAATTGTCTATAGCAGTATTATACCTGCTGGAATTCTTTTATCATTGTACATAGTGACTCCTTAAAACACCATAAACTCCATATCTTTATGGAAGCTGTAACCAAAAGTAGTCATTACATTTGTTTCAAAGACCTACAAAATGTATATGCATACCATAGTGCCATTTGTTCCATTAAAAAAAAACTAATTTAGTTGTAAGCTTATATGCATTCCAGGCTCAGCCTGTATTCAGCCATAAAATATAAATCAGTGCCGCTACCCTCAGCTCTGAGATTTGCAACATGTTAACCGTGGGACACGTGTATGTGCATTAGACATGAACCCAGGCTGGAGATGATGATTAGCTACGTGTCATGTGCCTGTCGAGAGGCGTTATCAAGCATTGTCATTGGGACGTGTTGGCAGGCGTGGCTCCGAACCCCTGCGGGAGATAATATGGACATGCAAGCTGATTAGAGGGGGCATCTTAAATGGCACTGAGTGACACTCAGGTTGAGAGGCTTTTAAAAACATTGTTGTATTGGGGTGTTTTCAAGTGCCTATGACCAAATCATCCAGAAGACTTCCAATCTGATCAGAGCTCAGAAAGCCTGGACAGACCAAAAAGCTTGGAGGGATTCTTGTACTGGCTGCCCATGTTATGGTACAATAGATATTATTATAATTATTGTACAGAGTGCACAAATCAAGTTGTTACAGGGTTTTCAGGGATAAGGTGTGATCAGGAGAGGGAAGCACAGTATAACCCATTGTTGTACTGTAATTATATGCTTCCACATCAATGCTCTCCACTTTGGGATCACTGAACTGTTGTGTAATATCAAAAAACCAACATAATCTCAAATAAATATTGGTGTACTATATTTGCCGAAAACTGTGTCTTTCAAACAAAAATACTCACGGCTGCTGATCGCCAAGCACAACCACATGGGAAAGATTCTGCAAAAAAATGACAAAAATAAAGCACAACTTTGGAATCACACTTAATGGATCCTATTACAAAAAAGGCATACAAAAAACAACAACACGATTTGTATTAAAACGCATTATATAATATGTAGTAAATGGTTCATGAAATATTGCAGGTAATCTTAACATTATTTTTTTTATAAACACTTGATCTTCCTTATCCGTAGATTATCTATCTGCGGTGTCACGTATGCATGGGATAGGGCCAGCTTGACCAAAGGGCCGTTCCCAGATGCTTCTCGAAAAGTCTCAGAGGCTCCATTAAAATCTGCGCATGGGCCCCATATTACTTCTCTGCTACACCCCACCCTGCTCCGTCAGTTCTACACTCGATCTCGGTACAGACGTGTACATTATTCCATCAATGTCTCTATGTGCATCTTTCAGGTATGCCAATTTTTGTAATAAAATATGCTTTTATATTATTTTGTTAATAATAATTATTGTGCTTCTAGAGTGCTCTTCACCCGCCAGTTACAAAGCGCTGCACAGAGCTGTGACGCTGGTTAATATTATTTCCTTTCAGATATCTCATCTCATTGTCAGAAACTGCTTAGTCCTGTACAGGGTCGCGGTGAGCTGGAGCCTATCCCGGCAGTCACAGGGCTCAAGGAACTTCGGGCAATTTAGTCTGCAAGCCAATTAACCCATGCAGCGGCATGTTTTTGGACTGTGGGAATAAATCAGAATGCCCGGCAAATACCCACGCGGACACAGGAAGAACATGCAAACTCCACACAGAAAGGCACCCGAGCCAAGATTCGAACCCGAGACCTTCTTGCTGTAAGACGACAGCACTACCCACTGGGCCACCGTGCCGCCCCCTTTCAGATATTTACTGTTACTGTATTAATGAAGGATTGGTAATACTTTATAACATTATTGAGTATATTTGTTGATTTACGGATAGCGTTGTGTATAGCGGAAAGGTGCTGCCAGTAGCCACGTGTTGTGATATCTGCCGTCAATGTTGTTTCAAATCCCCCACGAATGAGGACCGAAGTGTACTACGCTGACATTTTTAATAGCCTAAGGTGGCTGGAATGTCACGTGGCTGACATGCACTGTCACAGTGTAGTCACACCACATACCAACTGATGCTATTTGGACCAACACAGGTATTGGTCAATTTAAATTATAGATTTTAACATGATCAATGTTATCCATAATAAACCCTTTTGGGTTGGTTTATGTAAAAACATTGTCATAAGCCCACGTCCACCTGACAGCCAACCAGTAAAATACCTGCGAAACGTATTAAATGGTAAATATGGTGGTTTTGCTCTCAGGCACACTGTGTGCTGACATAGTAAAGAATTGGCACATTCTGTTCAGGTGACAAACCTTAGTGATTAGCTCTGTTGGGTGATGGTAGGCTTACGACACGGATGTTTTGGGTGACAACCCAAAATGGCCTTGTGGATGAAATTAAAGCCTTCATTTTTAACGTATTTGAAACTGTAAGTGGCTATAACTGATATAGGTTACAGAAAACCAGGCCAGTTTTCCAACAAATTGATATCCTTGTCTTTTGCAGTAAAAAGGGATCCCATGGTAATTTTTTTGTACCAAACTATGCAACATGTTCTTTTAAGACATGACCATGATCGTGATTAAAATATTCATGATTTTTTTATTTTATATTTAACACTGTGGCTCTATCGAAGTTGTGCTTAGCGATACGGTACAACTACTGGTAGGAATATGTTCTCAAATGATCTTCAATTGCAGTCCACTTAATATGTGTCTACTGCATGCATTTTAATAATTTCAACTGTTTAATCTGATTTACGAGCATGCTGTCAGTAACAAACAATTAAATATGCGAACAGAATTGGCAAAGTATACTGGACGTGTGTCCAATTTTCTGTGAAGCGTTTTAAAAGCAGCACTCTTTTCATGAATAATAGCTATTTTATATAGGATTTAATTGTGCATCGCTTAAACACGACATTATATATGCAACTATATTCACAAGAAAACACTATTTTGCAAAATAGACCATACGACTATCGTGGCATTTAGTTGGAATAGGCTACTGTGATATTGCCAAAGCATAGCAACAAGTGAGGCACGCATGGATAGCAGTAGTGGTAGCCTCACAACCTACCTCGAAAGAATGAGTCACATAGCTGACATCTGTTGGGAAATCAGCATTGGGAACGGCTGGTGGGGGTCTGCAACACAGGCACAAACATTTACGGTTTACAAGTATTGTTTTTGCTAATAGCATCTGGTGACGCATAAACGATTTTTTTTATAGCAAACCTGACTGTTTTGAGGAGACCCAGAAGGTTAATGCTAGTCTACAGGCAGGCCCAGATGATCTCTTACAATTTTTATCACTTCGCTCGTGCATGTATCTGTTAACCCTTATTTATTTCAGATGTTTGGAAAAACGGGTGGCACGGTGGCCCAATGGGTAGGGCTGTCGCCTCACTGCAAGAAGGTTGTGATGTCAGCAATCATAATGGGGATCGACAATTGATGACATCACAACCTCCCCATATAAGGAAATCGAAACGGTTTCTTTATATTCTGAGGCGAACTCGTCTCAAGTAGGTGCGGGTTGCCTGATGATGCTGATTGCAATTATCAGCGAAACGTCGCATTTCTTTTGAAAATGCTGTGAGTTTGCTCTCCAACCCACGGGTGTGCTGAGATAGTGAAGAATTGGCACATTTTGTTCACGTTGACAAACTTTACCAATTGGCCATTATCGGGTAGTGGAGGGTTTTCGACAAACTTTCTTACGTGACCTAACCCAAAAAATGGAATACATCTACAACATATCTTATGTATTTGTGTAGATAGAGAACAAAGGTGTGCTTATACGTGTGCTTTAACAAACATTACAGGTCCGTTCCAAGGACACATATCACTGAAAGGCAAGCACTTCTGCAACCAAGTTTTAACACTCCATGAAATAAGACCGCCAAAATGGACACATTTTAGAGCCACCCACCTGACTGGATAAATCCGTGGAGCATTGCTTGAAGATGGTGGGTGCTCCGACTGGAAAAAAAAATGCACCAATTGAATGCGCGGTCACAAGCGCCACGGTTTTAGTGGGACTTACGACAAATATTGGGATTTGTGGTGTAGGGAGAAAAGGGTTGAGATGGGATGCCTCAGAGGGGGCACTGAGGGCCTGCTTGTGAGGCGAGGTGGGGGTTACACAACCACACCAAAATATCATGTCGAGATGCGGTTTGATGGTTGAACAACATCAACACAACAACCCCAATGATACGATAGCACAAGCTATAACTGTCACTTGTCTAGTCTGTGGGATACGATCTGTACTCTATTACATTATGCGAGAGGAGATATTACCAATACTGCGATTTCTGTTACGCAGCAAGTTATGTCACCGTGTATGTCTGTCTCGGTCTGTCTCTGTGGGCTGATGGGTGCCCACTGGGTCTATGATCTGGATGGGTCTCGGTGTCTTATCTCCTGTTATGTCTCTGGGCTGTCGTTTTTTCTCAGCAGCTCCGTGCCTTTTATTGTTCCTTTGCTGGGTTTCCCTCGACCAATCAACACGTTGCCCTCGCCGTAATACAATTTCCTCTCAGATGCACAGGATACAGACAGTATTTCAGACGGGATATAATTGGTGTCTATAGTTCTACATCTGTCCAGATATTAATTTATATCTGGATCAAAGTGACCCGTTCGGTTTCTCTACCTGCGAAATGGTCTCGCTGTGAATCGATGTGCTGTTAATTAAATGGATCCAGTTACGTTGACCTAATGTCTCCAGCAATACGTATGGTCGACAAGCACACGCATCATGACCGTGACACGCGATCCCATGCAACACGCTTATGACTTTGTAAACATTCTTTGAAAAGGTGAACCAAGTACCGCATGAGAAGTGCAAAATATAAGATGAAAAAAAAATCTTAAGAAAAAAGGTAGAACTTAACGATTGTTTTCAGTTTAACAAACACATGTTTTACTTTCCACATTAGTGTTTTTCACAGGCCTTACAGATACACACGTGTAAGTGATATTATCTGTTCCATGATCACCTCGGACACATATTGCATAGGTTTGTGATTCGAATCCGGCAGAGCGCCTCAGTTATTACTGCTTCATCGTGGATGTTGAAGATCACCTGACATCATTTGAAATTAGGTCATTGTGCATTGGTGTTATGGTCTGGTCCAAATTTGAAGTGTAAATGGCGCTATTAAATAAACAATCGTAAAAACATAACTGCCAAGTTCCTCCCAACTATGATGTGTTCAATGGCATTTAAACTTGGCAAGTTATTCTGTGCTGAAGTGATTCCATATACATCAGATTGTTTTATAACACTGCCATTCAGCTACTTTAGCTTTTACTTTAGTTCTATTAGGTATGCCACTCACCAAACTACGTCTGATTCAACATGAGTATGCAAGGTACCAGTAATATAAGCACTATCATTCAAAGACTAGATGTAAACTCTACTACTGCGATCGCGAGCAGTTTGACCCTGTGTACATGTTCGTCAAAAGCATGGACATGCTTCCTCCGAATCAATGTGAATTAGGGCTAAATGTCGTTGATGCCACACGTGGACTAGAGGTGTCAATACCCCACAGAACTTACCTCGGGGTAGTTTTCATGGCTGGTGTTTGTGCGGTCGCTTGGAATGGCTGGTGGTGGCCTGGAGAACCACCAGAAAAATATATATTCAGGATCAATTCAAGGGAATAATCTCATCCGATGATAAACTAACATGTTTCTTCAAATAAAATGTGATGATAAAATTCCAGTTCATGGTGTTCAACTGGAGCTTTGCTCACCTGACTGGTGAAATTGTCGATATTGGCAGCGTCGGCTACAAAAAAAATGAATGCGCTTACATTTAAAAACACATTAAAACCAACCCCTTATCTAAATGGGCAAAGGAATGCCACGTCAGCACATGAACACCTGCATGAACATTCTATAACAGAACATAAAAAGTTTAACGAATAGAAAAGGTTTTTACCATTTCTGGCATTTATACAGGTGTTAGATCTTAAAACACCAAAATAGACACCTTTCATAAAGTGTCCAGTTTGCAAAGGTCATACATACTTGTGACGAAACATGCAAACAGGAAGCTCTGATAACATATGCATTATCCTTCAAACTGATTGGCCCACACCAGGCATGGCTTTCTTTTGAGCCTGACTGTCTGTTAGCGAGATGCTGCTGCAAAAAGGCAGTCAGCTCAGTAAAAAGTACCCATAGCCTAAACAGCTCGACTTGAGCTACTAAGCATTGATTTTGTATTGACCTGAGCTGACTGCTTTTGGCAGCATCTGGCTAACACTGACTCAAAAGAAAGGCATGTCTGGTGTAGGACAATCAGTTTGAAGGACAATGCGTTTGTTATTAGAGCTTCCTGTTTGCATGTTTCGTCACAAGTATGTGTAGTTTTTGCAAACTCGACACTTTGTGAAAGGTGTCTATTTTGATGTTTTAAGATCTAACACCGGTATGAATGCCAGAAACGGTACAACACCTTTTCCATTCGTTCCATATGTACACTGGCAAAAAAGTACCCATAGCTTAAAAAGAGTTAAAGTTTGATGTATAATTATTTATGAAAGAGTATTTAATGAAAGCTATATTAAATATATAGATAAAAACAATCACGCCACGTTCATTATCCCTTTACTGTTTTGTGGAAAGAAATTAAAATTTACAAAACGTCAACTACATCTGATGCCAGCATGATGTATGTGCCAAGCCATGACTTTCCTCATCCTCTGCCCCTACTTACAGCAGTTATTACCAATTCATTTTCTTTTTTCAGTAATGTCACACAAGTATTCGTATCGGATTTGTAAAAAAAAATCCAAAAAAACGTTATTGCCGATTTGCCACTCTTGTCTCGTTGACACGCCGTTCTCTCCACAGCTCTGTGCAGCGCTTTGTGACCATCGGGTGAAAGGTTATAAAAATGCAATTATTATTATTACCATACAGTTAGTTGATTGATTGGCAGGTTACGTGCATGGCTACAATGTGAGTATCCCTCCCTCTCCCAAGACAATGTGTGCGTGTGATATAAATGTGCTCTCGGTTCCTCTCAACTCACTTCGGGATTATGAGGCTGATAGCCGCCATTGGTTGCACTATTAGTAGCTGGCGGTGGAGGCCTACAAGAAAACATAAACATTGTCCAGAACCTCATAAGAAAATCATTATTTTCTCCCCAATCACACAAAGTATACTGATAAATAACAAATAGCTAATAGAGGTTAAGCACAGTGGTGGCTCGTGCTACGACACCCAATGAATTTGATGAAAAATGTGTACTGTTAAAAGGCTGGAATAAGTCCTATTATTCTGTCTGGGGATGAAGCGGTAGATGTTTGTTATTACAACAGAAAATATCCAGTGAGCTAGTAAGCTCTATATGCAGGATTCCTGCGACACAATAAATGTTTGAACTGACCAATGCAGCAACATATACAATCAATAGGTAAATGAAACAAACTCGCAGCACCAATTTGTGCAAAAATGAATTCCTACCCTATAATCATAAAGTAAACGATAACACGCAAAATCGCACAGCGCAAAAAATACCAATAGTTTTAACAAAGCAAGAACAAAGAAGTGTAACACTGCAATGGAAAATATACTTGTTTACTTTGGCTACTTTTTTAAAATATGTGGCTGCCCCACATTCTGCTTTGCTCAGGCGAGAAGGCTGCTTACGAGCCACACCCACAACGATGTGGCTGCTGATGTCACCAAGCCCTACTAATCACCTCCCACGGAGTGCAGCCGAGGGAAGGGCTGCCGCTTTTCTAAAAAGAATACTTTTTTGTTCACAAAATGGTCGAATAAACCAATAGTCCACATCGATTACGTTAACAAAAAAGGAACTGCGGGTCGTCGTGACATGCAAGGTAAGCGATAGCGTTGGGGTCAGCCAAGCTGAAGGTGAAATGATGCACGTAGAAATTTCAACCCGTCAGATGACAAGACCATCACTCGATATTCAACTCAACCTTACCTGGATGGAGGATTCCGAGGTGTAATAACTGCCACTGTAGGTGGACGCTGAAACAGTTGAACATTTCACAATCAACCACGGGCTGTCACTCAGTGTACATTGGACAATGTCACTTTTCAATACAATAACAGGGATTACATTTCTCACTGTGTACAAATTAAATGCCTGCTCGCAAACAAAAAAAACACAGTACAACTGAATAGTCATCTCATTGTCAGAAACCGCTTGGTCCTGTACAGGGTCGCGGTGAGCCAGAGCCTATCCTGGCAGGCACAGGGCGCAAGGCAGGAATATACCGACGATGGAACGCCAGTCCATCACTGGGCACTGTGGGCAATTTAGTCTGCAATCTAATTAACCTATACAGCAGCATGTTTTTTGGACTGTGGGAGGAAAACGGAGTGCCACGCGGACATGCAAACTCCACACAGAAAAGCACCCGAGCCGAGATTCGAACCCGGGACCTTCTTGCTGTGAGGCAACAGCGCTACCCACTGGGCCACTGTGCCGCCCACTACGGAAGAGTAAAGGCGCAAAAGGCTCATGTCAATAATAAACACCATCATTCTCTGGGTGAACTAAATGAAATGTCAATACCATGACCATACCACTGATTTAGTTTCAAATCAAATAGCGTTTGATTACGTTGGAGAAAACATATCAGCAATGGATCAGTTAGTTGGATAAAATTGTGAGATTTCTGGACAAAAATAATGTTATACATTTAACATTATACACATGTTTATGAAATAAATCTAGTGCATAATAAACCTGGGAAACATCGTGTATGTATACATGTCATAACATAAATGAAAGAGTAACTGCTACCACACCATCCAATGCTGTAGCATAATGAATGTCAGGGATCCAAGGTTTAAATCCACCCTTCTCATCAGCTCGGCCAATGATTGTTAATGAGGGAAATGAGGAGTTGGCGTACTGAGTTAATTGCCCCATAAAGTGTGCCCTACGCTGGACTGGTGTCACATCCTGGGTATTTCCCCGCCTTGTGCCCTCTGTCGACCGGGATAGGCACCGGCCCCCCGTGACCCTGTACAGGATTAAGTGCGTATGGATAATGAATGAATGAATACAGGCTCTTTATGGCGACCATACAGCAGGCTGTGGAGGTAGCCACCTATAGACAAGGACCTTGTTCGTATTTGACAATTGCCAAGTGTAGGCGGCACTCACTTCGGTGTGACCAGCATTGGGAGCAGCATTGGGCATTCCTCGCGGCTGAGCAGTGCTGTAACAACGATTATAAATCAACATGTCATACCAATCGCAGCTGAGCGTGTACGAAAGAATTCTAATATTGCTCTCGACCAACATCACAAATAATTCAGGCATCCTGTGACATTTAAGGCTAGCACACGATTCAGTTGCACAATATCTTTTTAAAGCACCGCAGGGTTAGAATGCTCATGCACAGTACAGGGTCGCATATCTTCCGTGCCTACCAAACCCAATGAGAAAAAGAGTGCCATTTCGTGTCACGGCAGTATCTGCAGCCTGTAAAGGTGACGCCTGATGGTACGTCACATTGCTGCTTGCCTGGTTTATTTGAACCAGACACCAAACAAATAAACAAGCCGCCCTTCATGCACGCACGTGTCACCGCTGTTCCCATGCCACACAAGTCATACCGCGGCTTCTTCTGGCGACTTGGCCGGCCTCCACCGTGCCGTGACCAGTAGAAATAGATACCTCCAATGATGAATGGAATGAACAACAGCAGAAGCAACCACAGCAGCTTGGAGGGTGCTGCAGGCAACAAGAACACGACATGAAGCAATTGGGCTTTTCTGCAACAAGGAATAAAACAGAGCTGGTCACACATCCATTAAGAAATGCGTTCAGATTCCCGGATTTATAGTTATTTTCTTTCGAATGACAGTGTGGCTCACATTCTTAGTCGGATAAGACAATCTAATAAAATGATACGGAAAGTTGTGAATAAAGAATTTATCGCACTGTTTTCAAAGTATCCTTGTATAATATTTTCATCAGACAATAAGCGGAATTAGAATCAAATTATGTCTGCCAGTAGTTGTTTTGCTCTTGAACATGAATGTATTTGTGGCTTACGTTTGTATGCATTTCCACTTTCAATCGAGCCACCGTAACCAGAATAGTAGCAGTCGGGAGGTGCGTAGCCATAATAGCAATCGCAGTTCAAGTTATTGTTGCAAACCTGAAATCAACAGTTAATGATATACAATTTGTTCATAAAAATTTGAAATGTGAGGGAGTAATTTGTGCATAGCATAATATTTACCAAAAAGAAAGATAGCAATATTAAGATAAATACGTCAGTTGGATTTAACCTCAAAAACAATGTCTCTGCAGAACAAGTACATTTATCAACTTAGTATTTCTAGGCGTCACACTATGAAAGCCTGATTGACTCGACTTACAAGATATTGCCTCTGACTGTGGCTTTTCTGGCAGAGGGTATTCCCATTGCATTGAGAAAGCCAAAGCACAACAATGCTGCTGGGCTGCTTCATACCTGCTCTCGTAGGTTTAAAAAAATCCCATGCATCTTGGAATGAATTCACAGCCTTTGATTTCCAATTAACAAGGCTATGATTTAGTCAAACATACACTTGCACATGGAAATTATGAATAAAGTCATATAAACCACGGGTTGTTAATTAAACCAGCATATTATTTTACTACTCTTACTACTGTGCGTCACTAGTAAAAGCTTATAAGTGACCTCTACTCCTGCCAGCCCCTGAGAATAGTCCATGTATCCGTAAGTAGAAATCATCAACACGCTAAACAATTTTTCAAGAGATTTCTTACCCCATGTCCATTGCATTTATTATTTGTGTCACAGAGAGTGCCCAGAACCACAGTGGCATTCTGGCACTGATTGTCCATGCACACCTGGAGATGAAAAACCTACTATTATCAGCTGTGTGAAGGAAGACCACCATTCCACCGCAATGCAAAATCTGTATTAACGGACATCCATTCCTAAGCTCACAATGTATTATTATTATTGGTGAAACTGGACATTGGATAAAGAAAAAACATTTTTCTTAATTGATATAGGATTTGAAAAGCAATGAACAGAATCCGATAGTATATGTCAAGTGTGGATAGTATCGAGGGTTACCAGATGGATTCTATTTGTACCTCCTGAAAAGCATATGTAATGAGCAGTGAGCGTAAGATACGAGATTGAACTGCACCTTTGAGAATTAGCAACTCCTTAATTTCCACTTGTCATTCGTCAAGTCAATAGCCATCATGAAACTCCTAAAAAAGGTGAACATTTCCAGCTGGCAGACTTATTGACCATACGTTACAATGGTTCAAATGTGGTTTTGAGGATAATAATTTGCATATAAGATTAATCCCTCCCCTCATGGATCATAACCTTATCGTAGTGGAGAGGTTTGCATGCCAAGCCTCACGTCGTGCCAGGACAGGTGCATCGCGACAACCGTGACAGAGCGAGTAGGCAGTGTTAAGAGTCACCGCGTTGCGAGTGAACGGGGCCGTGCGGTGTGACGGGGGGGGGGAAGGGGTGTCCAGTGACGGCAACTGGGGTTGCACCAGCCGGCCCCCCCCCTCCCAAAGCTGGTAAACATCACGTGGTCTGGAAGCGGGGAAACTTGAAGAGGCAGGGAAACTTGAAGAGACGTGGACTAAATAGATTGGATAAGCACATGGCGTGAGAAGAGGCATGAGGATGGAGTCGGTGGGGATATAAAGCGGGGTGCGGGCAGGGGCTGGTCAGACTCGCTGTGGCTGTTGGAGCTGAACTCGTGCTGTGGCCGTTTGCCGAGTTGTCGTTTGAGTTGACGCGCTGCGGCGAGGCACGCGCGCTGTTTGCGAGTTCGGCGGCGTCAATAAACCCGTAGTGTTACAATGAAGCGAGCGTCCAGTCCCTTTGTGCCCGTCCTCGAGAGAGACGGGCACTGCCCAACGCCGACGCGATCGTCGCGGGAACGTCGAGTGGACGACTCGGAAACAGAGGTCCTCACGTTTCGCGACAGAAGATTCTCCAACTACAAGGAGCTTTGCATCAAGAAGGGCATCAGGCCATAAAACTCTGCTCATTACCCTAATTATTAGAAGGAAAGTGACCAACCCAGGTCAACCTGGATTCCCCGCTATTTTAACCCAATAACAACATGTATACAAGGCTTAAATGTTACAGAACATGAATGATAAGCAGAGCTGGCTTTCATATAAATATTACACCAGGCAAATAAAGAAACCAGCATCATTGGTACATTTTTAAATCGTGTTTGTCTATCCATTTCCCTGTCATGTGCTAGGTCATTTGACACGTTGTTAATTATATTGTCCTGATGGTGTTGTTGGTGTGCCGTTCTCTCCACAGCTCGAATTTGTTTAAAAGAAAAAAACCCAAAAAGAGTTATTGTTGCCGATTTGCCGTTATGTCGTTGTTGTTGTCGACATGCCGTTCTCTCTGCAGCGCTTAATGATCCTCGGGTGAAAAGCGCTCTATAAACGCAATTATTATTATATATCTACATATGAAACACCTATAAAACAACTTGGGTAAACGTATAAAGTTCTCTACGTAGGCATTTTAATGTGGCTCTCACAGATTTGCACCCCTAAGGCCCGAAACATGGTGTGGTGACGCACATTGTCTACCTACTAAGGCCAGGCCTGACGATAACTAATAGAAATTGATATACCTAATGATTGAATACGATCCACAATTGAGTTTTATTAACGGATTACACATAAGCATTAAAAATATTATAAGTGGCTTTGGGATGTCACTAATGAGGCACAATTTTTTTTTCCAGCCATCCAGAGAGAATCGCAGTACTGTCGCCAAATTTATCATTATCAACTTTGGACAGTGGTCATTTTCCGATTGCCACATGAAGCCTCCACCCCCGAAACGGCCACGAATCCCGCTGTACTTACGCTATCGTTGCCGCACTTGGTTCCAGGCTGCACCAGACCAGGATCAGGAATATCAGGGCCATAGTTAAAGCTGACAGCTGTGCAACCCTCATAGTTGGCAAAGTTTGGGACATCAACAATGAGCGGGTTTGCGGGTGTCTTTTCACACACGAGCTTCCCACACTTAATGTTCCTGCAAAGGGAAACAGTGACGGGGCAAAAATAAAAGTGATGTGAAGTACCCTTTAGATCGGCATCCTTGCCAAAGGCCTTCCAAATAATTACATTAATAGAATTACACCAGACTTTTGGCCTTAAACATTGATCTTTGTTTATATATATTTTTAAAAAAATCACACAATTCTTGTTTCATGCAAATCATCACATTGCTGAAATATGTAATGATGTAATGAATGCTTTATTATAAGGCAAAGTCATGCATTGAAGGGGGTTTTATGACATGCAAGGCTGAGTGTGGAGTGTACATTTGGAATTCATTGCCGATTTGAGAAACATTCAAATCGGTGCTCCAGTCTACAAGGGGGCTAGTATAATTGTCACTAGAGTAAAGGAGTTTATACATTCATTGATAATGATTGGAGAGGCATCTCCTTACATGCGTAGGTTTTCTCCAAGCTCTAGCATTGCCTTAACATACAAACCACTTGTTTTAAAAATAAATGGTCAAAAAAAACCAATACAGGACCCAACTAAACCAGTCTGGATACTCAGTTAAGCTTTTTTTTTTATGGCAATAGAGATCACATTCCCATACTTACTCCATAGTGCAGCGTATAAATGTTCCATCCGGATTTTGGCCACAGTTTCCAAATTCATTGCCTTTCGTGTTAAGAATTACATAACATTGGTCTGATCCTGAAACCGCAGCTGCGATAAAGGAGAAAAGGGATGAACAATATTAACCACAAGTGCAACGCGTACCCCCTTGTACGCAGGCACACACAACGGCACCACCACAAAAATGTAATGATAATCATAGACCAATGTAGATCGTTGCCAAATATTCAAAAGCCACAACCAAAACGTAAAGCCACTGGAAAACAGCGTTAGGCAAACCGTTAACTGACTACAGATGAACAATGTGAGGATGAGGCAAAACAAGGATTACGAATACGTACTGCCTCCCCAGATACTCAGGCACTGGTAGGTAAAGGTGAGACAGATGCCGTTGTAGCAGTAGGCCGTGTTATTATCACATGGGTATCCGTTTTGTATGAAGGTGTCTGCGTAACAGAATTGCGACGAGCCATTGCAGTACTCAGGCAGGTCACAGACTCCCACTGCTGGGCGGCAAATTTCACCCTGGCCGACGATCTGGAAGGGAAAAAAAGTAAAACAATGTGTAAGAGCACAGATTAAAGGACATCATCCATTTGTGCTTGTCGTTGGAAATATTTATTAAGCACGAAAGTTGTGCTACTAATTAAATAGTAGTTCTGTTAGGGTTAGTGTCTCCCGGATGTGAGTAGCCATTTGATAAATCCGGCCATTTTCCAAAGCGTTGCTGACATTAACACAACTTTGTCATCTTCAAACCACAGCAGGGTTGCTGAGGCACAACGCTGTTGCACTGGTGTGTAAACACATGGTGTTGCAGAGACACAACACACAGTAAATAAAGATCCGCGTATAGCCTTTAGAAACTTGAGGGTAAAGTGCTGTTAGAAAACACCTGAGGCGCAGCATAGCATGCAACGGGATGGCAAGCATTACACCAAGTTGCCTTTTTCTCCATAGTTTATACACCACAACAAGCAAATATTTAATAATAATAGCTTTTCGAGAGTCGGTATTTGAAGCTGAGTCCACCTACGAGAGGCACTGAACCAGTTCAGAAAATCGTCACTGGTATTGGCCATGATCGGGATTCGAACTCGGGTCACCAGGTTTGTAGCCCAGGTCACTAACCTCCAGGCTACCGCTCCCCACAACACACGCACGGAGACGCACACGTTTCCATATATGTCTGAACAACAGTCATAGATATAGAACCACACATACAAAAATAGTGACGGTGACAGATACAGAACACACACAGGCATGCAAAGATGCAGATATTATAGTACACAAGTCTCAACTTGTGTTCTCTAGGTTAGCAGTTGTGAGGTGTCACACTCTAGACCACTACCAGATAAAGCTCTCTCCGTGTCTCTGTCATCGTCTGTGTCTCTGTTTGGCCTTTTATACGGGTCTTCGTCGCTGGTTCTCCGTACCTTTAAGTGTACGTGTCTTGTTTTGTGATCAGAGCAAAATTCACCAATGCAATTGCTACAATCGCTGCCTTTTTTTTTTTAAGCTGCAGATCACCTCCAGGTATTGGGAGTCATTTCCCATGCGACTCCTCTTATTGATAGAAAATCGAGAGTATTAGGAATCCACAATTCTATGCATCATGGTGAAATTGCAGATTATCGGACAGAGCACACAGCTAACAGCCTTCGCAGACCTCACAGCTACCGCACATGACAGGAATCATGGGTGAGAGCATTTCTCCTGTATGCGGTACAAGTTCATTTTTCCCAACATGCACGATAAGCGTGTGGAATATTTGCCCGTACCTTGCAATCCTTGCAGCACAATCCATAGGCACACTCTGCGTTGCCTTTAAGTTGACAAGTGGCCGCATTACAGCAGGGATTCTGGCATTCCTAAATAAGTAAATGAATATGCATGTCTGGGTTAAAATATAACTTAATAATGTTGCCGAGTATGTCAATGACACTCATCTTTATGGGTTTTGGAAGCTTCTCAATGATTAAAAGGGAAATTTAAAAATGTACTTTTAATGCAAGTTAAGCCATAAACTTTTGACACCATGTGCAAATTCGACAGTCACGTTTGGCTTTCACGGTAAATGCTGATAGGGCACAGTGACCTATTCTGCACAAAATCATGCATGCACTTATTGCCTTCATTGCACAACGTTTCAGTGGCAGTTCACAAACTGTCATTAGCGTTTATCATTCCAACCACTGCCATCATTAGCATCACATCATGTTCATCACCACTTCATCATTTCCAAGTCGAACTAAAACATCCCTGGATGATTAGTCAGTTCATTCAGTTGACAGATCGAGCATGCTGATGTCACCACGTTTAGCCTCGATTCATATGGCCATCCCACTGCTACTCGATTTATTTTAAGACAGACTTCACCGATTCTGCATAGGGAATCACGCCAAAACCGGTGACTTTGGATTTGGCCTTTTAACATGAAAACAATCACTACATGCATCAGCTCCTTGAATATTTAATATGGAAACAAAGCACAAACCGTTCTTAAAAAACAAAAAACACGTTGTTATTGCTGATTTGCTGTTCTTAGGTCGATGCTGTTGGTGCTGACATGCCATTCTCTCCACACCTCTGTGCAGCGCTTTGTGACCCTCGGGTGAAATGCTTTAATGCACTATTTTCCAAGTATAATAAACATATGAAGGCCATAGGAGGAGCTCTAAAAAGGTAGAAGGCGAGGTTATGGAACCCGCTTAATACAATGGAGGTTAAACAGAGTGTTAAGTATTTGGTCTTACATTCAAAATATTGGGCTGTCTCACAGCAAGAAGTTCTGGGTTCGGTTCCTGGCTTCGGGTGCCTTTCTGTATGGAGTTAGTGTGTTCTCTCCCCATGGCCGTGTGGGTTTTAGCTGGGTGCACTCCAGTTTTCTCCCACCATCCAAATACACACCACTGTCTAGGTCAATTGTACTGCTGAGTAAACTGTTCCGAAAGTGCCCTGCGATGTACCGGCATCGTATGCTGGGTATAGCCCTGCTGTGCCCCCTGTGTCTGCCAGGATAGGCCCCAGCCCTCCATGACCCTGAACAGGATTAAGCGGGTACGGATACTAAACTGAACTAAAATACTGAGAAACGCAATGGGTTTGTTGGAATATGGTGGAATAAGGAAAAGGGAGGAATAAGAGCACAAGACAAATACACGGCATTGCCTCTGTAAATTAGGCCCCCAACCTTCTTTCCATCATCAGTTGGCTGATGGCACAAATAAAGTGGCACCACACCCATGCCAAAGGCATCCGTCATCTATGTGTATGGGGGGACGTGGGTCTCTCAGAGTCACCCGACTTTACGTGCACCACACAGCCCACCGTTGGTGTCCCACAGTCACAGGCCTCGTTTTTGTCCACAATGCCATCTCCGCAAACGGGCTGCCGGAACTCCGGATTTGGGATCGCGACATTGAGGAGGCAGGCACCACGGTTCTGTACCAATATCAGGTTCTCAAAGTCGTCCGTACTACACTTACTGAATGTTTTGGGTAGCACGGCCCTAGACAAACACACAAGAGAGAGGGAGGAAAGAGGCGGTTAATGTGAAACTGTGATTTAAAGTATATAGATATAACTTTATGCATTAGCTAAGCTCCCTGAGCCACGGGTACTATAATGGTGTTCTCATGTCTGTATCCAGAGTGTGTGCATGATCACTGTATAAATAAATTAGTGCAATAAGTTTAGTAGGAATATATAACCTTCACATAAATCTCCACATCTTGAAGTATGTTATATTCAGATGTGAACGTAAGCTAGTATGGTCTGGTTTACCAGTAAGAAACTGGCCAAAGCGTACAGTACTGGTGGGAAGGGGGATTACGATGTGACCATACTGATAAGAAAGTCAAGTTACTTTAGCCTCTGGTTATATTAACAATAATTATTTCCCTATGTTACACCAATAAATGTTCTGGCAAGTTAAACATCTCCCCCTGACCTCAGGTCATTACATAGAAGGCAGTTTCAGTTCAAATCATTACTCACCGAGTAAATACTGACTGCAGTGCATCCCTGTCCTATCTAATTAAGTTTATACAAGTAACCACCTCCCCCTACCTTAAAAAAGTTCACAATGCAAACCAGGAGGCACTGTGTGTAAAAAAAATATATATAATCACTTACGGCAGGCCAGCATTCATGATGCAGGGCGGATTGCATGCACAACCCGTTCGATCATGGCTCATCCCCAAGTTGTGACCCATTTCGTGAGCTGCCACAACCGCCAGAGTGTCGATATTCCTCTGCTGCATCTAAACCAAATATGCAAAATGGTTTAAAAATAAATATATACGGTTTGGTATATCGAAAAATAAATAAAGATGTGCAAAAACGTTAGTTTGCACGAAATTAACATTGCATGCATTGATTTGACAGGCAAAGAGATAGTGCAAGATACATTTTAACATTTGATTTAAAAAATATTAAAGTGAACTGTTGCTGCCGGTTTGAATGGCCACTTTCTAGATTGACCCGGGTTGACCAGTTGCCCTCCCAATGGTAGGGGTATTACAGCATGCTTTTAGGGCTGGATGCGTTTCCTGACGCTGGCCAAACTAATTTTGTTTCAGTGTCTGCTGAGCAACGCTCCGGCATATAGACAATGCCACAATAATTGATTACTCATATATATATGAGAATGCAGAGTACCGCTTGGTGTTCTGTGAAAAGTAATCTATTGAATCTAAGAAAAAAATGCAAATCCATTATTGCAACATTCATTTTAAATCGTGGAGGAGGGGGCGGGGGGGCCCTCTTTGATTCTTGGTTAGTGTCCCCCCAGAATCTATAAGACTCTATGCCTCAATATACTGGAGTCTCCTCCCCCCAAAAAATGTCTGGTTCGTGTAGCAATGTCTAATTAGCCACCAAATGACAATTGTCAGGCAACTTTCTTTTATCGTAAATTAATTTTAGGATGGGTAGCACAATGCAGCAATAATCTATAGTTTATCGGTTTGACGATCTCCGAGTGCAGCAGTTTAAGCAGTGGGCAAGTTCCGTGTTATAATTAAAGCCACCTGACCTCTGTCCACCCAGCTATATCAATTAGCACGCTACGGCTAGTCGATCAGCTTGGGTGGGGTCAAGTGTGATTAAAGCCACCTCTTTAAAGACTTCTGGATAAAATTGACGCGTATAGTCGAACAGCCTTTAGAGCTCTCTCCAGCAGTGGCGTAAGCAAGTACTCAGAGCTGAACTTTTATTATTCTTAGTATTTAGATTGACATTTTACTTTGAAATGAATTTGTTTAATGGGAAATTGAGGTGTTCGAGTAATTAGGAGGCAAATAAAAAGCCAGTTTGTTCGAATTCCTAAAAGGGATACTTGAAGAACATATTCAATCACTCAGTGATGTACTATTGTGGAAGAATACCAATTTAAAGGGAACTCACACGAGAAGTCACAGCTGGACGATTATGGACGTGGCAATTTAGCAATAGTTATTAGCATATGTATTTTATTAACCAGTGATTCCAGCACAATGCGATTTACAGAAATAGAGTTGGCTTAAAGCTAAAATGCGTACACCACTTTATAGTTGGTACATTCCAAGGCACCGAACTAAACCACTGCCTCCCTTATTTAAATGTTATGCGGCTTCACGCCGTATAGCGTAATTATGTCACACGCATCGATGTGTCCATGTCTCTGGCTGCATCTACTCCTTAACATATATATAAAAAAAAGTCTCATTTTATCTTCAGATTTGATTTCGAGCCCATCATATAACAAGCGAGGTGGTCAGTAAGTAATATTTACCGAGACAATGCCGGCAGAAGAACTCCGCGAGCAGATTGTTCCCACAAATGCCATCCCCACAATGCCCCCATAACTTTCCCAGCTGTAACACAAAGCAAATGGGCAACTGTACCATATGGAGCAGCAACGATTCTCAAACATCCACAGTCTATATACGCGAGACCTTAATATTAGTGCTGTAACCATTTGGCCTCACAATAACGAGATTAACTATTGAAAAATCAGGACCACAAATCGATTCAAGAATTAAGTCGTTTTTTCTCACTTTTATGGGTTTTGTGCAATCTTTTGGTTCACGCCATTAGCCTTAAATGTAACGTTAATAAATCAATTTCATAAGAGTTGTATGAATCAATGTACACCAGCCGATTTCAACGGATTAATTTATTCACTCATTGACAGTCTAAACTTAAGAAATTCAATATTGATCAATGAATTGCTGTGTCCATTGTAAAAAAATCACACAACATTGCACTCTTTTACCAGCCACACAATCAGTAGTAGCTCCCATTCATTGTCATAGCTTACCACACTAACCACGCCCTCGCCTTCCCAAAAACTCAAACATTAATGCCATGTCATGCTTCCCTGAACCGTTGGACACACAATCACACCACACTACACACACACACCACTCGACAGACTGACCAGCCCGGGGCATTCCACACCACGTGCCACTTGACACTACTCACGTCATGAGCTGGCTGCAGTCATTCCGCCCTAGGAGATTGTAGTTTTTCTGTCGCCAACTGGCAAACTTCCCAACAACCACACCAGCAGTATCACCATTTTCAGCCACCAATGCCTGCTCATCTAGTGTCATTAAATGAAGTCCCACGAGCACCACACGGATGTTTATGGTTTTATAGTCCTGTTAGTGATATTCCAAAATGTTAAATGTTAGTCTCTTTCATCACTCTATGCATCATTTACCGAATTTCCAATAGTCTGCGTTGCCTGCAATCTTACGAGCGATTCTCCATGTGATATATTAAAAAAAAGTCACTCATTATATCTTAAGAATGTCTGTTTTTCAAGAACAGTGAGCTTTCTGCAAACAAAAGGTCACTACAAAGTAATAATGCATTGAATGTACGTGCTCTTTCACCAACATACTGTTGAAAAATGAGTGACAATCACGGTTAAAAAGTTGTAAAAAATATATTCTTCGTGTTGACGTGAGCATTCACGTTTGTGCGTTTGTCTCTCTCGGTCTTCATGTCTCTATGTTTAGCGATGTCTCTTTGCCTAACGGTGCTGATGCGATGGAATTTTTAAGGCTGGAGCTGGAGGCTGACAGCTTTCTGCCATACAGCACGGGACAAATGGAGAGGGAAGGATGGGAGATAGGAGACTTATGGTTCTTTTCTCTCCGACAGTTTCAAAAATACTGCGGTGCACCCACCACGACTTTACCAGCTGTTAAGCATAGTTTGAAAAAGCATCCTTCGGTCGTTTTTGGCGGTTTCACAAATATTCATCATGAAAGCCGATACATCTCTAATAGTATACAGTGGTGTAAACATATTAACGAAATCATGAATTTAATCCATAAACCGAGCATAAGCTGCTTTATTGTAGTTGTGAATACTCACCGAGTCCACTATATTCACAATGGAAGCCATTTCAAAAATCATACTGCTTGTGTTGGATTTATATCTCTTCTGATACTGTAACGACACATATTTTTTTATAAAAAATGCTTTTCACCCGAGGGTCACAAAGTGCTGCACAGAGCTGCCGAGAGTAGCAGTGTACTTGACATCACAGTAGCGGTGTACGTCGTATCACAGTATCAGATTATAGTGGCGTTAAGAATAATTCAATGCTATGTGCGGTGTAGAGATCTGCAACTGCTTTTTATACATTTACAAAAAACATAAACCAAACTTAATTACGCATGTGGCATAACCACAAAAGATGCTATTTGTGGCTGCCCATCAAAACTGATGCCGTTGATCGACATTACAGCACAATCGCCATAACACTGCTCTTGAATGAAAAGAAACACTGCCCTTAATAAACAATTCTAATAAGTGACATTTTTGGGAATGTATATGCATGGCATATGTTTGCACTATGAAGGGTCCTAAACATCGTCCATTATATACTTTTCATACAAGACATAACCCTTATTCATAGCACATCATGAATCTGCTACGAGAGGTGGGAAATGTGAAGGGCCATGGCCCAAAATGTCACCTATTATATTGTTTGCCTTTTATGTTCGTGTGATGACTCATTAATGTATCATGCATCGAGCCATGAAAACCTATCAGTACACTGATGAATGCTTTGATTTTTTAAAAATCATCTGTGATTGTGCACCACTGTCAGTAATAATTTTATACAGCACAAACGTGACAAAGATAGCACACCAAATGTACACGTACAAAATTGCACGAAAAATTGTTCAATGCTGGGCAGAAAGTCGACTATTTAAAAAAAAAATGCCAGTGACCCAGGATTTTTTGTTTTCATCACCAATTAGCAGGGCGATTTTCTTTTGAATGGCCATCCATAGTCCCCTGGTGTGTCTGGGTTTTAATCGAACGAGGGTTTCAGTATAAATCTCCTGTGGCATTGCTGCATAGCAGAAGAATGAGATCTTTGGCCGTTTAAAAAGCTGGTATAATCTTCTCTAATGTTGAAATCAACGTTCTTGCTGACATTTGTTTCTAGTACAGTGCTATCTCAACTACACAGAACACTGGTTTAGGTGCATAGCCACCTTCTTAAAAAACTAAATGTTAGGAATATTTCTGGCCACTTAAATGTCAGCCTTCACGCAAGACTTTAACACAATGCAGACTGCTATGCCCTCTTAAAACTTTCATGGCTAGTTCCATAAGTGTCCATTTATGAACTCACCGTGAATGTTTTTGAGATCTTGAAAACAAAAGTTTTTTTTTTTCCTAGATATTCAACGTACTAGTTGGCATATGCTGATTTTCAATTTCAATCTAGACACTTCAACATCTTTCCATATTTTTTTAGACTTCCACATCTTTTGCAAGTTATTTTAGTAGCAGATAAAGATGTCACATTGAGGACATTCTATGTATTTTTCCATATTATCTCTAAAGGTTTTATCCAAGGTCGTAGGTAAAATTAAGCATTCTGGCAATATCGACTGCTTGTTAGCCCACTTCTATAAGCTTTCAAACACTCTTTTCTTTAACCTTTTCTTGCCAGAGGTATAATTATTATTTATTGTGTGTTTTGCACTCCTTTATCTAACCTCCTTGCACTTGTGTCAAAACTATCATCTTGCACTATACATTTATATCTTACATGTGAGTAGTGACCATAAAAACAAGGCAGGCTGCAGACATGCGTACAGCATAGCATAGACATAGCATAGTCCGTTTGTATCACATGCGGTCAGAGTTCAAATTGTGAGATTTTTCTGCATTTTTCTAAAATAATGTATGCTAAAAATTACACTTATAAAGCTATACATTCCGTAATTTAATGGCAACGTAAATGCGAAAGAATGCACAATGCGGCAACTATAAGGCGTGATATAAGCTCTAACTATTATCATACTAAACAACACACTATCAAACCATCAACCAAAAAGGGAAAGCCATGTTACACAATGGCCGATGCAGTTCGATTGCTGGAATTGTGGAGTGCGGCGAGGATACGTGGAACCACTTGTATGTGTGCAGGTGACTCACCAAGGTGTTCGTCACTACGAGGACGAATTCCACCCACCGAGTGGTATCGGTTAGGATTGCGCGTTTTTTCTACAAAGGTCAGAGTGGAAAATCACACAAGGTTTGCAAAAAACGAAACAACCGGCATTTATTGATCCCAGATTTATATAAGTGTAATCGATATTATACACGGTTTGGGCCAGCAACTAATATATTGGAGCTCTACTTTATGTGGTAAACATATTGTGAGACGACATACTCTGCTGTTTTGCAAAAAAAATATTGATTGAATGAACCTACATCAACTTTACGGTGAAAGAGTTTTTAAAGACAAAAAACATACAAGCCATAAGTAAACTGGCAAAGCGTTCGTGTAAGGTAAAACTGATGCTTGTAATGTAAGTATTGCCGTGAAATGAAAATGCAGGGTATTCACCCGAAGCCTAATGGGTAGCACAGAGGGAAATTCTTCAAAATGGGTGACATTTTCATGGACGACTCCACAGCCCAAGTCACCGGTACTCAGGTCCTCCAGGTTAAACACGCGGTGCTCTCCGTGCACGGAACTTTCCAGCGGCTCAATGGAGTAGCTCATCCCACCCCGCCGAAGCCGACCCCTTCATCAACAACAATATCGCCATGAGCAGGTCAACCAACACAAACAGCACGGGCACTAGCAATGGCAATAACCGCAAAATAACTACAATATCTCCGTGACAATTACATTCATTTGTTTTTGTTTCACAACAGAGTATGAGACATGTTCTATCTACGGTTGGGTTATGTAGTTTGTACATGGGCTACTTGTATGATTTGTTTTAAATGGTTGATGAACACTTATTTAGCATTGCTTCATGCACACACACAGAGTGCAGTAAGTGCAGCAATCGAGGACAGGATTAACAAAATAACATTCTTCTTCTTGGCTACCTAGTGTGTATAACGGTCATCTATGACGTAATATTCTTCTCCTTGGCTACCTAGTGTGTATAACGGTCATCTATGACGTACACTTTTCTCTACCCATGGTAATTACACAATCAAAAACTGCAGCCAAGTGTGAAGCGGCTGGGATGAGAATCAGCACCTCCAAATCCGAGGCTATGGTTCTCGACCGGAAAAGGGTGGTGTGCCCTCTCCAGGTGGGTGGAGAGGTCCTGCCTCAAGTGGAGGAGTTTAAGTATCTCGGGGTCTTGTTCACGAGTGGGGGAAAGATGGAGCGTGAGATTGA
>JAZEWT010000017.1:11260588-11270909 GCA_036362905.1 Mordacia mordax | reverse complement strand
TGCAAACTCCACACAGAAAGGCACCCGAGCCGAGAGATTCGAACCCGGGACCTTCTTGCTGTGAGACGACAGCGCTAACCACTGGGCCACCGCGCCGCCCCCCTTTATGTTAGTGCAACACTATTTGATGTTCTCCCCACCACTTGCAGGCTGTTGGATATCGCCACACCACATTGTTCAGTATGAGTTGGTGGAGGAAGAGAGCATAAACACACTAAATTGATTTTGTAGCACTGAAGTCTACTGACAGCATAGCCATGAAGCATCTTTTAACACCTGTGTTATATCCCAGGATCAAACCTGCTGAGCTTCTGAGCTCTGGTGCGTTCCAAGTGATGCTTTGAAAGGAAACCCTACCAGATCACTGGTAGATCATCAACGAAAACAACAACAGAATGACTCAATGAGCAGCATTAACACATTATGGAACTCTTGTCCACGGCCTTATTTCCCACAATGCCCATTTTTTATTGGAACTCCAGGGTCTGCAAAAACCCCTGTTATAACTCCCTTTTCTTCGTATTATTTTGCAATTATCTGTATTATCACATTCTGCATTCCTCATCAGCTTCTCATTTCAAGTATTTACCACGTTTCATGGATAAAGGTCGCCTGTGTGGCAAAATGAATGCGGTTATCGGTGGATATCGAGTAATTTTGTAGATAATCCACGAATAAAAAGATGCGCAACAATTGCTCCTCACATTACCAGAGTTCTTCTGTAATGTAACACTGTACAGTGAGTAATATGGGGATGGTGTCGCGCTTCAGCCATTGTTTATCCTGGCCCTAAGCACATTTATTGCATGCCAGTAGTGATGCAACAAGTAAGTGATGATGATCAGTATGACTTTTTTTTTAAGTTCGAATCCTAATCAGAAATAGATGCAGCCCGATACCCCTACAAGTGCAATTATTATTATTATTGACCTTCTAGAACGCTTTTTCACCCGGGGCTAAAATAACTACAAAATAAATAGGCGGTTTCCATATTAACTTACTGACTTATAGGAATGTAAACGTTTTACAGCCTTGTGCTGATTTTAAACCTGTGCCGTAATTAAACAATCATGGTGATGAACACGAGTAAGAAGAGGTCAACAGTATCCAATCACCAATGGGTTTCTTAAAGCTTTTTCACAGGGCACACACATTTGCTGAAGTCATGACTTGCTATCGACGAACCCAACAAAAGGCCCAGTTTGCAGTTGCACATTTCATTTATAGCATGTTTACGTGTACTGGAAGCACAGAAAGCACACGACCATGATATAAATGTACGAGTCAATTACAAAAGTTACAGGAAACTGATACAAAAAATAATGTAAGACATCTATCTTGAATGTGCCGTTTCGCAGTGTGCAGCAGTTTCACAGTAACGTTGGAGATGATAATCCCATGTGTGATCCCAATTGAATAATTTGCAGGTAGTCTTTTCAAGTTTGGCAATTTAGCCCAATATGGCAACTCACAAATACACACTTTTCAATTCAAGATCACGGACAAACGTAGCTTATTGTTAAACACCGTCATTAATAACCAGGGCAGCCTGCCGGGTGTGAACCGCACACCTCTGCTAGAAGCGGTCAACACTTTACCACCACGGTCTCCAGGTGTACGTTTATCGCAGTTGTTACAAGTATTAGCCAACTCAACAAGTGTCCCCCACCTATTTTACAAGGTAGAGCCATAGTGCCCAACTAATGTGTTTAACGGTCGTAAACTAAGCAGATTTAAACACAACAGTGTAAACCAGAGGAAAAAAGTGCCGCAAAAGTGTCGGAACACAAAAACATACCCGTGTCATTAACACCAATGAACACTTGAGTTTAATATCGAACACTAACTCTTGTTGTAAGAAATCTATAACTCAGCAACTTCTACTTTAGTACAAGCACCGATGCTCAGGTTTCCTGTTAATATTTACAAGCGTTGTGTTTGTCTTTGCCGTTGTGCAACTCTACCGCCTCTGTTCTACCCATTCATTACCCGAGCCATCCACACTTACCGTAGTCCATCACACGTGCTCACAGCAACACTCGAGCCATTTTCACCAGCCACGGTCCCTTGGTAAAAACAGTGCGTCTGGGGAATCGGAGAGAGATTAACAATGCTGTGGAGATTACATGCAGCCATTATTTGTGCGGGCGGCGCGGTGGCCCAGTGGTTAGCGCTGACGCCTCACAGCAAGAAGGTCCCGGGTTCGAATCTCTCGGCTCGGGTGCCTTTCTGTGTGGAGTTTGCATGCTCTCCCCGTGTCCGCGTGGGTTTTCGCCGGGTACTCCGGTTTCCTCCCACAGTCCAAAAGCATGCTCCTGGATAGGTTGATTGGCTCGCAGACTAAAATTGTCCCGCAATGCCCGGCTATGGACTGGCGTCCCATCGTATGTCCCTGCCTTGTGCCCTGTGTCTGCCAGGATAGGCTCCCCCCGTTCACCGCGACCCTGCACAGGGCTAAGCGGTTTCTAACAATGAGAGATAAGATAAATATATATTTATTATTACGGCAGAAAATACTCCGTGAGCTTCCAAACCCCAGATGTAGAATTTCAGGGACACAACGTGACATTGCGGATCTAATGGTGTTGCCAATTATCCTGTGACAGTACTGGCACACTGTAATGTAGTAATATGGTCATAGGTTTCTTTTCGTATGACCAGGACAGCCTGAGTCTAAAGACTCTTTCAAGAGGGTCATATAGTGGACTTTTGGCCAATTTCATTCATCATTGTTTGGAACGTGGAAGGAAACCAAAATACTGTACCTGGAAAAACCCACAATTGCAAGTGCAAACCCTCAACCCCCCCCCAATATGGATAGATATCAAGAGTCCACCAATACCTCGCACACGTTATCAATTATTAAAGCGTGTTAAGGACTCGTTCATGTAATGGTGTGTTCTTATGTCACTTGCACCACATTTCAACAAGTTTCGCTTATACTTAAATATATCCTGTAAACTATACATTAACACAATAGTCACTTGGATTAAAGGAAATCATAGGTTAACTGTTTAAGAAAGAACAAGTATTCTGGAAACCAAAAGCTGCAAACCATCGCACTGTACAAAGTGTAAACACAAGTAGTAGCTGCGTCCGGGTACAAATAACATTCAAATGCCCAATTTCTATAAGTTACACTTTGCTTGGGACAAACATTTAAAACGTCTAAGGGTTTATCGTGCGATACAAAACAAAATGATCGTGGCATAGCAAGCCCAATACTTGCAGAAATATTTTGTGAGACTTTCCTAAATTGTTAAGCCAATTTGTGGCATTTGTTCATTAAAGGATCCTTAACGAAGCTGCTCTATTTTTTCTCATTATGTCAACAACCACCCAACCTAATGCAAACCTTGGCTTCTAGCATTAATTTATCCTATCAGAGCACCCGGCTGTAGGGCGATCTTGTTTCAAGCATGCAACGCGTTTGGAGCGGACAAAGGTGGAAGGAAGCGTGCTTAACAGAGATTATGCATCGTTGCTTTGGGACAGTTCGAACGTGTGCTGTATCGCAGGAATCCCGCATCTAGATGCAGGAGTTCAAAACAATATTTAAACGCGTTGTATAAATAAAAATAAGTATACTAGGTAAAAACTTTATTTCGAGGGCTTTCGTGACCAATGTTATCGATGAAATCCATTTTCCTGTGTCAGGTCACTCAAAAAAATAGCGTTGTTTAACCCAACACCACCCGACACGGCCAATTAGTAAGATTGTCACGTGAACAGAACGTGGCCAATTCCTTCACTGTCTCAGCACACCGGTGTGTGGGAGAGCGAACCCACAGTATTGTTAATGTATTAACACGTTCTGTTCACGTGACAAACCTTACTCATTGTCCGGGTCAGGTGGTCGAGGGTTAAACGACACGATTTGTTTGCGTGACCTGACCCAGAAAAACGGATTTCATGGACACTAGGTGAGGTTAAATAAAAGTTTCTAATAAAGCATTGACCTTAAACTTGTGCGGTGAGAATAAAATCAGTGAAATCTGAGGAAACTGCCAAAAGTCAGGGAGGTTGGAGATGATTTTTTACATTCTTACTTTAGGTTTGAAGTCTTCAAAATGTGTACTCCCGTTATGTGAAACTTTAAAATGGGATGGTATCAGGTTTCTGCAATAAATATAGTACATTATTACACACATCAGCATAATCACAATTTATCCAAGATGTAACAAAATATGAAAGGGGAACAAATATTATAATTCTGCGTCTCAGAAGGAATTGCAATTTAACGACAGGTACAGCACTGTGGTGTCATTTGAAATCAATGAGCTATCCATGATGATATCGGTAAATTATGCTCATTGTCTGAATACGCCCGTAGTATTACATGTTCCTAAGTGGATCCAGGTTGAAGCAGGGGATGTAAGTAAATAACGATACGATTACTCACTTGTTTCTCTCCAGCAGCAGAATGACAGTCTCACCAGTCACCTCCAGGACAATCTCCATCCTCTCTGGGTATTCAAACTGTTAACCAAGCACAGAGCCACAGACCGATTGATTCCATATACGCCTCCTGTTAAGGTGGAAATTTCTAGAGCTCAAGCTATCCAATAGGACACCTGTAATGTGTCATGTTCTCTTGACTATGTTTGAATACACGATGTCAACCGCTGCTGAATAACAGAGTCTCCATACCCCGTGTGCCTTGAATGTAATTGGACCATACTTCACGTTGATCAGTAAAGTACAGGTTAGGGAAGATGGGAAGCATAGATGTTGCAGCATAGCACAGCCCAACAATGGATTCAAGTGCACTTCCATTTACTGCCGACAATGTCGCAGACGGGGCGACACGGTGGCCCAGTGGGTAGCGCTGTCGCCTCACAGCAAGAAGGGCCCGGGTTCGAATCTCGGCTCGGGTGCTTTTCTGTGTAGAGTTTGCATGTTCTCTGCCCGTGTCCGCGTGGGTTTTCGCCAGGCACTCCGGTTTCCTCCCACAGTCCAAAAAACATGCTGCTGCATAGGTTAATTAGCTTGCAGACTAAATTGCTCGCAGTGCCCGGCGATGGACTGGCGTGCCATCGCGGGTATATCCCTGCCTGACGCCCTGTGTCTGCCGGGATAGGCTCCGGCTCACCGCGACCCTGTACAGGATTAAACGGTTTCTGACAATGAGAGGAGATGTAGCCGATGGAAAACGCAAACAAGAAATAAAACCAAAATAAAGCCAAGGCACACTTACTTGGATTTCATCTCTAACACACACTCAACCTCTGTCTTTATCTCAGTGCAATTCCAAGTGCTGATCTCTCAACGCATAGTTATCCACACTTCACTTTATTTCATATAAACTTATGTGAATTACACTTGTTTCACGGAATTATTGAAGCGTGAAAAAGAGGCCGTTTGTTTTTCAAGCGTGATCTGCCCCAGGTTTGGCAATTGTCCCACATCTAACACGAGAAGGTGTAAAAGCAGGTTTCAGGTTAAGAACACAGTCTCGATTGACAGCCGTGGATGCAACGTTGCTCCAGGGAACATGCGCTGCTAACTACCATCACGATATTTGTGTTACGCAAACGTGTTGCATAACATGACACTGTATTTGCCATGCCCATCACCAATGGATCCACGGTTCATTGGACTAAGACATCATGACTTTAGTAAGACTTCATTTGGCGTGTAGCTTAACGTTCATTGTTAAACAATATTTGCTTTCAGATGTGGCCATCTCATCTCATCGTCAGAAAACCGCTTAGTCCTGTACAGGGTCGCGGTGAGCCGGAGCCCACCCTGGCAGACAGAGGGCGCAAGGCTGGGATATACCAACGATGGGACGCCAGTCCATCACCGGGCACTGCGGGCAATGTAGTCCGCAAGCCAATTAACCTATGCAGCAGTATGTTTTTTGAACTGTGGGAGGAAACCGGAGTGCCTGGCGAAAATCCACGCGGACAAGGGGAGAACATGCAAACTCCACACAGAAAGGCACCCGAGCCGCGATTCGAACCCGCGACCTTCTTGCTGTGAGGCGACAGCGCTACCCACTGGGCCACCGTGCCGCCCAGATGTGGCCATACTACCACGAAACATTATGGTCAATATTAATTGGCGCTGACAGTTTGTGTCGCAGTCAGCTGTGACATCAAGACTTGCCCGTCTGCACTAACCTGCCTTTAGGCTATGGCAGTACAGTAACAGCCACCGTACATATGATAAAGCACTTGCATACACGAAGCTGGTCGGTTTGCAAGTTTAATAACAACAGTAGCGCAATTTATAACGCGCGCACATTCTTGTCTCGGGAACGAAACAAGACTGCTGAGGCGCAAAGCCAAGCTCGGTGTGGAAAAGCCTATTGAAGTAGGTGTTGTTTGAGGACCGATTGCTCCAGATACCACTTTTGAACACACATTTTCTTGGCCACACGGGTTTGTAAAAAAAAACCACGTGCAAGAACGTGTAGCTAGGAGATCTCTAGCAAAAGTGACAACGAAGGATCGTGTAAAAATACGTTGGGGAGGCGAGTGGTGCAGTGCTAACATCTGCGTCTCACAGAAAGAAGGATTTGTTAAGGGCGGTAGGATTCCATTCTCGAGCTGGTTACCTCTGCTAGCTTTGTTTGTCCTCTCACCCGCAGCATTGCAATAACTTCCCCCAGCTGCTCGGGTTTCATCTCAGAACTAAAACCACACTCGTTAATCTGCCATCAGCATTACAATAAACAGAACTAAGTGTCTGGCAATTGTAGGCAACGGCTCACCTCGTGGCTGCCTTCTTCTGCCTGCCTATTATTTCGGTTTCCTCGCACTTCTGAGTCTTTCGAACGAATAGATTGGATATGGAAGGAATAGTGCGCATTATTAATTTTATTAGTTAGCATCCGTACCCACTTAATATTGTATAGGGTCGCGGGGAGACTGGAGCCTGTCCCGGCAGACATAGGGTACAAGGCCGGGCTATACCCTGGATGCGACGGGAGTAGATCACGGCGGGGCTATTTATTCAGCAGTCCAATTAAGCGAGGCAGCAGCGTATCTTTGGACGGTGGGCGGAAACCAGAGTACTCGACGAAACCCCACACGAACACGGAGAGAACACGCAAACTCCACATAGAAAGGCACCTGAGCCGTGAAGCGAACCCATGACCTTCTTGCTTTGAGTCAGCAGCGCAACTGCATCATTAATTGTAATTTTTATTAAATTTAAAAATGTTACACAACGTGACATCTCACCTTCAAACCTTTATGGGTGATGTGTCGTTTATTATTGCCTTCCAATACGTATGGCACAGTAATGTCACCAGGTAAGTTGGTCGTCTGGCTCTTTAATTCTAGAGAGAAGGAACCTTCATGTCCTGCAAAAATTAGATCCAACATCAAGAGACAAGAATCGTCTCACTTTCAGGAATGACCTGGGTCAAGCAAACGCACAAAAGCGTTACAAAAATAATGTACAAAGTAACGAATATAGTTCAGTGCCAAAAACAGATCGTAAATAGTAACTACAATATAGTTCCTGTAATTAATGTTTGCGCCAACGAATTATTAAAAGTCCAGTGGAGTTGAGATTATGAAACTTCAAAATGAAGTTAGGACGATTATTTTATTTGGGAAAAAATGGATATACTGTACGTCAATTGTAATAGCAAATGCCTGAATATAATCTACTTATTAATTGTACAAAAAATGAGCACTCCCGAGACATTACCAGCCACATAAGTGAAAAACATATCAAACAATATCAATGCTTGCAATGACGCGTACCGAATATAAATCAAGAAATGAACGGCTGATCTTTAACATTGTAAGCATGGAAGAACAGTGTGTACAGGTGTACTGAAGTACGAGGTTTGGGAACCGTTTGGCCAGTCTCACGATGAAAGTAGCGTAAAGGAGAAAAACCGTGTTAAACTGTTGAAAGTAATCAAGTCAACAATATCCACGCGTACTTGTGGTCAACACAAACAAAATGCACTTTAATCAAGTATGCATTGTCCTTAGAACGGATTTACCTTCACAAAAGACAACCTATTTCATTACTTGCTCGACCGGTTAGACCGAATCATAGTTGCTTACCAAAACGGTCCTTTCAGTGAGATATGTGTTCAGATCAACAACAAAAAACTGTTAACGGAAGCTCATGCTAAAAGTTTACTTAATTGGTCTACCCTGATGTTGTTGTTGTTGTTGACATGCCGTTATCTCCACAGCTCTCTAACTCTTTGTAACCCTCGGGCAAAAGCCACACATACTTGTGGCAAAATATGCAAACAGGACGCTTTGATAACATATGCATTGTCCTTCAAACTGTTCGGCCTACACTAGACACATTGTGAATGTGTCTATTTTGGTGTTTAAAGATCTCAACACCTGCATATTTGCCACAAACGGTAAAAACCTGTTCTACTTATTGCAGGAACAGAGATGTCAAATATGTTTGAACTATGAAGTTATGTGGCAGTGTCATGTTCAAGGATCCTGACTGTTAGTGGCGCTCTGTCAGGACATGGTCAACGTTGTGGTAAAAGTGTCAGTCAGAAGTCTACACGCTTCTACCCTGGCAAGATCGGTCGGCAACATCACCCACACCTCCAATCGATGTCATCATGGACCTTGAGAGTTCCGAGAGGTTGTCTGGGGCACAGTTGAGGCCGAATATCACATTGTGCCTCTATTGGGAGATGGGGTGTTTAAGGCAAATGAGAGTTTAAAGACTGAACTGTTCCACACTTGGGGTCAAATATTTGGACATGAACCCAATTCTCAAGAGCCGAATACACACAATGGTTTAGTCGGAATATAATCTAGTAAATAATAACAACTACATAATTCATATAATTAGAACATTTAATATGTATAATTGGTATCTTTTCTATGTTCTGTATTAGTGTACAGGGTGGTTCAGATGTCTTGACTCACATTTATAGACCCTTGAAACGGGTTTCCTTCGCTAATAATTTCCATTTCCAGTAACCTTTCTTTATTTCAGCTTAATAACATTTATATATATATATCGCTTACATTAAACCACACACCTATTGAAAGACAAAAAAAACACAGTTTAGGAAAATCAAATGGCGCGTTACGAGACCTCTGTCCACCACCCAATGCATTGCGTGCGCTGTAAAAAGCGAGCAGCCACCCAATGTTTTAAACCGGTGTCACGGCCGTGGCTGTTGTGGCCGTGATGCTAATCAAGAAAACCCCCTCCATACCTGCGTGCGCGAAGGCGGTTGGCAGGGCAGACATCATCCCGTACAGCAGCAGGATGAGGCAGGTGGGTCGGCAGGTGAGCAACGATACCTGGGGATCGGCACCGGCCGCGCTACAACTGCTCCCACCTGAAGCCATGCTGCGCGAATTCAATTAGAACAACGCGACTCGTTGTGTGTTAACCCGAACAGATGGCGCAGCGGCTTCCTGCGAGTTCACCCGGCTCCGTCAAGTTCCTGCTCCGATTCGAGAGCTACGCACGATTGTGAAGACGCCTGGTGAGAGTGTGTACTTCGTTACCCTCTAACGTACGTGACAATGGACCCCGGACGCGTTGCTGCGGTCAGGTGAGCGGAGATACATGTTGAGCAATCGAGATATATTGGGCACAAAGGAAGTGACGACGACCATGGAGCGAATCACCTCGCCCTCTGCATGCCACGCCTGCTAATCTACCTGCACACTGACCGTGCCCCGAGTTTACCACCTGTACACAATGACTCGAGAGCATACAACGTGCCAGGTGGATAACGTAATGTTAGCCGGAGCTGCCCAGGGCAAAACTCCAGAAATTATTTCGATGTTGGTGGGGTGGGAGGGCGCAAAAATGAATCAATTAGAAATTAAGTTACAGCGCAGACAATCCTCTGGAGGGTTTAGCTTCCCGAATGCTGTGTAGCTAGCTCATGGTGTGTTTGATCATACTTCGCCATCCCGGTCAATGTAGTTTACAGGGAAGCGCGGGGAACCCAGGATCCGTTTAGATGTTAGCCATGGTTGGTAGCCACAGATGGGAATCGAACTCGGGTTGATCAGTACTGCACGTCACTGCACCATGGATATGAAACTTTCCACCTCCAGCGAGTATTTCATTACTTTGCACTGTACACCTGTCTCACGTCTGCAAGGACACACGTGGACTGTAACAATTCACAACTTGTCCATCAACTTTTTCAGGAGAATCCTTTCACGTTCTCGCAACAGGGCCTGATGATTTTTATCTGTCTCCAATTAGGGAAATTGCCAGAATCAGTGATTAAGGTTACAATGAATGCTGCCCCTCCCGTGTGTCGCTTGTGAAAGCGAACCCACGCAAGTCTTCTTTGTAAGGGGACACTTATTGTTCCTAAGACAGAGATCCTCATCTCATC
>JAZEWT010000017.1:11244878-11260505 GCA_036362905.1 Mordacia mordax | reverse complement strand
GACTCGAACCCGGGACCTTCTTGCTGTGAGGCGTCAGCGCTAACCACTGCGCCACCCACAGAGATCCTCCATATAACCTATTCCGTCACTTGTGGAGAGCTGTTAGCGCGCTGAGTTTCGAACCGGGACAGCCAAGTTCGCGTCCCTCTCACGGGCATTTACGATTTTTTGAACCAGTCCTGGGCCTCCCCTAGGTCGGTTTGTCCTCAAACGAGTGCCTGGTGTGGTTTGTAAATGTCGCCGCGAGGGAGACATGTGGCAGGTCATGGTGCTGGCCACCCACCTCCTTATCTGCCGTGCTGGCCCTGATAGGTGCTCACTAACAACGCCTGATCCCACAGCCTGACCTGGTGTTCCAACACTGACGTTTGTAAGGACACGCAGATATTGACGACCAGCATCTTCTGAACCCCACCGAAAGTTCTTTCCAAATAAATATACCTGGGGTTTTTCGCAAGAAAAAAAACCAAACAAATTCCATTTGCGAGGTAATGTGCCACCTTTATTGGTTCAGTTTTTAAATCAAAGTTCAAATAAGTCACATTATAGGGTCTCTTTTACAAATGACCACTTCATTGAAATGTCACTGAGCTCTTGGGTACTGTACAAGTGTAGACAATGCAGAGATCGCCACCTCGTGGAAGATTTTACATAGAGCATTGCATTGGTGGTGATGGGGTTTTCACGGCTCGATGTGAGAACCTCTCTTCAAAGCTGTCCCGAAAGAGCAGCTCTTAAAAGCAATTCAATCTGACGACAATCCACGATTCATACCGGGTTGTCGCGTTTGTTCAACATGTTTATATGAAAACCCATGTAACAGCGATTTACAGTTGTGCTCGTTTAAGCGATTGCCGTGTCGAGCGCTACCTCCTTCTCTCCTTTGTGGCGCGTCGCCTCCGATGTTGGATGTATCAGCAGGAGTCCAGAGAGGGTGAACGCTCAATAATCTCATCTCATTGTCAGAAACCGCTTAGTCCTGTACAGGTTCGCGGTGAGCCGGAGCCTATCCCGGCAGACACAGGGCGCAAGGCAGGGATACACCCACGATAGGACGCCAGTCCATCACCGGGCACTGCGGGCAATTAAGTCTGCAAGCCACTTAACCTATGCAGCAGCATGTTTTTTGGACTGTGGGAGGAAACCGGAGTCTCATTGTCTGAAACCGCTTAGTCCTATACAGGGTCACGGTGAGCCGGAGCCTATCCCGGCAGACACAGGGCGCAAGGCAAGGATATACCGACGATGGGACGCCAGTCCATCGCCGGACACTGCGGGGCAATTTAGCCTGCGAGCCAATTAACCTATGCAGCAGCATGCTTTTTGGACTGTGGGAGGAAACCGGAGTGCCCGGCGAAAACCCACGCGGACGCGGGGAGAGCATGCAAACTCCACACAGAAAGGCACCCGAGCCGAGATTCGAACCCGGGACCTTCTTGTTGTGAGGCGACAGCGCTAACCACTGGGCCACCGTGCCACCCCAATACCTGAGATGGGGACACAAATAGATTTCTCTCTGCCACGCTCATATGTACAGCACACATTTGGCAATGAAGCAATGGGTATTTCAAATGTCTCTGTGTTGAGAAAGCCACTCACGGGCAACGTTTTCTAAATTTATACATTCTCAATTTATTAAATGAAAAATAAATCAAACCCACCGACGAATGTAGCAACATAGCTAACTAACATTGCAATCAATTACCTTTGTTTCAATTTACCCTTCAGTGATGGAAGTAAAATATTACGGACATTAATTCAACGGTCAATCTCTTTTGAAGTTGTATTACATTATCACCCATCTTTGGAATTGCACCAACTTAATATGCTAACGAGAACTTCTGCATCTATTCAATCTGAAGCTTTCAAGGATTGTAAATCCTGATCTTTCAACAGGGTAAGGAATCTTCCAGTATCATGAACGGAGGTAGCATGGGTGATTGGTTATCATTGCTGTTGACGTGCCGTTCTTTCCGTAGCTCTGTGCCGCGCTTTGTGACCCTCGGGTGAAAAGCGCTCTATCTCATCTCATCTCATTATCTGAAACCGCTTAATCCTATATAGGGTCACGGTGAGCCGGAACCTATCCTGGAAACACAGGGCGAAAGGCAGGAATACACCCGACGACGGGACGCCAATCCATCGCCGGTAAAGCGCTCTATAAATGCAATTATTATTATTTGTTACTATCTATGAATATACTGGAGCATGTTTTTACTTATTCATGTGTGTCCGCACTGGGGATACCAGGTTGGCATCCTTTAGCAGCACACAACACCAGTGGTTTTAGATTGACTTCTCATTTATTGATTGCTCTTCTGAGAGTTTGGAGAGACAGCAATATTCCCCAAATAACATCACAACGAAATCCAGGTGAAAGTCACGTCCTACGAGAAAACGTCATCAACAAGAGACGTCTGAAGGACGCGTAGCTCGGAACAAGATCGCCCGTATGACGGATACCCTGCGAGTTAATGTTAACGAGCCTCGGGCTCATTCTGGTTTTGGCTCGGGGTTTCTCATCTGACCGATGACCTGCGCCAGCATGTTGTTGCAGAGTGCGGCGTAGGGGTTCAGCTGCACCAGCTGCTGCCGTGCAAAGGCGCTGCCGAGCGCCGAGGCTTTCTGGAAATCCTGGATGGCATCATCGTCGCGGTTCTGCAGCCGGCGTATGAGTCCTCGCTGCACCAGCGCCTGACATGCCGAGTGGCCCATTCCGCTGCTCAGAGAGATGGCTTTGTCCAGGTCCGCCAGTGCTCCTGACCAAAAAGAATATTCAGCACACATCCTTTCTGCACGTGTTTCCAGCATTTGATCTCATCTCATCTCATGATCTGAAACCGCTTAATCCGATATAGGGTCACGGTGAGCCGGAGCCCATCCCGGAAACACAGGGCGTAAGGCAGGAATACACCCGACGACGGGACGCCAGTCCATCGCCGGGCATTGCGGGACAATTTTAGTCTACGAGCCAATCAACCTATCCAGGAGCATGCTTTTGGACTGTGGGAGGAAACCGGAGTACCCGGCGAAAACCCACGCGGACACGGGGAGAGCATGCAAACTCCACACAGAAAGGCACCCGAGCCGAGAGATTCGAACCCGGGACCTTCTTGCTGTGAGGCGTCAGCGCTAACCACTGGGCCACCGCGCCGCCCCAGCATTTGATAATTTTGGCGAAATAACATGAAATTACAGTTTTATATAATAACATTTATATTTCTGAAACACCTTTCACCCGAGGGTCACACTCGCGGTAAAAATGGGCACATCAACATTTGACAGACCGCATGTGGTAAAGTGAGGATAATCCCACATCTTCTAAAATATCTGACCATCATTGAAGAATAAATCACAGAGGTTGGTCGAGTGGTTTTCTCGATCTTCCTCGAGCGGAGGCTCTTCGTCGAGCAGCCAATAGCAGCTGTACCTTCAGTGTCTCCCTGCAGGCGCAAGGTCTGGGCCCGGTTGTTGTAGGCTGACGCTCGCTTGGGCAGCAGCTCTATGGCTTTACTGAAGAGGTCGACCGCACGGGCCAGGTCTGCGTCCTCCGCACAAGCCACACCCTGCATCTCCAGCGCCTTCACTCCCACCAGTATTGTCCGGTCAAAGCCTGAGTCTGGAGAGGAAATCGCGATGGCGTGGTCTTCATCCAGCAGTATAGGATTTGGTAAAGGGCTATTTCAGTAATTTAGCTCGTCTTGCATTTCAACTAAACTTCGCTGCGCTCACAAATGCAGCCGAATTGTTGTGACAATAATTCTGCGTGAGCGAATGCACAAATGAACAGAATTTTCTGACTTCGAGATTTGAAATGATGTAGGTTTTCACGGCTCGATGCATGATGATTGCTTCGAAAAGCTTCTCTCTCGGGACAGCCGCGTCGGGAAAGTGAGCGATCGACGCGGCTGTCCCGAGAAAGCAGCTCTTCGAAGCAATCATGACGTTGAGATTTTAGTAATACATGGTTCGTTTCTGTTACCTTGTTCTGCAGATTAAAAGTTCCAGAAATCAAAGTACACTCCAAACGTATGCTCGGTGTCAATAAAGTTATGCAAACCTGGTCTCACATTCACCGTCTTCATTTCTCAAATCACGAAGCCTAACTTTGTTTCAAAATTCACCTTAAGGGTCCACTTCTTAATTTGGAGAGTACAATTTCAGTTTTAACCATAATGCTTGGAACGCGAACAAAGGGATGCCATTCAGCCTGGAGGTGGTATCTCAATTTGAAATTGAAAATGACCTGAATAATTAGTCCATTTACCAAACCCTGCATTTGTTACCTGTATTACACACACTTTATTCTAACTTTGACTATCACACAGCTATTAAAATCGCACACTACATCGACCGACATCCTATAGGTTATATTGAATGGTTTGGAACTCTCCACAATTTTAGACAGATGCCAAGTATTCTCCGATTACAAAACCAGCCATGTTATCGAGGATGAGAAAGCATCCACTGATGACGGTTGGCGCAGCAGCTGCACAAGGTAGATGGCAGCCCAAAGAAGTTGTCAACCTCAGTCAACAGTGCCAGCAATCACCTAGCGAGTAGTTATTTTCATATAGAATCCCATATGCAGGTGCAGCTAACCATTGATTGCTATTGACACCCGATTTGCATAAGACTTTCATTATGCACTACACTACGATTGAACTTTCACACGCTTATAGCAGTACTGTGAGTTGTTTTGCCAGATAAAAATGCACGTTGAGCACACTCACTTTCCTTACCTTCATCATGTTCCCCTTGTTGTGGGTCATCTAAGCCAGGTATGTCCCCAAAAGGTGTGTTGGGGTTAAAGATGGCTTGCAGGACTGCACAGTCGTTCACAGTGACCATTGTCTCCGGTGCCCCCCTCTTTACTGAGCGCATTAAAACCATCCAATGCCTTAGCATTGGATATAAAAGACTTCAGCAGAGGGGGAAGGGCCGCCACTAGGGTTTTCATTGGTCGATTGCACACACGCCCCAAGCAAGAGAACTGGTTTTTCTAATAACAAAGTTTAAAGTTCACGTGTAATGACATTGATGAAGAATTCTACTGTACAGTTGGATGTAGTTTAAAATATAACACTTTAGCGCGTGACCCAAAGCAGACCATATAACATCACGACTCCAATGCCCAATTCACACATACAATGGAAATACCATTCCCAGTGCTATTTAGCGACTGTGGAAAATATCTGGCTCACCCTCTTCAATCTAAGAGAAGTTGTTTGCTCGAAAAACTTCAGCCATACGATGCAAAATCATATATGTGCAAAGTTTTATTAAAGAACATACTCAGAAAAGAACGCTGGCAGCGTTACAAAGACTTTTGTCAACAAAATTGTCAATATAAACCAATACTGCAGACAAGCACATCGTGTACCCAGGCAGTGGTTGTTATGTACAGAATGCAATGCATGTGAAGAGGAGCTTGGACAACCTTCAGGACCTTCCGTAAAGGTGCGTTTGGACTCCATATGCACTGGACGACTTACATAGAAAACATCCTAAAATGAGGTTTTGGCTTTTAATCAAAGCTCAATCGCTACGGCCCTTACGGCCCTTTTTCAATCACCAACATGACTTCCCTGCAGTACGTTGGCCATATCTACCACACTGACCGGTGTCTCAAAACAAGTTGACATCTCTCTTGAAATCAGGTTGTTAGATTCATAACAGTGGACGGTCACCAATTGGACAGAATACGGGCTTATATATAAACATTAGAAAATGTATAAAGGGTGGTTTTTTTTCCACATTCCTAGCTGCTAGCACCAAAATAGGCGTGCATCAGAATCAGAATGTAACGACAAGTAGACATAAATATGGCATTCTTTGGGTTGTAACATACAACCCTTACACAAGAATCTCCATATGAAAAACATCTGACTATGCAAAGACACCTTGCAACTGTATGTCATAAGAAAAAATGCAAGTTTTTAATGATCTTTGGTCAGCATAGTGCGGTTAATGCAAAACAATTACAAATAAGCACGTTGCCTTCAAAAAATGGCCATCTCTGCATGGAAATGAAACCCATATTGTATCCTTCAACTTGAGGATGCTACTAACATGGTATGTCGGAACAAAAAAGTCAGCCATTCCCACTATATCCTCGAAAGGGACATTCCTCCCCTGGATAGCAACAGCAAGACAATGCTTTCACCTTCAGGCATCTGGGAGTAGTAAAAAAAATATTATTTTCATTGCAGATTGAAACCATCAACTTGCAAATGCACTGTAAGTGAAACAATGCCAGTTTACGCACCCCCAGAGGTTTTTCACTCCAAGTGCATGGCAAGGTCCACATAACCTCCTACCATCCATCCCCTCCTCTCTTCATAAGCCTGCCCCTCCTATTCTCCATCGGTGTCCGAGTGTTGATCGCCTCCTCCTCGTCTTCTTTTGCTGCCGGACGCCTCCTGGCTACCACGGCCTTCCCTCTTCCCAGCGTGCGCCAGGTAAAGGGTTTGGCGAGCGCGCAGCCGCACAACGTATTCCCCACCGCCACCACCACCACTCTTGCGCGACTGCTGGCTGACAGAGGACAGGTTGCTAACAGAAGTCTTCAGGGCAGGCACAACCCGGGCACGACCGCCGTCCTTCGTGTCTATCCCACGATCGTCGTCCTCTTGGCTCAGGTGGACGGTCTCCTCGCTCAGCGAGCGCTTCAGTCTTGTCTCGCTGAACGCTGCGGTCGACGCATGGTGCTCCTGAATTCCATTCAGCAGCCGTTGCCTTTTGGCTTCTGGGACTCCAAGTTCAGCCAAATCCTAAAATCCAGTGACACACACGTAGACGTGCATAATGTTTTGCATTTCGAGAGCGCTTCTCGCCCGAGGGTCACAAAGAGGTGCACAGAGAATGGTCTGTCAACAAAACCAACATCAGAGTAGATCGATTGAAGTGAAACAATGACTGTAAATCGACGAAGGTCGTAAAATTACAAATAAATGTATTGTAAAACAAATGAAGGAAGAAGAACTAAATTAACACGTGGACTTCTACTGGGGAGGGGGAGCACTGGGGGCAGCACGCATCCCCCGGTGAAATTCAGAAGGGGGCAGCCATACATACCTGATTTTGTAAAGCGATATTAAACGTCACAAACTTTCTGAGAAAGTTCATGTGAAAAACTCCTCTCCTCTTGAGTACTAAATCACAATCAACATTTGTGCATCCATTACAAGCTTAGGTCTCCCCCACTCCCCTCCTTCTCGTGTTGTAACCATCCACTGCTCTACTGTATGTGAACTAATCTCATAACTCCCATCTCTGCAGTGGTCATCCTGTTGGATGTGTTCTCTACTTTGGATGTCATTCCAACACCGGTCTCGTCTATTAGTCAAGGTACATTGTTGCATCGCGCCATTCTCCTTTTTGCAATCATACAGCATATTTGAATGTTTCATATTATCTTGCGCGACTAAAAACGAAACAAATTCTGCGTACACAAAATAGTATTACTGCACGGAAGCGCTCAGAGAAATTACCTGCAGGGTAAAGTTCTTCATCTCTTGGACATTGAGCAATCCACGCGAGGTGAAATTCTCCACACATTCCGGACAGTCCATTTGTTTCAAGAAGCTTTGGACAAAAAAAACAAGGCTCCACAAAGTTAGCAACAAATGCGAGACAGAAACGTACTGTGTATGGCTGAACGCAGTTAACATTTGCATTAGAAATAATATGCAAAGCAATGTTTACATTACGATGGGAATTAATGACATTTTAACTTGAATTGACATGAAAGCTAAGTACAAAATGTCCCAAATCTCAATCAATCCTTAATATGAATTGCGCTTTCATTAATTTCAACCACCAACTTGGGTGGAAAGACGTAAAACAATGATGACTGAGAACATCACAACAAGGACGCAACTGTTTAAACACTGAAGAATGTTTTGGTTGAGCTTAAAAACATAAAACTAAAAACGTGAAAAACGCAGATTCAGAAAATAAAGGATGGTGTTTGTAAACAATGCGAGTACTCTGAAGCAAATTAACATAACGCAAAGTGCTAAAAAGCAAAGATATCATGAAGGCGACTACCAAGCCTTGCTTTGGTAGCATTCCTCCTGGATGCAAGGCCGATAGCGACCAACCTACCCACTGAACAGGTGATATTTTGATCGCTTCATTAGCATGTCTTTTACACACAATCAATTAACAGAATGCAGCGTGCAAGTAGCACAGTCAAAAGTGGATTAAGCAGTGAATAATCACGATGTTAAAACGTGGCTATGGTGATGCACCCAAACGACAATTACTTGGGAATCATATTGTTGGGTTTGCCATCCAGCAGGGTTTCAGACCAGGCCAGTGGACTCTCGCTGAAAGATGACTGCGGGGGACCACTGGCTCCATTCATGTTCACCTTCGAACCATTCTGTGCTGTAATGCATTGTAGATAGCGGATGATCATTTACAAGAAAACCGTTTACACCTCGTAACAAAAGTTATTAGCACATTATCCTAAATGACACCATGTTAAATAAGTATTAATGCAGCCAAATACTCTTACAAAATGATCAGCCACTGGACGAAATTTAAAATATATTCAGGCTCACTGACATACTTACAGAGCGTTCTAGTGGTTTTAACTCGTGTTGATAGAACCAATTAGAGTTGGAGGCGGGTTTATCTATTCAGATGAAAAATACGACTGAGAAACCTCGACTAATAAAATTGGGGCTGAATATCACAAGGCCATTATACAGTAAATTTTATGGCAAGTATTTAACTATGAGAGCAATTTAAAAATGATCGGGCTTTGGCACTGGACACGAGTTTTCTATAAATAACAGAAACAGATTTTCTGAACAGTCTATCTTGTAAACAATGGGTGTACAGAACATAAAACCTTTATACGCAAGTCAATTGAACGCTGTCATTGATTCAATTTGACACAGCACATCCATGTTACTCACTCAGCAGAGGTGCACTCAATTTATATATTTTGGGAAGTGTACATGTATTACAATATATCAATGTATGTTTTCATGGCTCGACGAATGATAATCCCCTATAATCAATAACAACGCGTGTGGTAATGAGTGCTGACAAATGTCATAACTGTCTTTGTGCATTAAGGCTTTTGCCGTATCAAGCACACACTTTGTTGGAGACACCGCATGCAAACTCCTCATGAAATCTCTATGGCTGGCAAAGTATTATCAGCAATTACGATACGGCGATGCGTTTTTAATCAACATGTATACATTTAAGCAACACTTCCAAATTTCACCCATACAACAATGAAATGTTACATGTAACTGTTGCAATATAATATTGTAATTTAGCAACGAAAAGTGTACTTTTATCATTTTCTAATATTCGCAAAACGCATTTTCTTGTGAATGAATTGCTATATATCAGCCTTCGTTAGATTTCAAAAAAGCATTCTTTTTGTATTTAAAAATTACATTGCAAAATGAATAAAATACGCTTCAAAAGGCTAATGTTGCCAAGAGTAGGGGTCATGAGCACACGGAATTAACAAAACAAAGTCTATTTTTAAGTTTGTGCCTAACCTGTGGCAAATTATTTATTATATAGCAGACGCCCTTATCCAGGACTTATATTATAGAGGTGTGAGGAAACCACGTAACGGTGAGGGGAAGGCCACATGTTATGAATTTTACCACATGACACGCTTCCGTGTACAGAGATGTGTTGCCGCACGCGGAGGAGCTTGCGTTACCTGATGAGGAAGCCATGCAAGTACGGTCGGATCCCTGGCTGCAACTCAGTACGTCCTGTGAACAATCGCTTCCGTGCCGGCTGAGACTGGGCTGCTTTCCACGCAACTCCACCGTCACGCATCTACGTGTGACGAAAGAAATCCCATATTAGTGCTCGACACACTTGACAACTATCACAAATATTATGTTAGCGAACTACTGCGCAATATTTGTAACATGCGAGTTCTTTAGCTTCTGCAGATATTGCATGTTAATACAGAATTATCTGCATCATTTTCGTGGTGATAAGTTGGGAGGTAAATTGGTGACATTTTAGATTTGGATCAAAAGATGGGTATGTGATGCAAGTTGAAATATGCTGAAACCACATTCCCTTAGGTGCCCAAAATGCTCATTGCCAAAGCCACTGAGATGCATATGATCTCATAACACCTCGGAAGCTTAGTGGCATTGAGCCTGAACAATCCTATCACCTCTGTATAAAATACAAGTGAAGTAAGACTGATGATTGCTTAGAAAAGCTGCTCTCTCGGGACAGCCGCGTCGAGGCATCTTCAGGCGTAGTAGAACACTACGCCTGAAGATGCCTCCAACGTGTGAGGCGAAACGTCGCGAGGAGAGGAGAGAGAGCCATCGACGCGGCTGTCCCGAAAAAGCAGCTTTTCGAAGCAATCATCATGCATCGAGCCGTGAAAACCTACATCATTACATGTAGTAGTAAGACTGTTGATAGGGATGTGTTGTCCAATAGCTTCAACTTCAGATTTCTGTGCAGCAAGTCAGATTTAATGCCATTGCACAATACATTTGGTGTTTCAGATGCATTTCTTATTTTCCATATCTCCGATTCAGAGCTGTGACAATTGATGTGAACTATTTAAAATAACACTTTGGCACCTACTCATTCTTCATCCAACAGTGGACTGATGGCGGCTGATAATGGTATATAGTATGTGTGCCCCACTTTCTCAAGTAACTCACAGACTTGGTACTACCATGGCAATGTGCAATTTCTACATTAGCAAATGTTGATCGTTTTCATCACGTGTTCCTGAACCGGAGATGGGTGTGGCTCAGGTGTAACGCGTCATTGGAAGCTGTGTCAGTGTACCTGGTCAATTGTTTCGTTACGTGTTGTTAAATTTCAATGTCTATTTTACAAACGCAAATTTGTCCCCATTAATTAGTCAATTTCATTATCAAAAACTACCACAGTACACCTGAGACTTTGGGACTGTCGCAGTATACCAGTTGCCAATAACTGAGCTCTGATGTCTATTGGTAAATACATTATTTTCGTTGAAAACGTTCACACAAAATTATCGGAATATATCAACGTGAAAAACGTCTACATTTATAGGTCAATTTAAACAAAAGCTTGCAAAAAGCCACGCAAGCTAATGTTCAAATATCCTCCATGGCATTGGAAGGTCCGTATCTAGCAACTGATTCACAAAAAGGCTGGGCATGTGTACTATGATTCCTCAAAGCATTGCCAGATGACAAGATACTGAATTACACTTAGAAAAAATATGTTCCCTAAGCTATCTGGCTTCTGTAATTATATAGTTTCAATTAATGTTGCTAAAAAATTCCTCCCATGAGAGCAGCTGTTGAGAAGTGAGCTGTTAACGTACTGCTTTTCCCGTATGCTGCGCAGCATATCTATAGTTTCCTGGGGCAGCATCCGTATCAGCTCCAGACTTTCCTTCACTTTCTTTAAAATTTCAAAATTCTCTTTCCCTTGCACCTGCGTAGAGACAACAGGGCATACCGTTACAAAAAGTGAAATGCTTTTTTCATTAACTTTTTTTGTTGAGTAATTTTAAATGAAAATAAGCACCAACCATTAGAGTGTACATTTGTTCTTGATCGGACGACTGTTTGTTTCCGCGACTGCCAGCAGTCATCAGCAGCTCATGCACAATTTTTCTGCAGCCTAACGAAAACAGAGACAATAATGGCTTTCAGATTAATACAATGACCAGATGCCTCTGACGTGCGAGGCGAAACGTCGTGAAGCAGTGACACGGCTATCCTGACAGAACAGCTTTGGAAAGCAATCATAATGACTTTACAATTTACCACAAACATGTCCAATAGCTGCGCAGCACGTGTGTGTATGTGTGACAAAGGGACAGTCAAACGGTCGGTCACCTTGAGAGCTCGTACAAGCAGCAGGATCTCCACTCGCCGGCCGACTGCTGCAGGATGTGTTGGGCACTTGTGGTGTGCACTCAACAGGCTGAGGCTGTGCGGACGGAACGAACGGCTGAGAAGTCTGTGTTTCGGCCTCTTCCTGGGCAACCGCCTGCCGCACTACGTGAGCTGCTTTCTGTGTTGTTGTGGGTGAAGGACTCTTCTGAACTTCCACAGGATGCTGCTGCTGCTCCTGATCATTCTGCTGCATGCGGTGCTCATCCATTTTTATATCTCTGCCCGGTGAGGCACACACTCTGGTCTCACAGCAGAATCGGCCCAGTACCTGGCCACTGAAACACATCCCCAGAACAAAAATGCATTGTATATTTTTTATGGAAACCATTGTTAGGCCTGTTTACTTAACTTGCCAAGAGGATTTTTTCCACGCAATTAAAGCATTACGTAAAAGTAAAAGCCACTGAAATGTCTCAAATGTTAAAGCTAATATAAACCGCCAAAATGCATTCTTAGACATTTTAATGTTCAGCCCCATAGAAATTGCAACAGCAACAAAAGCAATCAATGATTATCAAGTATTTTTTATATTTATAGACAACAAATCCCACACTATCAATACCACACTGTTGTTCCTTCAGCACCTGTGCTACCCAGTAATTATGCAGATATCACTAGGAATGAGAAAATTTCAAATTTCAGCAACTGTAATCATGGCCAGCGATGACCTATCCACTGCCAGTTGGTCTGCCCAAGCCTTCACCATCCGTTGCGTCATCCTACGACGCAACGATCTATTTAACTCCTGCACACCAGCGGATCTCACCCAACTCCGCGATGTGGCCTGCTTTGACCACCACTGTCGTTAGCCCGAACCATTCGACATAATCTCTTACAATGACATGTCCTACTCATGTCAACTTTCACTAATGGTCATTATGTTTTTTAACCAGACATTACAGTTATTGTTTTCAAACGAAATTGACACATGCCAAGTGCACAACCTACGGGTAAATGTTTGTTAAAATACAATTACTCCAAACAATTTTGAACCGTGCCTACTAAAATTTGTACACATGTTTAACATCGCAGCTTTAACACTCAGACTTGACAAGGCTGATGTCCTTTAACAAATGCTCCCTATTCTAAAACGCACCTTCATGCATTCCCCTAATTGTGTGTGTGTGACCTTAGGGTTGAAAATGAGCTTGGCATGGCAGACATACACGGGGTTCTCGATAGTGAAGACGGTGAAGATGGGACGACGGTTCATACTCCCAAGGCAACTTGTATTACACATGAAGCAGAACATGACCTTGGTCAAATCTGTTCCCACCTGCACCATCACGGTAAGAGCCACGCACATGAACATAAACGTTCGTGTAACAATGCTATTTATAATTTGACACCACCTTAAAAGTGGTAACATTTTTCAGACTCTTAACACAAAATTAACATTAGCTGGAAACACAGGAAATTAAGACAACAGTGATAAAACCACACCTGTGGAGCGTCTAAGAGCATGACTACGCTTTGGCGGCCCGTCACCGGATGTTCATCATAGCGAACATTGGGATTTCCCTCCACACGGATCAAGTGAGTAACAGGAGCAGTGCTTCCTGCACACACACACATATACATACATTAAAACATAGACACTAACCGACTCGAAATGTGCATTAAGATAGGGCAGAGCGTATAAATACCCATAAAGCAAAGACAATGATCCCCCCCTATAGCTTTAAGAGACTGTAGGGTCAAGTGCCGTTAGCACCCCAGTGAACACAGACACAATAAAATATGTCAAGCGCTGACACTAACCAGGATTCAACTCTGGGCTCTGCTGGTGATTGGGACAACGACGCACAACTTCAGATATGTGCTCCGATTTCTTAAAGACTGCCATGATCCTGACGACAGTGCCTTGAGGTGGCACGGTCGAGGTCCGTATCTCAGCAGGGCACGTCTTGGACATTTGGCAATACAGCTTCTTCAGTTTGGTCGAGTACTAAAGTTAAAAAGAACAGAAGAAAAACAAAACTTGCTTTCTTATTAATTAATAAAGCTGGTAATTACAAAATGGTGGCGATCTAACCACAGCATAATGTTGTTGTACACATTAAATATTCAAACAAAACCAGCTGCCATCTAATGAGTTACAGTTTTGTGCATTAAACGCGTATGGTGCAGCATACATTTGATATCAATACAATGATACAAAATATCAAATTCAGTGGATGGAACTACAAGAGATGCAACAAGAGTAGATGGTGAAATAAAATAAAAAGGTTCAGAGACCACTACTGAACAAGTACAACCAGGAGGAATGAAAGAGCATTAGGAAGCCTTTCTTCAGCAATGGTTGGCAGCTAATAGCGACAACACACCATACAACACATTCATGTATCTCATTGGTACTCACAGTCCAGGTGGCAGACTTGGCAGTCCTGGATGGTGGGAAGGTGACTCTAAAGTTTAAAGGGCCAGGGTAGTCGGTATTTGACGGAATGGCTGAGCCATATGACTGCCGATGCATTGCTAAAGGCAGTGATGGGGACACAACGGACCTGCTTGGCGTGGAATCGGTGTGGAGACAAACTTCCGCTGTGGCGTTTGCCTCTGTGGGCGTAATGTACGAGGGACCCTGGTTCTCATACAACTCATTGCCAAAATATTGATGCAAGTCATACTGCTGCTCTGAGCCTCCAGAGTTGTCAAGTTCTTGAATGTATGATGGAATAGTTGACCTGCTTTGCTGAGAAACATTTTCAGGTTGACCGTAAAGCGGTTCACAGCGGCTCTGTATGGGGTAGTGGAGAGAGATATACAATACAATGTAAATAACAATACGGACCTCAAGCACAACAAAACGCATTTGTAGCACTTTTAATTTCACTAACACTCGTCTTGTGCAAATAAACTAAAATCAGCCAGAAAAACTTGAAATCTTATAAAACCTTCCTCCTCCAAATATTTGGCAAAATACACATCCAGGGTGAGAGGTGTGACGTCAGCACGCACAAATCTGGCTCGACATCATGTGCACTTGCCCCTATTATAGTAGAAAACTTTACGGATGCTACCATGGTGCACATTGAATTAAAAAACTATAAGGGTTGGTGGATTTGTCTCCCTGTGCAAAAGTTGAAACGATGGATACTGTAAAGAGTAGAAACCCTCTTTCTCCAAGCATCTGGATACGGTTCTGAATTTTAAATGCTGCGTCACCGGCTTACCGAGAATGAGCCATCGTACACCTGGTTCTGGACCTGCATGACCTCAATGTTGATGTCCAGCGTGTTGTGAGGCGAGACGTCTGCAGCCTCATCATCAAAGTGCAAATCCACCTTATCAACACACACCATTGGGCTCCCATTCCCACTGCAATGCACACAGAAACGCAACAACGCGTGTTTTGATTAGTCATTCATGCGTCATAAATCAGCTGGAAACATGTCTCATCTCATCTCTCTGCCAAATTACCTCAATAAAAGTGTGCTGAGCAAATGCTTCACTTTTGTTTTAAAAGTTACGATTATCTACCAGTAAAAGATCTAAATACTGTCCAGTGAGCGGCAACCAATGAATGACTTTACATTTGTGTCAGTTACGCACTACAAGGCCGTGTTGCATAAACTATGAACTGAAAAATGAAAACTAAAAAGGCGTGGACAGAAGGCAGGGTTATATTCAATGACTCAATGCCCTCAAAACGCTCCTCCATTTACATGTCATGCAAGAGGTGATCAAACGTTTCCTGGCTCAG
>JAZEWT010000017.1:11209297-11239004 GCA_036362905.1 Mordacia mordax | reverse complement strand
TTTCGAAGCAATCATCACTTTTATCCTGTTCTGGAAAAGCACCCGAAAAGTGACGTCATTGTGAAACTTCCATGGAAGATGTACAGATAATTTTAAACATAATTTATGACTGACACCAACCGCAAGCACTCACTGCACAATAGCTGTGCAACAGCCGTTGCACCATACTTCCCAATTGTAATATGGTATTTTATTATAGAAAGCTGGTCTGTGTAAAAGTATTTGGAAAGTATTTCAGATCAGGTGCATGTAATTTGCACTGGTCATATACCCATAAAATGTACCAGCATTTACTAAACTTTTAAAACATGATTATTTACAAAGGTTTGTGAATGACAGTTTGTGGCGTAGACTCATGTAAACACGTGCCTATAAATACTTGGTGGCTGTTTTTCAGTAGTGTTTTCAGGCCTCCACATTCACACTTGAGTTGTCGTAGTGTCTCGCCATCTATCAGCTTTGCTGCTTCTTCCAGCGGAATGCTTCCTGCAATTCCACAGCATGAGGTGATTCCCAATATGTGCTTTGTCTTAAGACTACATTTTGGTCTGTTAATGGTCATTGGTGGAAATCCATGATTAAAGAAGACATTTTCTAATAAACTTGAAAATGACGTGCAACTGAAGATCCGTAAGGTTAAATAGTTAGCATTGAAGTATTAGCCTTCACTATATATGTATTGCAAACAATAACCAAAATTAACTAAAGGACAGTACATGAAAATGAAGAACCAAAACCGTGAATGTTCTCGTTTAACGAACCTCCTCGATTCCAGTGTTGTGAAGACTCCGCCGTACCTCCATCGCTCATTCGTTCCTCAGTGGAAGCCAAGAGGGCCTTGGCCACCGTTGCTACCACGTGCTCCACCAAACCCAAAGGCAGTCGCACACAATTCCTCACCCTCTCATCCTTTTCCCGAGGCCGGAAATCGCTGATCCAACCCCCGGCAGGCTTAGCGTCTGCACTTGCCTTTTGCTCACTGTGCTCTGCATCGAGTTCTTTGATGGCAAGGTCACGATGATGTTCGCCAACTGTTTCTCTCTGCTCAGCCTCAAGGTTTAAGGTCGTGCAATGGGCTGGATAAAGTTTATCATTTGTGAACACACCGTTGCTGGTATCATGTGTGTGCAGGTAACTACTGCATAGTGGTGTACCATTAATGCTCTCATTGCCATCTTGCTGCGGAACAATGTGGCACGGAAACTCCACTTCATTCACAACACCTTGTGGCTGCAGACTGACTGAAATCTCATCACCATGCTCACTTGACTGATGGTGCAAAAAATCCTGAAAAGCAGTTTTCTGCACTCCTGGATAATTAGATACCATTTTCACCGGTGTTTTAATATCTGGCTCTTGAGCTGACAAACCAGCGGGCAGAACGGGGTTGGGTCTCAGCTGCTGGCAATGATTCATGTGGTCGCTGCATGGCTGGCGGGGGTGGCAGGCCTGTCCACCGACCCGTTGTCTGATAAAGTCGGTACGTCTCTTCTCCAGCTCTGCCTCCTCGCTCTGTGGGTACATCCTGCTTTTGCCTATCTGGCAAACCTGTGGTGTACATACACATGCAAGATTTGGAAAGCAAGTGATAATGTACTTTCCAATATTCAATGTACAGTAGAAATTATCCAGGATAAGGTGGAGGGGGATACCTACCCTAGATCCAATTATTGATGATACTATCAAGGATTTCACTTGGTTATCCAAGGTTTGGATCCTGGATATATACAGATAACTAGAGTTTTCACTCACATAACTCCAGTTATTCAGGGTACAAACACAATTGTTCAGGAAACACCCCCTGAACAATGGTTTAAGAAGCGACTGGATGACTGGAAGCGATCCAATGCTCTGCTGGTCCCGGATAACCGAATACCCATATGTATGCATATCAATGATCATGTATGCACAAAAGTCATCAAGGGGCAACCTGAGCGGACCCGCTTTGTGGAGGGGATGCGGAGGGTGTCCTCTTGTACTTGGAAGCCGCACGCGTTGCCGATCTGCGCCACAAAGTCCAGATACTCGCGGTACTGGCTGCGACGGCAGCTCCTCCTCCGGTAGCGGCCGATGAAGTCATGGAAGCAGCATGGAAGCACGAAGTAGCGGCAGCCGTATGAGGACCTGAGGACATGACGTGCCCATACGTGCCAGCGAAATATTTTAAACACTCTAAAATGTAGTAGATATGTGCTATTATTGCAGCAGAAAGTAACCAGTGTGCTTGCAAACACTGGATGCGGGATTCCTGCAACACAACAAACGCTTGAACTCACCAATGCAACAACGTATAAAATCAATAGTAGAGTAGTAGAGTAAGGCAACATGGTGGCCCAGTGGGTAGCGCTGTCGCCTCACAGCAAGAAGGTCCTGGGTTCGAATCTCGGCTCGGGTGCCTTTCTGTGTGGAGTTTGCATGTTCTCCCCGTATCCGCGTGGGTTTTCGCCAAGCACTCCGATTTCCTCCCACAGTCCAAAAAACATGCTGCTGCATAGGTTAATTGGCTCGCAGACTAAATTGCCCACAATGCCCAGTGATGGACTGACGTCGCATCGTGGGTATATCCCTGCCTTGCGCCCTGTGTCTGCCGGGATAGGCTCCGGTTCACCGCGACCCTGTACAGGACTAAGCGGTTTCTGACAATGAGATGAGATGAGTCGTTGAGCACTCGCAGCAGTGGTCATTTGTAATATAATTATATTCCAAGATTTCTAATTAGGATTTTTTGCTCGGAAACAGTGCTCATTTGAAATGTAATGTAAATATTCCCAATGCTCGGAAACGAAACATTCTAAAAAATACTACGATTTACTGATCAGTACAGAGGATAATGGCACAGGAGTCATGAAGCGTGAATAACATATGTGCTCTGCTGTGAGTTACCGTGCGGTAATTACGGGGATCCATGGCGTCAGCTCGTCGGAGTGGTTGCCAATCAGCCAGTCAATATCCGTAAAGAGGAAGTCATCTCCAGGTGTGATGGCACATTCCTGGCATGGCAACATTCAGAGAGTTTTTATTTTTATGTGGCTGTAACATAGAGACGACGGATGCTGTTCAAACACTGCTCAGTATTTTGGTACCTATTGCGATTTTGTGTAACACCGCTTGAAAATGATACAAAATAACACCGCGGGAAGGCACTTCGCCTATCGAGGAAAGGCTCTAACGAAACGTTTTCAGAAGGGCTCAACATTGGGTTGTTTGGCCAGTTTCACGTGGGAGAAAACCAGGGACTCATATAAAAATCTAAAATACAATTTGGTAACATTCAAATTATCTTCATCGTGAGTACCTCTACTACAATAAAATATTATCCATACATTGCTAGACAAATGTTAAGGGCTACCCAACACTTGTCTATTTTAAGGGCAGTAAATATATGTAACTTTATATATCACTGTACAATATCAGCTTATTCTACAAATGAATCTATAAACATTTGATACAATGATTTATTATCATAAGAGGCACTTAAAAATTCGCAGAACATTGGCTTACTGCGACCTTTTTTGAATCTCTTTTGCAAAAGGTATGTAATGCACATGCTTTTGAGTTTTGAGTAGAAATATCTCACCTCCAATGTAGTTCCGGCTCCGTACCAATCCCATATCTTTCTTTTTCTCACATCAATCCCTCTCCCTGGGTGCTGCCATGCAATAATTCGGAAAACAAATCACAGGACAACTGTAAAAAAAATGGCGAATGGAGGCCTCTTGTATACTCAGCAAGCACAAAAGTTGGTTTTCATTGATGTCTCAAGAAAGAGAAAATATTGGTTGTTGTAGACGTTACAAGGGTGAGACAAAAGGTGGTGCAGTTAGTATGCATGTTGTGATATATTGAGTCATTAATTAAAATCGTTTTTATGTTCATTTGATACATTGCATCGATATGTATCAATCGATTAGTTTGAGATTCTTACTTTTACCGAATTGAGCAGAAAACCCCTCAAGGACAACACAAATGAGATGGCAAAAACGAGGCAAGTATTCACTTCTGAATCAAATTCTAACCCTGAATGTTGGCAATCCATAGAATTGACGTGGTGTGAACCGTAATACGCCGAGCAGGGCGACCCACTCACCCCCTCACAAGCCAGGATGTGCACAAGCAGCCCGTTACCACAGCCAAGGTCCACGAACGACTGCCTCCCCTCCAGACCACGCTCCGCACGCTCCTGCTCCCAAAGCACCTTCACGCAAGCATCAACTAATCATCGAAGCTTCCACCACAAAGAGCTGGTCCAGTATTCAGATTCTGAATAATTCAGTCATTTTTTGCATTGTTGATTTGGGCTCAAATATTACATTTTTGAATTGATGCATGTGTATTAGTGCAAGGTATGGTCTGAAAACTGTTGGTGGTCACAGCTTATTGTGGATCACGCTCTGAGACGAACTTTTAATCTCACTGTTGCTCTTAAACTGCCACTGAAATTTAATTAGCCACTACGCGTTGGTGTTTGAGGGCAATTTTTTTTTTAATTCTTTCAAATGTAATTCCTATAAAGTAACATTGTAATAAAATGTATTCTGGAAAGGCATACGATTCTCAAAGTTTTTAAATGTAACACATTTTTTCCCCAATGTCATAATGTGTCTATTGAGGAAATGTTATGAGAAATTATTTTCTATCCAAAATTCTTTCAGAGAAGAGGACTGCCTCTAGAAATACTTAAAGCCCTTAAACTGCCTCTTACCCATGCTAGAGGCACTCTGTCATGTTATTTAAATGGTGGTTAAACTGAAAGTTTCAATTCTCAGAGCTTGAATTTTACAAAAATGAAGTGAAAAAAAACGACAATAGTAGACAATAGTACCGTGCATTTCTATGCAGTCGTCGGTTACCAAATAAGACCAAATAAGACCACTAACTTCACAATTTTATTTGAGAACCCAGTTTCACCACACACCATTGCAGGATTTGAACCCAGGACGTTGGCAGTTCTCCTGCTCAATCCTGTGACACCTCAGGATACCCAGCTTTCTCAAACTACACTATGTGGATTAATAGCTAAATTATAATTCACTAATGGACTACAATCATTGTACTTGAAGTGCCTTTTGAATAGTTATGAATAAAATTCGTTATAACCCATTGCACGTAACGAAATTTAATGGTATTTCATCACATTGAGTTTCAGCCAAACATTACCAGAAGATATGATGCAATGGCCACATCCTCATAGACAAACTTTTCTGGGTCCGTAACCTCTGGCCACACCTGGAAAAAAAAGCAGTGTAATCATTAAAATAGAAAAGTAATAACATTAACAAAGGAAAACACATGCAAAAGCATATTAATTTGAATAGACACATTTGGCATGACTGATAGAACAGTGGCAACAGTTGTGTCTGAAGTAATAATGCTACCAGCTCACATATTGTAAAATGCACCGTGTGCTTAATTATTTATAATTTTGCAGACAGATAGCATATGGTGGAATAAAAAGTAAACTTTAAGGTCTACATCCTGACTTGTTAGCCAGGAAATGATATCAGTTGTAGTGCGTCAATGCTTGTGTTGAGCTTTCCGAGTTCACAGTAGGTCACTGTGGTCCACTTTGTGTTTTTCCCACAATTGCACTGCAGACTTTAACAGAAAAGGTTTGCAAATATTCACTGGGTGACCTTGACGAGGTTGCGGTATTTTTCCTTGAGACTCTGGTAGAGGAGGCTGTACTTCTCCACAGGCAGCAGAGACAGGGAGTCAGGGAAGTCGCTCTGCTTGTTCTCGCCCATCCACTTTTGCAGCTTGGGCACAAAGTGCGTCTCCAGCCACACAAGGGCAGGCAGCGTGACTCCATCCACCTCCCACTTGCCCTCCCCACCAGCCCGCACCTCCACACGCCTGCACAACAAGTGCAATGAATGCATTAGTCACGATTTTGATTCACTGCTTAAAGAGGGCCTGCACATGGTGTGTGGCTTAGAGGGATTATATGGATAAGGGCATCTGCTAAATGATAATTAATAATAACTTCACCAGGCTGGTCATGGCTGATTGCTAAAGATGGCTAGTGTAGTACACAGTACAGCAAAACGATGGATTTTACTCCCATTCTCTGACTGCCACGTAGCCCAAGTTTTGCAAACAACCTGCTGTGCGTAGTTGGTGTGAAATCAAAAGGAAAGCCACCGCGTTCGACCATGATTAGCTTCTAAAATAGCGTGACATTAGGAGCGTGCTGAATAAATTGGTCATAGGCACACTACTTAATACAATATGCTGAAAGTGATGTAAATTAGTAGGTAAAGTGCAGTAGTGTTACTCACTATTAACAGTGGTTGGTTGCACATTGCATGTACAGCACTAAAGTAAAGCAATCCAATTACTGCTCAGTGAAAAAAATGCGAATTTTTTATTACTGAACTGCAGTATATTGATATCGCTGCGCACTCATAAATTGTGCGCGGCACCGTGGCCCAGTGGGTAGCGCTGTCGCCTCACAGTAAGAAGGTCCCGGGTTCAAATCTCGGCTCGGGTGCCTTTCTGTGTGGAGTTTGCATGTTCTCTCCCTGTGTCCGCGTGGGTTTTCGTTGGGCACTCCGGTTTCCTCCCACAGTCCAAAAACATGCTGCTGCATGTATTCTGGAAAGGCATTGGCTCGCAGCCTAAATTGCCCGCAGTGCAAGGCAAGGAAATATCCTTGCCTTGCACTCTGTCTGCCGGGATAGGCTCCGGCTTACCGTGACCCTGTACAGGACTAAGCAGTTTCTGACAATGAGATGAGAGACTTATAAATTGTAAACACGTTGACAGAGAAGTTTCCAAACGAATGTCTACTTTTTTCCCCCGTGTCTCAAAAACACAACTGTAATGTGCATGAGACGTTAACTGTAATGCAATGAACTCACCACCGTTTCGTATCGTCAGCTCCACAGCTAACGGCGTAAATGTTCGCCGACCTCACAGACATCACCCCAGCGGCGTCTTTCACCAGCGGTACCGACACGAACACTGCATTGCGAATATCTGCAGCGACAACAGCGACATATCTCGCATGCTGTCAAGCTTGCCCAGCACCGATGTTGTCCACAGCATGCACAACGTTTGTCATTAGTCCTCTGCTGTGCGAAGGCTTCCCCCGTTCTCCCTTCAACGTTTGCGGACTATGATCAGGATTCTGTGTCAGTCTAATTTGAGTTGACAGTCCAATGCGCTTCGTGCGTCTATCTGCCTGCTTAGTGTGTGTGTGTTGGATTTGTAACAAAAAAAAACCCAAAAAAAGATATTGTTGCTGATTTGCCATTATTATGTCGTTGTTGCTGACATGCCGTTCTCTCCACAGCTCTGTGCAGCGCTTTGTGACCCTGGGGTGAAAGGCGCTCTAAAAATGCAATTATTATTCTTAAGTTTGGTTGTATACAGCTTGAATTTACCTCTTACAATGAGCTCCTGCATCTTTGCAAACTTGTGGAGTTCCTTTGGTATCAGCGTCCTTGTAATGACTTCAAACTGGAGACCATCGCTCTCTGGGCCACCACCACTTTCAGAAGCTGCGTTGTTTCGTTCCTCACCACAGAGGTTCCCTTTGCCCCAGAGCCGAAGAACTTTGTCAGCCTCGGCACTGCTCAGCCGCGAGGCATTTCCGTGCTCCAGATGTTCACGCAGCGCCCCCAGGCCACGTACGATCTCCCGGGCAGCCACGCTGGCGCCACACAGACGCCGGTTCAACACCTGGGGCTTTCTCACCCACACCTCCAACGCCTCCCAAAACTTCTCTTCCATTGCAAGTTTCTCGTCGCCAGCTGCTGCCCTGGAAGCAGGGGCAGACAAGGAACGTAACATTTCTGTGATACACGTGATGTTACCGCTTTCTGTGTGGAGTTTGCATGTTCTCCCCGTGTCCGCGTGGGTTTTCGCCGGGCACTCCGGTTTCCTCCCACAGTCAAAAAAATATGCTGCTGCATAGGTTAATTGGCTTGCGGACTAAATTGCCAGCAGTGCCCGGTGATGGACTTGAGTCTCATCGTGGGTATATCCCTGCCTTGCACCCTGTGTCTGCCGGGACAGGCTCCGGCTCACCGTTACCCTGTACAGGACTAAGCGGTTTCTGACAATGAGATGAGGCTATAACTCAACGTTATCGGTACCGATTAATGCTTGCAGTGTACTATGCGTGTGTAGCACTGCAGTCAGGCAGACATTACGTTAACGTTTTACACGGCAGCCTCATATCCGATCATTGAAAAAAATCAATCACTTAAAAGGCTTCAAATTCGATTCATGTCAAGTGTCACAAAACGCACTCGGTGATATATTTACCTTTACGAAACACTCGCTTCAATCGCAGGCTGAACCCAAACCAATCCCACCGTGGACACGGCAACACGGCGGCGTAAGCACTGTACAGTACACGACAGTACACGTACTGTACTTAACGCCGCTTGCACCAAAGACAAAGACCTCCCGTATAGCCTTAACAGACTCTAGGGTCAAGTGCTGTCAGCGAGCACCTATGAAGGTCGACACGGCACAAGAGAGGGGTGGGTGACCAGCACCACGCTCGGCCGCCTTTGCCTCTCTAGTGACAATACTTTCACATTGCACCAGGAACTCATTTGAGGCTGAGTCGACCTAGCGCAGGCCAAGGACCGGTTCAGTAAATCGTCACTCGTGTTGGTGGCCGTGAGCGAGATTCGACCTCTTGTGGCCGGGTTTGTAGGCCAGCGCGCCGACCGCTGCGCCACCGCACACGTGTTTACAGTCGAGAGCAGTTCCCGTTTCCGCGCAAAAAAGCAATGGCGTCCCACCGTGGGTATATATCCCTGCCTTGCGCCCTGTGTCTGCCGGGATAGGCTCCGACTCACCGCGACCCCGTACAGGTCTCCGACAGCGAGACGAGCAGTTCCGGGTGCCGGGCGATGACGTCTTTACGGGTTGCGGCGTGGAGGGCGCGCGCTCCAAGTCCGCGTTTCGTAAATGCACTGTGCCGCGGTATTCGCTCCGGTTTAACCATTACACAACGACAGTAAACACACTTTGCTGGAGGGGAGGGTGTGGAGGCAACGTCGTGTGTCGAGGGATAACTCGACCGCCAGCAAACGGCAGCCGCCGGTGCTCGATCCTCGCCGTGCTTGGCCGTCTTGCTCGTGTGGGCAGAGCGCCGACTCCAGCGTTGATCGAGAGAGGCGAGCCTTGGAGGAGGAGCTGCGTGGCGGTCACCGCGCCGGGAGATCGACGACTGGTGAGGCCGCAGCGCTGCCCGACCGCGTCGGCTCAACACCGAGGAACTATTTATTGGCTGCACGGTGTCCCCGGTCTTCAGTAACACTCGCACCAATGCCCCCCGTCCTATTGGCGATCTTGTTCCAAGCGTGTAACACGTTCGTCTAACCTCGCTTTGCTGGCTTTGACTTAGATTTCTTCCCGATGTCCTTTTGTGAGTGTCTACTTTTGCCGAACATTGCGGGCGCTCTGTAGTTTCAGGGGAGAGATCGATAATTGGGAAGCAAAGCTTACATAAGACGTAACGTCGTCGGTATTATCATCACCATTACCGCCCGCTTAATCCTGTACAGGGTCGCGGTGGGCCCGGAGTCTATCCCGGCAGACAGGGCGCAAGGTGGGGCTACACCAATGATGTGACGCCAGTACATCGCAGGGCACACTTTTTAGGACGATTTACTCAGCAAGGACACTTAACATAGACAGCAGTGGTGTCTTTGGACGGTGGGAGGAAACCGGAGTACACCCAGCTGAAACCCACGCTGACACGGGGAGCGAGATCACACAAACTCCATACGGAAAGGCACCGGGGCCGGGAATCGAACCCGGGATCTTCTTGTTGTGTGTCAGCAGAGGCTTCTCACTGCGCCACCACCGCCCCCCCAAACTCTTTGCGCTTAAAATACACGCTCATGAAGGCTCTGACCCTGTTACCCTCAGTGCTTATACCCTACGTACGCATTCTTCCTGCAGTCCATATGCGTATAAATGTGACATTGTCTCGATGCCCTTTTAATATTGTGCTCATGCTTGTTTCAGTAACTTGCCTCCCTTACTGGGTCTGACCGACCTCGCGCCGTGCGCTCCACGTGGCATCAGCCATGGCAAGCAGCGCTGACGATGGAATCTTGCCTGCCTTGCCCCGGGGACCTCTGGACTCGTTCCGTGCCAAGGCGTCCTTCGACAGGAGACAGTTGGCCCTCTTTATGGAAAGCGAGGAAATCCTCAGATTCAAGGTGCCTTGTTATTGTTTTATGCAGTCGGGATAGGAAAAAAAAACGCGGCAACTGACAGCTCATTGAACGTCATGATTGCTTCGAAAAGCTGCTCTCTCGGGACAGCCGCGTCGATCGCTCCCTCTCTCCTCATCATGCATCAAGCCGTGAAAAGCTACATCATTACAGCTCATTGAATGTCATGATTGCATTCCAGACTATATACGAGGAGTGCTCGACACGGTTATTCCAAAATAACAGCTTGTTAAGCAAGCATCGAGCTGTGACCTACATCAATAAATGAACATTACCATTTCTTTTTTTTAATATAAAATGTACTGAGCTTTAGCCTTTGACAAAATCACCTGGAGATTCCTTAATATCAGAAACTGAGCCAGGGGTAAAGCCACCAGTGCCTGAATATGGGGCCACAGTGCATGCAAGATTATGATAGGCGTGTCTGGAGCTGTGCTGTGTTGTAATCAGCACAGTTGTGCAGTAAAATCCATTGTTGCACTATGCTCCTGGCCTTGAGGAACACGCACTGAGCAGCGTAAAGTTTGGTCAAATAATCCCCATGACCTGTATGGTGTGGGGGAGTTTTTCATGCAATGGTGTTATTACACAAGGGCTGTACATATTCAAAAAGTGGCGGACATCCTTCACTTGAACTTTTTAATCCCCCAGCAAATATTATGAGCCAATCATGCTGTGGTGTCATGCCATTTAGACCAGCTAGCCCCCCGATTTTCAAGCGCTAAGTGACAACCCATCATGGGGCTGTGAGAGGTTAGACGCACGGCTGTGAGCACCAACTTAAGACGGTCCTTGAAGACCACACATGAGTGGGCCTTGAGGTGCCAACGGTTGAGAACCTCTGAGCTAGTCTTAACTCACAGTGGGTGCCCGGAACAGTGTGGCATTTGTCTCATATGCCGTTGGTGTTGCTGTTATAATTGTGCGCAGACGCACGTGTTTTCTGTGCTGGAGAGGGACCCACTCTTCGCGCAGTATCCCGGTGAAGACATACCCATGGAGCGCATGCGTGAGCTCACCTTCCTGAAATGCCGCCGTCTCTTTGAGTATGACTTCCTGCTGCCGGAGGATGTGTTTCAGTGCCCCATGAAAGTGATGGCCCTGGGCGAGTGCCTCCATATGTATGGTCACGAAGTCAACACCAAGCTCCAGCTCAGCACGCAGGTGCACGCACTCCTTCGGATACGCTGATTACGGTGATTGGTTCAGTGCACCAATTTGCAGACAATCGCCGTGTGGATGTGTGGATCGTTAACACAGTTGATTGCAGACTTCAACGTCAATCCAGAACAAGTGAGTTCCATTCGCGTTCTTGGGAAAGATATCTGAACCAATCCTTATTAGTCAATCAACATTTTGTCATATAGCTGAACAGCATAGTGAATACTGGAGTAGAAAACCTTGCAATAGACTAACAGTATTGGCAGTCCTTTATCAAAAAATCGGTTAATGTGCTTGCAGCGGGCTGCATGTTAATCTAAAGTTTAGATTTTTTATTTTAACCAAGTGGATAATAATGCTACAAATAATTTTGTTACTCTTGTGCCGTACACTGCTAGATACCATTTAGTGTAAAATGATTCTGCATTTCATAATTACTATTATTTGGGCAATTCGTCTGTTGTCTCGTTGGTTTAATACCATCATCTCTCATCTCATCTCATATCAGAAACCGCTTAGTCGCGGTGAGCCAGAGCCTATCCCGGCAGACGCAGGGAGTAAGGCAGGAATATGATGAGATGATAAATAAGTGGAGTGCGGCAGTGGCACAGTGGTGAGCACACTCCGCTATGAGCACGGCCATCTATATTCTCACGTAGGACTAACCTTAATAGCCAGTGATATTTAAACCTGTCCTGGAACACCTGTTCTTCATCAACCTAGAATAACCAGAGTAGTGAAGTACGTTGTCAAAGTGACCTCATTACCAACATGACATAAGGAAGCGTTCTTCCAATAATGGATTGACAATGGACTGTAGTTTATTGTTATAAAATCTAGAAAGGTTCTATAACACAGAAAAAGATCTAACCAGTAACGCAGATGTGCTTTTAATATTGTGGTACCTGCTCTTCAATAACCAGATTTTGAGTTATGCTGAAGACACCCGACAGTCGTTTTTGCAAGATGATACGTATTTACGCAAATCTGAAGTATACATGAAAAAAGAGATATGAACCCTGCTCTTATCCGAGAATATCGTTAATATGTCACTGAACAACATGTTGAACCTTGCAAACCCTGCTCTCATCCTAGAATATCGTTAATATTTAACCAAATAACACGTTATCAGCAGTCTTATGTTGCCTGAGCTCAGCTGAAATCCACAAAACCTCAATTTCCTTAAGGAAAATTTGGTTTGTTTTGACTCTTATATGGAATTGTCTGGACTCTTGAAAATATGTGTCAGCATATGAAATTACTCTCACAAGAATTCCGTAATTCCATATTTCTTGTAAAATTACAGTTTTTAAGCATTATCTCTTCAGCCAAGTTGATATGGAATAGATTAAAGTCCATTGTAAAGTTCATGGCTTTTTTGAAAGTTTAATGAGTGCAGTGACCACTACAAAGTTCAGCACCTATGTGGTTTATGGCATGCACTTTGCAGTGTATGCTGGGTGTTCCTTTCCAAATATTAATGTCACATTTCCTGTTGCAAATGTAATCTGTAGAAAGTGATTGTGAAACTCTGATAATTATCAAAACAAGTTTGGCTGGCACTAGAACTTAAGCAGTCACTGTATTACATGACTTTTGTGTGGGTATTTGCTCCATCATTACCAAAAAACAAATGAAGCTAATAAAGCAATTTATTACGTTTGAAGCACTATTTGTATATCTGGTAGTTACTAATGACCAATCTTTACTGCTCGGGCATACTTCTTCCTACGTTTGTTTAACAATTATTTTTATCGCTTATTTTATGCCATTATTGGACTGTCAATTAAACTGTTCTGGTGTTGTTGTTGTTGCTAACATGCCGTTCTCTCCACAGCTCTGTTGCAGCGCTTTGTGACCCTCGGGTGAAAAGCGCTATAATAATGCAATTATTATTATTAATCAGCAATGCTGTGGACCTGCTGGCATGTGCGATTTCATATCACTGCCTTAAACAATTTCCTAAATGCGCTTTTGCGATTTATCTTCAGATGTTTGGTGCAACAGTGAAAAACTCAGGCTCGGAGAGACATGCAGAATTTGTCCGGAAAACCGATTCAATGGAGGTAAGAGGAAATACGAATGAGGATTTAATTAGTTTCCTTTAATGTCAATATTATAGTAAATCTTACTTTTCAAGAGATGTGTTGAAGCAGTACTTGCGATACCTATGTTATTTTCAATAAAATATGGAGAGACGCTTATTTATGTGAAGTTGGCTATACACTGAGTCACATGAACGTGATGTGAAATAATTGCATACCATTAGTATACTTAAATATGTGTCTTTTTCACAGATTTTTGGCTGCTTTGCACTGACCGAGTTAAGCCATGGTAGCAATACCAAGGCAATGAGAACAACAGCCACCTATGACCCCAAAACACAGGTGACATCTTCAAAAGTCCTCACAGAACATTATGCATGGACAATTAAATGTGACTGGGTAGCACAGAGATCAGAGTACTCGGCACACTCAGCTTACACTGTTTATGGCCTGGGTTCAAACCCAAGCTGCAGCTTCTGATTGAAGCAATTTTTCACTTAACGTGTGGGTGGTGTCAGCATTGTCACTTGTGACTGTACATAAAACCATCCCAATACAGTTTGGTCCTGCACTAAATTTGGCTAAATTCCAACCCTGTCGCACGGCTCTGAATAGATCTGATTGGATGCATCCTTATTCTCATGATCTGATGCCAATCATGCAATCGGCACAACTGGAAGAAAATGTTTTGTTTTATGATTGTGTAAGTGTTACTAGTAAGACAGGAATAAGAACAGACACGCATAAACAAGCACACCTCAAAATGAATTTGTAACAGCAATCAAGTTTTAAGCACCATATTTTTGTACACAGTACAATAGTAGGAGGTGCCTTCACCTGTTTTTGAGCACCCTTGAAAAACTACTCTCCACGAGTACATTACATTCAAATTCATGTCATGGTACCTAAGAGACTATAAACTAATGGTTCGTGCCTTACTTAGCCTTATATTGATGAGCATCTGAATTTTATATTCATGAGCAAAAGGCTATGTTTATATGCCAAATTTTCCAGCATAACATCGGTTCCTAACCTTTTTCCTTTATGCAGAGTACTAGATCGTTATCAAACTTTTGCAGACTCCATCATACGCAACTCATTTAAGAAAACGTTTTACATAGCTTATGGCTGGCGGCAGTCCAGCGTATATATCAACAACTATTAAAACGCAACCAGCTCTATTAATTTCTTTTTTAGAATGTATAATATTTTAATAATAATAATATCTTAAAATTAATGTATTATTATTTTTTCACAGACCCACTAGTGGTCAGCAGACCAGGGTTTGGAAAACGCTGCATTGTACGGTATTAGCTAATACATAGCGTGCCAATAAAACGTTATAGGATCAGCAAATTCATATATCATCATATATATATGAAAAGTTAGGTTCAAAAGTAAAGTATTATAAATAAAAAAAATAGCACCTTGTGGAGCACATTTACATGCGTGCTAAGGTGGAGCAGGTCTGTGGAGCCTGCATATTTCTTCCGTCACTTACATTATGATGCTGCTTGTTTCTGAGAGCGAACATTTTCCCATTGGAAGCATGCGCATACTACTCCTACCCTCCCCCCAAACCTCATGGCTAGCTGGCACCTGTTGTTATTGAAGTGCCCTTTTGTAAACTGCGCTTGCCCTGGCAGGAGTTTGTGATCAACACTCCGGACTTTGAGGCCGCCAAGTGTTGGATTGGAAACCTGGGAAAGACAGCGACGCACGCGGTCGTGTTCGCGCAACTCTACACACCGGACGGCCACTGCCATGGACTGCATTCCTTCGTAGTGCAGGTGAGTGGGAGATAATGAGGCCTGTTGTGAAAGAGAGAGGAGGAACGTTGGACACAGCTATTCTGAAATAGCGACTCTTAAGAGCAATTATTAGCAGAGACAAACACATTCGGCAGACAGCACAGATGGGATCTCGGGTTCAATAGTTATATTATGCAGACTGCAGCATTAACATTACAAAACGCCAAGTCATTACCACTGTAACAAATGTCTAATTACTGTTAAAACACTGAAATTAAGAAGATTGACAATGTGAGTAGCCAAATAGCTCAGACAACAGAGCTCTGAACTGGCACCGTGGAGATCCTGAGGACAAATAATCGACCTCCTGAGAATGTTCAAGTGTATTGAGTTGATTGCTTTAAGCCCAGTCACCAATGACTACGCAAAAAAAGAGTGACATTCATGTCGGCACTTAGTTTGGCTAAATGTAAGTTTTGATAACAATATAGGTTTGCCGGTCGGCGCAGTGGCCCAGTGGGTAGCGCTGTCGCCTCACAGCAAGAAGGTCCTGGGTTCGAATCTCAGCTCGGGTGCCTTTCTGTGTGGAGTTTGCATGTTCTCTGCCCGTGTCCGCGTGCGTTTTCGCCGGGCACTCCGGTTTCCTTACACATTCCAAAAAACATGCTGCTGCGAAGGTTAATTGGCTTGCAGAATAAATTGCCTGCAATGCCGGTGATGAACTGGCGTCCCATCGTGGTTATATCTTTGCCTTGCGCCCTGTGTCTGCCGGGATAGGCTCCGGCTCACCGCGACCCTGTACAGGACTAAGCGGTTTCTGACAATGAGATGAGACATAGGTTCGCCTGTCATACGACAAACATTACTATCGGTGGCTGTGTGGAAAAGTGCTGCCCCCTATGTGTACCAGAGGTCACGTGATGGCATCCCAGAAGTCAAAATATATGCATTTCTATTGCGCCTTTCACCCGAGTGTCACAAAGCGCTGCACAGAGCTGTGGAGAGAACATAAAGTCAACAACATCATAATAGATCAATTGAATAAATGACGATAAAACAATGAAGCACATCAAGTAACAATGAAATTATTTAAAAAAATTAGGAAGGAACAAGTGTTCCTGAGCAGGCACAAGTTAACAGCACGCCATTGTCCAATCACACAACTTGAGCAGCATCAACAGTCCTAGCCAGAGGACTTCAAGGCCTTATGGAACAAGTGAGTCTTGAGTCGGGATTTGAAGATGACCAGGGACTCGGCAGTTCGATTAAACCCATTTTACTCTCTCACACGAGTGCTTTGATAGGAATCCAAATGACTTATGACTCGACAATGGTAGCGCGGTCAGGATAAACGTTGCAGAAAACATTTTGAAACATTAAAGAGGACATTCGTATCAAATTAGCTGCCGATGAGAAGAATAATTCTGGTAATTGATGTCCTGATCAACGATGTCATCTTTGCATGTAGGTGAGGGACACTGACACATTGCTCGCCAAGCCAGGCGTGTTGGTGGGTGACATGGGCAAGAAGCTGGGAATGAATGGACTTGATAACGGGTAAACATGTATTTGCACACACGAACCAAATATGGTGAATAATACATATGAAAGCATGATTGCACGAGAAGCAAACGCCAGTGCATTTCTTTTAATGATGATGTACATTATTGTCGTGTAGGTTTGTTTTCTTTAGCAATGTTCGCATTCCTCGAGAGAATATGCTCAATAAAACAGGCGACGTAACACCTGAAGGAAAATACGTCACTGCTTACAAGGTATTTGATGAAAATGTGTTTTTTTAAAGGCCCAATCCCTCTTATTAATCATTCACATGTATACACCTGCCTGTGAGGTTTTTGTTACCTTAACATTAGTGGACATTAATTGCATATATATAAAGTTATTTTTATGCAACCATTTATATCGTTTACTGTAAAAATGTTATGGGTCACTGTAATATAAACTATTTCTAAGTACATACAGTACTATGATTTCAGGTAAAATACTTAGAATGGATCTGATTGTAGTTAACATGAACATGACAAAATGTATTGTCTTTTGCTCTTGAGTGTGGCAATATAGAGTTTGAATAATTTGAATTATTCGGCACCAATGTTTTCCAACCCATTTCGCCATGTTCTCCGTAATCTCTTAATTTTTACTCATCCTCAACTCCATTGTCAAGGTAAAGGTGAAGCTCTGCAATTACCTGCTCCCACCACTGTTAGCAGAAAAGCCTCCACTTGGAGAGAACTTCGAGAGAACTCCTCTGGATGGCATTTTGTAAATAGGTGCTATAGTTTCTGGGGAATCTTGAGGAAAATGCAGTTGGGGATCCACTGGTTTAGCAGTCACTTATTCTGTATCCTATTGTTCATGTCTGAATTTTTATTGTTCAGTTATGAATGTGACAATTGTAATGCTTGTTCTCTAATTCTTTAGGACCCCAAGCGCCGGTTTGGTGCCAGCCTAGGCATGCTCTCAGGGGGTCGTGTGGGCATAAATAATTTAAGTGTAACCAACCTAAAGTTGTGTATGACCATCAGCATTCGGTACTCAGCTGCTAGGCACCAGTTTGGCCCTACAGACAACCAGGAAATTCCTGTGCTGGAGTATCAACTTCAGGTAAATGGTCTGCAACTCACAGTATAATCAACACCATCAATCATTATTATGCATCCACAACTCTAGATTTAAACGTTTACGTTTAGGTGTTATTGTTGGATAATGTATATCTACGATAATATTCAAAGCTGAATTTGCTTGTGTTTCCCTTTATATCTGTGAGTGATTGGTTTAGAAAATTGAAAGTTTAAATATTTTAATGATGTAGGTTCTCACGGCTCGATGCATGATGATTGTTAGAGGCACACTCTAACGTGTGAAGGGAAACGTAACGAGGTGGAGAGAGGGAGCGATCGACCCCGCTGTCCTGAGAGAGCAGTTTTCGAAGCAATCATCAGTTTAAATATTGTTGCAAGGTTGATACAGCCTTTCACGTCTCTGGGGATCAAAATCATTACCTATTTCTGGAAATCAATGCGGAATTTTCACCACTGACTCAAGGCTGTATCAGGACGTAAGTATCACCCCATGCTCAATTTAACAAGTAGCTACTCATTTTAAATATGTGACTGGATTAAGACTTTGAACCTGACTGGAGACCAGAAAGCGTTTCAACTGAAGCTCAGATCCAGGATTATCAGTGGTTTTCACTCTTTTGCTACAAACAGGAATTAATCCCTTCAGTATTTTACCGAGAATTAATATTGATCTCATTTTCATATTGCAGCAATGGCGGCTGATTCCCTTTCTGGCTGCCACCTATGCCTTGAGCCACCTTAGCAAAACGATCTTTCTCAACTACGCAGAGCTGCAGATGGGGATCATACTGAAGGACAACAGTGAGCGGCAGGTAGAATTTATCAAATATATGATTGTTTAAAAAACGTAATTTTACTTTAGTAATGCGGCGTGACATTGTGAGCAATCTACTTTCACTGTTTTCATGTTTTGCACTTTATGTCTAAAAATACATTTAATACATATTTTTAAATGAATTTTTTATGCATATACTAATTGCTCTTAGATATTTTTTGTGGTTGTACTGCATGTTGTTTGGACATCATATCAAACAACACTCTGCAATCCAAAGCACATTCAGGAGCTATGCTGCACAACTCACAATTCTTGACAGTAGCTATGTTTATTAATGCGTTTACAGTGTTTGTGTGGAATATATTTGTAAATCAATAGATACCCCATCCTTTTTTTCTACAAATGTGCCACCTGATGTGGACAGAGTGAGCTGGGCCGTGAGATCCATGCACTGTCAAGTGGCAGCAAGGCCCTGTCTGCTTGGGCCGCGCGGGATGCCATCCAGGAGAGCCGTGAGGCCTGTGGAGGCCATGGATACCTGGCCAGTGAGGGCCCTTCTTGACCCGCACACCCACGACTGCTGACTACTGCGGCTTCGACATCCAAGCCTGTTCTGTCACCCCTATCACTAAAAATAATATTCCTGTGGGACCATCCATCTAAACTATGCCTTGCCAAAATTTACCCTGATGTAAATTAAGCCATTAGATGATATTATGTAACTTTACGCCTGCATGGGACTATATTTTTAATGGGGGAGCTACTTGTCCTGCAGTAATGTTCACTACATCAGTCACTACTGTGTTGAATATTACTATGCCTTTGTGACTCATCATAGTCCCTATATGCCGTTGCCATCCATGATGGTCCCCAGTGGTTTGTCAACGTGACCGTGGGGTACAGCAACGGTTTGTGGAGGTATTCGTCCAGCGTAAGATTCGTCACATCTACTGAAGAGGAAGCGAGCCTCTTCATACATGACATACCACCTTTAGTAAATAAACTGCAGTAAAAATTACACGATGGGTACTTTTGCCAGTGTACATATGTTGCTAATTAAATTATTGGCAAAAAACAATTATCAATACATATTCAATTATTGTCGTTTCTCGTGAAATAATGGATTGGTCATGGATTGTCCTGATGTAGGTGTTCAGGACTCGATGTATGACAATTGCTTAACAACTCTGTTCTTTTAGGATGTCCGATTTGAGCACTCTTCTTCACGATGTTTCTCCTGCCGTATTGAGCATGCCTATCGTGAAAGAAATGACTAAACCGAAAGAGCACCTTTGGAAAGGAATTCTGATCGGATATTAAATGTAGATTAAACAGCATTGTAGTGCCGTGTGATAGGTTTTTTGGGAATGTCCGTTCTTTGTCGAAGCCATGCGATTGATGCTTTGCAGTGAACCGCCTGGGAGAATTGCGAAATGTCAACGATCCCAGCTGTACATACGAGGGAGAGAACAACGTTCTTCTGCAGCAGACCAGCAACTACCTCATGTCCTGGTACAATAAAAAGCCTGCAGGTGTGTGAGAATGTAAGACAAATACATTTCGTCCCGAGTATTTATGGGGAATTGAATTTCCAGGAGAGGTTACGTGTACACAGGCTCAGAGTAATGGATGGAGAACTTGCGTGAGCTTGCACAGAGGAACTTTGTGGATGAAGGAAGGGCATGTGGACACACTGGAAAATATGGATGCGTGTAAAAGTACCTACCTACACTGGGTTTATTTTTAAATGATTTTGTTACAGGCATGTAACGATGCTTAGTTTCAGAAATTAATATTTTTAACGCTTATTAAATATATCATGTTCCATGTATGAGAAATGAATACAATGTTTATGAGTCAGATTGAATATATGGAATTTAAGTGGAACTATATTTTAGAAATAGCATAACACAATAGCCATTCCAAACAATAACTGGTTTTGAATCACAACCCTAAATATTGACGTCAAATTGGGGGTGATTGATTACATTCCGAGTGCATGGTGAGAGAAAATACACTGCCGCTGCTGCGAAGGTGTGACTACATGTGACTGAGCTTATGATTTGGACGAACAGACATCCATTCGCCAACTGGCTCAGTGGACTTCCTCAGTGACCGCATCAGCATCCTGCAGCAAAAGTTCTCGGCCAAAACGGAACAAGAATGCCTTGATTCGTCTGGTAAGATACATGTTGCCTGGCGATGGACTGGCGTCCCGTCGTCGGGTGTATTCCTGCCTTACGCCCTGTGTTTCCGGGATAGGCTCCGGCTCACCGTGACCCTATATAGGATTAAGCGGTTTCAGATAATGAGATGATTTTACAGTAAAAAAACAATCAAATGTTGCATTTTCATTGGATGGCAATACTATAGTATCACCAGGAAAGATCTGAGATACTGAAGCTTTACAAGGCTTTGGGGTTTGTACTTGTCACTGCCATGCCACTACTGACGAGCGTGCGTGTGTGTTGGTGCACTGCAGTACCTGTGGCAGCGTACAAGTGGCTGGTTTGCTTCCTGCTCGGGGAGAGCACCAGCAAGTACGAGCGGGAGAGAGCAGCTAGCAACTGTAACTTTGAGGCCAGGAACAACTCGCAGGTACGCGTACCAACACCTGTGGCTCGGAATTATGAAACCCCTTTTACCCATGGCCCTATGTCCTGTAACACAAAGCAGTAGGGTCTGAAAAAAATATTTCGTGCCGTTATCGACGATTTTACTCGTTATGCACAGCAAAGCAGCTTCCTGACACTTGCTATGTTTTTATTTTTACAAGTAAGAGGCATTGCATGGCATATTGCTCCAAATGTGTGCTGGTTATCCACACATTTTCCTTTAAAAAAAAATATGCCAGAATGAAAGACAATGTAACGTGCTTTGAGCCTGAGACAATACACCCCACACCAATACGCTCACCGAAACGCAGAATAAAGCTCACAGGCATTTGGACGCACAAAGACAGCGAGATAAACACTGAGAAATGGTAGTCGACAAGGAGACACAAACATGCAGAAATGGAGACGGACACAGATATGTGTCTGTGCGTCTCTTTGTCAGTGTGCGTGTCCGTGTCTCTGCACGTGTGCATCATTGTTAGCCTGTGAGCTGCACACTCTAGCACCTTCCTACAAAGCTAAACTCCACTCATACATACCTTCTTTGCAAACATTACCTAATAGACTGTGTAAAATTGCATTGGCAATGGTTTGTCCACGTGCTTCCTTTGATTTATAAGTGGACCGCTGCCACTGTTTTCAATGCGCTGCCTCACGACATGGATCCCAGAACATGATCTGGTGACTCAGGTGAGTCGTGGGTTGAGAAAGTTTGGGAGCCTCTGTTCTGAATGACCCAAATATGAGCATGCACGCGGTTACCAATAGGAGGTGCTATTGCAATAGACTTAGCATACACCCACAGGAATCTCAGAGTATTACTATAGATGCGGTTTTGTGTACTGCATTTGGTCGTGTTTCACATGCATATGCTTGCTACAACAGTTTGACATGTTTTTGTAGTTAATGAAACACGTGGCTTGCGCAGGAATGTGTTAGTAATATAATAGCTCAACATAGTACATGTGCACTCATGAACCAATAATACTGCATCACTGCAAGTATGTCTAGGCCATAGGTCACCTCTTCTGTGAAAACGAGAGATCAGCGAATTCTTAAAACTACAACCATTCATGATTGCTTACAAAAGCTGCTCTTTTGGGATAGCTGCGTCAATCGCCCCTCTCCTTCGCGACGTTTCGCCTCCCACGTGCAGGCGTGAGGATGCCTTCAACGTTGGAGGTGAAATCTCGCGAAGGAGAGAGGAGGAGCGATCAACGCGGCCATCCCGGAGGAGCAGCGTTTGGAAGCAATCATCATGCGTTGAGCCATGAAAACCTACATCGGTATACTGTACAACCATTGTTAGTCTACATCTTGATGAGAACCCCCCCACTGTATGTGATGTTTCATTTGGTATGAATAGGTGTTCTACTGCCGCTCGTTGGCACTCGCGTTTATGGAGCACGTGGTGTTGGAGCGGTTCCACAAGCTGGTGCATGACCCGACGGTGCCAGTCGAACTGCAGTCTGTGCTACAACGCCTAGCTGCCCTCTACGGCCTCTGGAGTCTGGAGAAGCATGCGGGCACACTCTACCAGGGTACCAACCCTCCCTCCCTCTGACTTCCTTCGCTTTCAATTGGCAGCTTCATCTCATCTTTGCTCCCCACTGCTGTATGGCAAGCAGTTCTAATGGCATTCTTGCAATGGGGATCAATGCTGCTCTATGCTTTTTACATTATAGATACAGAACTATGTGGAACGATAGGCTAGCGTACATTGGCCACTAAATGTTTGTAGTGCTTCAAACGTGGAGAAACGCAGCCAGATACAGTGTTGTAGGTTTTGCACATCTAGGAGAAATTCATCTAACATAATTTTCCAAAATGACATATGACAAATACTTCCTTTGTTACTGTATTAAAAGACAAGACACATTGGGTCGAATTCAAATACATTTTGTTGTTGCACGAAATTTCATCTGTTTTTCTGCAAGCTGTAAAATCTCTTTATGGTAGTATTGTAGGCCTTGTCTTTTGCCAAATAAGACATTTATCCAAGTTCCTCTCTGTCCTTGGAGCATTCAGATTCCACTGTAATTTTAAACTAATCTCAGTATTTTAACAGGTCAGCAATTCCTTTGACCAGGCAAAATGACCCCTCCAGGGTTTATCTATGAATTAGACGCATGTTTTACGATTGTATATAAATGATAATGATGTGTTTTGAAGAAGAGAATAATCACACTTTATAACGCGCCACGCAAAGTCCATACCTGGTCATGGTCGAGACACAGATACGGAGGCGTAGCAAGGAAACGACAGAGAGCGGGGTCACGCAGTTAGGCGGTCAGCCAGCGCCAGCCTGCCAGACACTGCTTTTCTATGTATTATAATGTTATGGTGATTGCTTCGAAAAGCTGCTCTCTCGGGACAGCCGCGTCGATGGCTCTCTCTCCTCTCCTCGCGACGTTTCGCCTCACACGTTGGAGGCATCCTCAGGCGAAGTGTTCGTGTGCGGCTTCTATTGACAATAGAAGCCGCACACGCAGCTTTTCGAAGCAATCACCATGCATCGAGCCGTGAAAACCTACATCATTATAATGTTATGGTTTGTTGTGTTTTGTCTGTGATGTGTTATTTGCCTTTACAGGAGGTTACATGATTGGCAGTGCTCCTCTGACTCTCATAAGGAACTCAATCCTCCGCCTTTGTGCTCAGGTGTTGTATTATTTCACACACTTTTCCAGCATGTATGCTTAATCCACTGAGTCATGTTATTGGGTGTTATGTTGTCAAATATTACTTAAAACGTTCTGATCGTTGTGTATGTGTTGCATTCTAACGTGTCAATAAAATGTATTCTTGTTGCTTGTCCGCGGAGTTCCTAAAATGTTCAATGCAGTTGAGCTAACTATTACATTTTTAGATGCTTGTTAATATTCCATGGCTTGTGTTTGCAGTTGAAAGATGAAGCCGTGGCATTAGTGGATGCCTTTGCACCACCAGACTTCATTCTCAACTCTCCCATTGGCCGTGCTGATGGACAGGTCTTAAGCCACACCTCTCCTCTTCTGTTTGCTTGCTAATTTAATTGTCTTGTTCAAAATTTAAAGATCAGGTAGTTTGTCAATTAATTCATGTGCTTTAAACCTGGAAACAAGTGTGAGAGATTATCTTTCTTACAAGGTGATACAAACTATAATAGATGCTCACTTATAATCATTTATCTTAACAATTACAATGAAATTCAGTCACACTGGATGTCTTTTTTTATCATCCCAGGATGCCATATTTTCTAGGTATGTGTTCTCAGATTTGTTCAGTTAACATCATTTAACCAATTCTCAAAACGAAAATCACATCCGGTTGTGTAAGACTTGAATGAACAGTTAATGTATCTTTATTTACATCAGTTTCCAACAGAGGCCTACACTGCCATGATCCCTTCTGTTCACCAGATCTACCAGAACCTGTGGAGTACCATGCTCCAGGCGCCAGGTGCACTGGAACGGCCTTCCTGGTGGCAAGAGATGTGCTCCATCAAGCCGGTGGTGGGCTCACTCCGTCCAAAGCTCTAGAGCAGGGGCCTACAACGCACGGCACACATGCCGTAAGTCACTCTCAAGATGACGGCTCTGTCTATCTTGAATTTATCCTGCCCAATGAAAGCTCTTTGACCTCGAAAGAAAAACGATGCAAATGGTTTGTTTACTACCTTGTGTTAGCGGCACTACTTCTGAAATGTTGCCAACCACTGCTGTAGAGCCTTACAAGGGAACAAAGGAACCGCCCAACAGTCCTTCATTCCATGCCTTACAACTCCAATTCTGGTGGTCAATAACATTAAGCCTATTGAATAATAAATACCTGATGTTTATATTTCCTATGCATTTTTATCATGGGTGGAGGAGCAATGCAATGATTAGCTTACCGCACTATGAACCTGGCAACCAGTTTTATTTACAGATTTGAGTCACAGCTACCATCAATGGCAGCTCGTGAGAGCTGATCGCCGCAGCCACCCCCACTGCCCCGGCCTTTGCCAATCCGCGTCGAACAACGTGGTGAAATAGGGTAGAAGAAAATAATCGAAAGGCATGCAGACACCTTCATCCAGTGGTGGGGTTAAATGGGTTGTAAATTGTAAGTTGCCGAGCAGTTACCAGCCTTTAAGGCGTCATGGAAAGGTTTTAAAAGCCTTCCGATTGATTATTCTATAATTAAAATGCATTTTTGAATAACTGTAATGAACAATTCATACTTTAACGCTATTCAAATCCATAATTTAACGAATACCTTAGCTCTGCATCACACCATGCATTAGTAGTAAATTGATAGACGTTACATTGGTGTTACCCTATTATACAACCATGCCCCTCAGTATTGATTCGTGTGACCGCACTGTCAGCATGTTTTGTGTGACAGCTCTATCAGCATGTTTTAAAAGGTGTTTTTAACTTTAGGACACAGATCATTTTAAGTGAGTACAATTTACCGTGTAGTATATTGTACATTTATGAGATTATCAAGTTGAAGCAATTTATTTATAGCTTTAACCTTGATATTGTACATCTACAGCTCTTTTATAAACCCATCACTGGATGAAGACTCTCCGTGCCATGCAGCTTGTGGGGGTTATTTGACCACACTTCATGTAGTGTTGTATGGCGAATGCGAAATATATACACATGGACAGTAGAGTATTCTAAGTCCACTCTACTGACCCCCACCTACCCTGAAAACCCTCCAATGACAACCCTCGTCCGTGGTGAACATTCATCCAAACGCTGTGCGGGCATAAATGCATGAAGCCTGTTTATGTTTTGATTTTTAAGTGTATTTTTAAAACTCATTGGCCGTATTGAATGATTAGCCTAGTTAGGTGATTGTTATGATTCATGTGAAACGCTGAGAGATTGCTTAATTAGCAGGACCTTAGGAACTCCTCCCATGCTTGCGTAGTGTCCATTTACAGGAGAGTAACCATAGGGAGAGACTTGCCTTCCTCTGGACCGTGAGGGTCATTTTAAAATTACATTGGTCCAAAGACATTGCCTAAAATAGATACACTTAGCCAGTAATAACTGCTCCTCTTAATTCGTTGGTTATCGCTGCTTTGGCGATTTAATAATGTCACAACTTAGCAGTTGTGTTTTCAAATTGTGGTGTTTATATTTTTTGCAGGCGATACGGTGGCCCAGTGGGTAGCGCTGTCGCCTCAAAGCAAGAAAGTCCCGGGTTCGAATCTCGGCTCGGGTGCCTTTCTGTGTGGAGTTTGCATGTTCTCTCCCCGTGTCCGTGTGGGTTTTCGTCGAGTACTTCGGTTTCCTCCCACAGTCCCAAAAACATGCTGCTGCATAGGTTAATTGGCTTGCAGACTCAATTGCCCACAGTGCCCGGTGATGGACTGGCGTCCTATCGTGGGTATATCCCTGCCTTTCGCCCTGTGTCTGCTGGGATAGACGTTGGCTCACTGCGACCCTGTACAGGACTCAGCGGTTTCTGACAATGAGATGAGATGAGTAAAAGGAACATGCCTATAAAACCAAGCACAAAGCTATATATACACGTGAAAGCCTTGAAATACATTCAGAAAGTCAAACTCTTGTGGTCATCAAGCACTGGTTCAGATTATATTCAACAGTAATTGCATTTATAGAGCACTTTTCACTGGAGGGTCACAAAGCGCTTGGTAACAATGTGGCAATTATTATAAACCAATAGATTACAGCAAATAATTATTGTTTTAAGTACAAACTGAATATGGAAAGCTGTCCGATATGGAGATTCACTCTCTTGTGAATCCCTCGCATTTATTTCCCTTGGCCTGTTGTCAAGCATGCTGTCTGGAACTGGTGCTTGATCGTCTACATTTTTGCCATTTTCTTCTTTAATGCTGTTTGTCCAAATCATTCTGAAGCTAGAACAGGGGTTCTCAATCTTTTACACCTCATAGCCCACTTAGGTCTGGTCTCCATGGATCGCTAGGTGGTACTCGTAGCCCACCAGTTGAGAATAGCGGGGTTAAAACACTTGAGATGTGAGCACAACAGGACATTTAGACGTTTTTGTGATGATAAACGTACGTGATATAGTGCCAAAGAGAACTCCGCTGCTAATTTTAACACGTGGTTCTGTGCTTTTAGGTGATCCAAATCATTTATGTTTTTGCTATGATATGAAATACATCACTTGCCACTGTTATTTTGACATTCTTATAGATTGATGATTGCTTCGAAAAGCTGCTCTCTCGGGACAGCCGCGTCGATGGCTCTCTCTCCTCTCCTCGCGACGTTTGGATGCCTCCACGTTGGAGGCCTGAGGATGCCTCCAACGTGAAAACCTACATCATTACATTCTTATAGATTTGCATTTTATCTTGTTTCTCCAAATCGATTGCTTTGGAAAGGTTAATGAAAAATAAAGTGCCTTTGAAGAACAATTACCAATTAAAATGTGTCTTATTTTATACTTTAATGGACCAGCACTAGGACTGTAACGGTGCATAGATTTATCGATATTGATTCAGAAGCTCTTGATGCATGCATCAATTATTGTACAAGAATCTGTCTTAAAATTGTATCATTGCAATGGATTCATGTGACCCCATGTGAATCCTGCTACATTTTCTGGAATGTTAAATCGTTGATTTTTGAAAATGTATATTACTATGAGTCAATTTAATAATTCGTGACGGGGAGGGGGTTGTATTCTATCCACAACTATTTAATACCCAGAAAATATCCACATGTAAGTCTGCAGGTGTACATCTCGTTTTGTTCCGTTTTCTGTTGACTTTTTTAACTAAAGTACGCAGAAGTCAAGATAATCAGTCATTTTCGTTCATTTGGAAAGGTGGTATTGTAACACATGCTGACATCTCAATACCACGATAGATTGCACCTGATGGGTTTTTTTTTTATAATTCTAAACTTTGTCGTGTGTGGTCCATTTTACCATTGTAAGTTTTCAGGTGAAGACTCGAGATGCATGATAGCATTATAACTAGGTTGATGTTTGTGGTTACGATGCAATGAGTATAAAATAGCTCCAAAGTGGCGCATACCGATTGTGAAAAGTCAGTTAAAACCACCAATTTTCATCTTTATTCATTCATTGCACATTTTAAAGAGCATTGCATTACATTTTAAATTCTAATTATACTGCAGTCTGAATAAAAAGACAATGAAACTGATGTAATGTATGTTATTATTTTTTCTCAACACTGCTTGCATTATTCCACATCACCACATCTGTTATAGAAGATTCAGAGTCCAGAAAACACATGTTGATTGATACAAGTGACAGCTTCACTGCCTACCTTTCAATGAAATACAATTTTTGTTTAAGGTGTATGTATATAAAGACGGGCTTATAGATAATGACAGGTTTTAAAAGATTTCAAAATGAGGTGCAGAATAATTGTGTAATCCGTATTAAGAAATGTGAAAAAAAATTGAGTGAATATTTTGGCCAATACTAGTTACATTGTGTTTATTGCTATGGCAGTAGTAAATCGTAAAACTCGCAGGAAACCCATGCAGAACAAGACAACATACAAACGCAACGTAGAAAAATACCCGAGGTGGTAATGGGATCCAGGTCCTTCCATCTGTGAGGCACATGTTACAACTTTGCCACCCAACGTGCACCTTTACATTAAAACGTTTACTTCTTAATGTCTTACATTATACCTAGATATAATAATTGCACTTCCAGAGCATTCAACCCACGGGTCACAAAGCGCTGTACATAGCTGTGGAGAGAACAGCAATGTCCGCAACAACAACAACATATGAACGGCATACCATTAACAATAGCGTTTTTTGTCACAATTCTGAGCTGTGCAGAGAACGGCATGTCAACAACATCAGAGCAGTTCAATTGAAAGCCAAATAATGGCTGTAATGTAGAGGACATTAAATAAGAAATAACAATATTTGCGAATCAAACGAAGGAAGGAATAAGTGTTCCTGAGCAGGCGCAGGTCGGCAGCGAGCCATCATCCCAGCACGACAACAGTGAGCCTCATCAACAGTCCTAGCCGATATATATATATATAGCCTATATATAAAATGCACCCTGTTTGTAATGCAGAGAGTAATGCTACTTTATGCTCTGATGGTACACAACCATCAAGAGCACTGCACTGCCAAATATGAGGATTAACAGGGTGGCGAGGAAACCCAAACCCAGAGCGGCCGTGGTGCACAGGTCTGGCGGCGTCTCTTCGGACACCACGTTCGTCATGTTGAGCATGTACCCAAGGGCCCAAGCCAGGGTCCCACTCCCCGCCTGAAACAGAAACAACATTTGCCGTTTGAAGGCAGTGTCCACGACTGTTTCCTGCAACCTTGCGAGTACTTAAGAGCTTTACGATTGTGTGCAACCCTCGTACGTCAACGGTCGCGCTAGAGTAAATAAAATGTAAATCGTGAGACGGGAGCCCTGACCTTTAATTCTCAGGCTACTGCTGACGGAAGGGGCTTGACTAAATGAAGCTCCAGAGTCCCTCTAGACTTATATTCTCGTGGTAAATGTAGACTATCGAGAATGTTTGGCCTAATATCTCACACTGGCCCAAACATCTTGAAATAGGTGATGTAACC
>JAZEWT010000017.1:11180616-11198014 GCA_036362905.1 Mordacia mordax | reverse complement strand
AATAAGAGGATCAACAGGGTGGCGAGGAAACCCAAACCCAGAGCGGCCGTGGTGTTGAGGTCTGGGAGCGTCTCCATAGACACAACGTTCGTAACGTTGAGCATGTACCCAAGGGCCCAACCCAGGGTCCCACCCCCGGCCTGGAATAGAAACAACATTGTTAATTTTAACGCTGTGTTGGTAAAATAATATTACCTTGTTTGCAAAGCAGTGACATCACTGAGAGATGCACGATCGTGTGCCGCCCTCGTACGTCAAAGGTAAGACGAAAATAAATCAAATGTAAACTGTCAGGTAGAGTCCCGAATTTTCATTCTCACGTCATGGCTGGCGTAAAAGGCTTTACTAAATGGAGCTCCACAGTCTTAGACTATAGAGAGAGTCTTGGACTCTAAAGAATACATGATCCCTTAACAGCAGGACATCTCAAAGTACTTTACACGCTTTAAGTGACTTATATGTCATCTCAACACATTTGAAAGGGCATCCCTGGTACCAGATGGTCCAAAATGGCACGACGTGAGTCAGCACTTTACCTGAGTGGACATTCGCTAGTAGGGTTCGAGACTTGCTATATATAATCCAAAATTAGTGATATATGGGTAACTATTTAGCTGTGGTAAATAGTGACACTGGTGTCACACTGGTGCACAATGGCCTTCTCATTTTGATTGATATTATGGACACTGTAATGTACATCTGTGGTGCCAAACTCTGCCGCAGTGCCAGGCTAGGTGCACCCGGACACTCACACCCAACAATCGGGCTGAGGGGGGGGGGTCGTGATGTCAAGGGGTGAGGGGGGGGTTCGTGAGTGATGAGCAGTGCCGTGCTCCGCACGGTGTTGGGCCGGGTGCACCTTGGCACACACGCCCAGAGTTTGAGCCGGGGAGAGAAAGCTGTCAGGCGATTGGTGGGGATAATGGGTCGCTGGAGGAGAGTCGATGGAGGGGTTACAGAAAGTTCAGAAAGGAGAGTTCTGCGTGGTGCGCGTGCGGTAAACAGGATGGACGGACCGGTGTGGGGCACATGGACGAAGAATATGGTGGCAAAATGCATGTTAGAAGTCACGTAGGCACCATGGGAGATGGATATATAAGGCGCGAGTAGCACGGAGTTGGGGAGTCGGTGAAGGGTAGCTCGGCACGCCGATGACGTTGACGATGTAGAGGGAGAACAACGGGCTGTGGGACTGGAGCGCGCGGCACGGCGCTGATGTCTTTGCATGTTGGAGAGAGTCCGGTGAGCGCGCACAGCGCGGAGTGTTTCAGAGCTATGTCAAACAAAGTTGCTTCAAATCGAGACGCTTCCTGTCCTCATCCCTGGCACCGATGGTGAGGAGAAGAAGCGCCAGCAGGTCCCGGGATCGGCGGGCGCAACAACGAGCGGTCTGTGTTGGAGACCGGACTCGGTGTGCTGCCGGATGCGTCGTTATACAGACGGTCTATATTTTTAGGGTAAAATACCCGCAGTAATAACCAGGGTGACCTAGTGGATCACGGTTCACATTTTATGATGAGAACATTGCCGTAGTCTCTTTTCATCATTGATTATGCTCTCTCAAATGTGCATTACTATGTAAATAATACATAATAATAATTGCACTTCCAAAGTGCCCTTCACCAGAGGGTCGCAAAGCGCTGCACAAAGCTGCGGGGAGAGCGTCATGTCAACAACATAAGGATTATATGGCTGGCATACCGTCTGCTGAAACGTGATGCTGTCCCAGCTGTCTGTGTTGAATTTGTAGCCTTCTATCAGCAGCGTGTAGACATAGTATGCCTGAAAGCAGTAGTCCTTCAAGCGGTCCGCTTTAATTCCTGGATTTTGTGCTGTGACCTAATAAGGACAAAGTTCGCTGTTGAAATCAACAAATCGCTTATTAAAGAGTTAAATATTACCAGTTCTGAATCTACTGACATCCATGAAGAGAGCTGGAAAGCCTCAAATACTGCACAGTAATTTGTATATAGAATAAAGACAATAAACTGTGGTTCGACCGAAAAGGATGTGATTATAAATACCATCATTATTAAAATCGATCTGATGCAAGAGTGGAACTGTCAACATTCCAGAACCATCAAGTCATCTACACACGTGACACACACACCATGATAAACTAAAGGTCAAACATTCTAATTGAATTAAACATTCATGCTCACACAGCTTTTATTCAAGCAGTAAAAACCCGTTGAGCTATGTAGCGCTTTTTAATAGTTGTCCAGCAAAGACGGGTCAGAAAATTAGAACATATCTATCAGGGCATCAGGGAAAATTTAGTCAAGACAATTAACCCAGGTAGCATGTTTCTCTTGTGGGAGAAAACCGGAATACCTGGCAAAAACGCACATGGACACGGGGTTAACATCCATACTCCATACAGAAAGGTACCCAAGCCAGGAATCGAACCCTGAAGCTCGTTAGTTTGAGGCAGCAGCGCTACTCGTCACACCACCGCGCGCAGCAAACAGACGTCACACGTTCTGGGTGAGGTGGTGTCTTTTAACGACTGCGTCTCAGCGTCCTCCTCACCCCAAAACCACGCGGTCACTCGCTCACAACACGTGACACACACACACGAATCGTCACAAACAGCCACAAAAAGTGCACGTACTTTTTAAAACACATCCCACGGAAGCGCCACTGGCACTATGAGATATAACTATAGGCGAGAAGAGTGTCAGTGATGAGGCATCATTTCTTGATTGTTTATAGAGGTGTCTTTGAGCAAAACATCTCTAGACATGATGATCACCCCTGAGATTAAGAACTGAGTGGCAATCAAAGAGGGGAATGCACGTGAGAGCACTTCCTTTGTGAAGTTTGGGCGACCGTGGCATGGGCGTGAAAGGAACCAGATCGTTTATGGCATTGCAAGACTGAGGGAGGGGGTGACGTTTAGAGGCCTTCATCCAGCAGTGGTTCGACCAAGGCTATTATTAGTGACAATGATGTGAGATTTACTGATCGGAAACTCAACCTGTACCAATGAAAAATGCTGATGTGGCAATGATCCCAACATGTAATCCAACAATTCTTGCATCCCTGTTATATACGCTGATAAAATGTGCACCATTTGCCATAATTAATCCACTGCTGGATAAAGGCCTTCCCAAACTGTCACAGCCTGTTAAGATCATGCGATGTAATGTTCAATCCTGCATCTGCAAACGGGCTCATTTCATCAATCTGTCTTCTTGATGGATGTCACCAGGTTGCATTATAATCCTTACCTGCCACTCCATAATAATTTTCCCCTAAATTAAAAGCACACGAGTATTAATTAGTCATGAAATGCTTCCACTAGAAAGCTAGTCTGCAAGATGAAAACAGTGAATATTTGTCCGATATCACGTTCAAATATAGAAGGAGCGGTGTCTAGCAAATGCTAACGCCAGCTTATCGTGTGGATGCCTTCTCCATCCCTCGCCTCTGTGGTGCCTCCCGCCTCTGATTCGTTGTCGTCTCAGAGAGTGAATGATACTGCGCGCATCATAAGTGATCGTTTACCACACAGGGTGGCGCGGTGGCCCAGTGATTAGCGCTGACGCCTCACAGCAAGAAGGTCCCGGGTTCGAATCTCTCGGCTCGGGTGCCTTTCTGTGTGGAGTTTGCATACTCTCCCTGTGTCCGCGTGGGTTTTCGCCGGGTACTCCGGTTTCCTCCCACAGTCCAAAAGCATGCTCCTGGATAGGTTGATTGGCTCGCAGACTAAAAATTGTCCGGCAATGCCTGGCGATGGACCGGCGTCCCGTCGTCGGGTGTATTCCTGCCTTACGCCCTGTGTTTCCGGGATAGGCTCCGGCTCACTGTGACCCTATATAGGATTAAGCGGTTTCAGATAATGAGATGAGATGAGACTATGAATGCATTTATTATCATTATACTGTGAATTTGTTTTTTTACAAACCTCAGACCATGTTTTAACGCAATGAGAATCAAAAGTTTGAAGGGTGTCTTCCAGAGAGGCCTTAGTCTTGGTTAAGTTGAATCCATCCATAGTGTAAAAAAAAGATGAAAACGCCTAGGGGAACAATTCAGTACCAAATCTCACTCAATTAATTTATCTTTAACATAAAATTGTTGTTGTGCAATAATTGCAACGTGTTTCAAAAATAATAACATAACTTCAATCCATTACTAAAACATTGTTTTACAGGAATTCATGTAGCTGGTCACTAGTTGGATTTGCCCATACTTGGTAATATCAAAGATGATTTGAATTATCCGTGCCCATTTTGGTTCAGTGACGCTATTGTGTTCAAGGTGACACGAAAACACGCATCAGGTGGGGAGTGAGACGGCAACCCTCCCACGCATAGAGTAACCACCGCAGTCTGTGATGAGAAACAGAACTTCACAAACTCTCTCCTAAAGCCTTACCTAAACACTGGCAATTTGCTTCTGAACATATTGTCATAGGGCGGCACGGTGGCCCAGCGGGTAGCGCTGTCGCCTCACAGCAAGAAGGTTCCGGATTCGAATCTCGGCTCGGGTGCTTCTCTGTGTGGAGTTTGCATGTTCTCCCCGTATCTGTGTGGGTTTAGCTGGGCACTCGGGTTTCCTCCCACAGTCCAAAAAATATGCTGCTGCATAAGTTAATTGGCTTTCAGACTAAATTGCCCGCAGTGCCCGGTGATGGACTGGCGTCCCATCGTGGGTATATCCCTGCCTTGCGCCCTGTGTCTGCCGGGATTGGCTCCGGCTCACCTCGAACCTGTACAGGACTAAGCGGTTTCTGACAATGAGATGAGACATTGTCATACACAAGAATAGAACATCTAAATTTATGACATCTTTCAACAATATTCTGAAATACCCAAGTAATGTCCTGCAAATGTATTAAAAAGCTGCACATACGGTAAAGAGTTTTAACCTACTACAAGATTACAGTTATTAGAACAGAGTAATGATACGTTACCAAGAATTCGCCTTGCACAGGGGGCTGCCAGACTCCATTGAAAGTGCAGTTGGAAGAACTGCAGGCGGAGAAGTTAAAGATGCTGGACATCACATTTTTGCAATTAGTTATATTTGCTGTGCCTTGGAAAATCACGGAACGGTCGGGATCGTAATCAGCCGGCCTCTCACCACTCGTACAGGGGCTGTCGTAGATGAAGCTGAGATTGTATGCGATTTCGTAGTCTATTGGGTAGCATGGATTGTTCACCCGGAATCCAGGAGAAGCCTTTGGGGTGTGAATCAAGAGTCAGAGTTTAATCATTTAAAATGTGTAGCCAACGCAACAAAAATAAAACAAAATGTACAGTATATTGTTTAGAACGACAGCGTGGCTTAATGATATCAATACATACAGTTGGTAAAGCCACGATGGCTTACTTTGTTATTCTAAATGGTCAACTAATCCTTCAATTTTTTTTTTATGCAGCCTCTTTATGAAGAGACACCGATTACAGAAGGGGCAGAATAAATGCGGTTTTCCATTCAGCAAGGACTGTGGCTTCTTGCATAGATAGGTTGAAAATATGGGTGAGAGGTCTGGAAATTATATCAGCCACTGCAACTCAAACAAATGGTGGAAGGTTGATAGCCCAAGAGGACGTAGTCCAAAGTGACGGAAACTGACTCAAGACAGTCAGATGTGTGATTGGCTCGAAATTAAATTAGTTTGAAGGAGTAGCAGCATTATTGCAGACAGTAATACGGATCTGAGGTGGATTAGTTGAGTTTGAAATAGTCACTAGAATTATGCACATTATCAAATATATGGCAAACTGCAGAAAAGTGAGAAATAAGGTTGTTTATAATATCTAGGCCATTTGTAATGAGTTTCCCATTTACCAAAAGGTTTCTAGGTAGAATGTTAGAATTAGTCTTATTTTCAATTGCTTTGATAGTAGACCAAAATAGCTTTGGGTTTCCATGTGAAGCCAACAGAGTAGCTCTGAAGTAAGCTTGTTTAGCATTACGCTCCATTTTAGTGCAACGATGACACAAGATTCTATATGATAACCCACGTTTGTAAAGACCACTTTTCTTTGCTGATTTCCATGCTACATCTCTGGTCCTCATGAGGATGGCAATTTGTGGGTCAGACCACGGAGGACGGTTGCCCTTAAGTTTAAATTTTACGAGTGGAGCATATTTATCAATTATCTGCAAGAATTGTTTTCTGAAAAATGTCCAGGCAGTGTCCAGCGGTGGAATTTGGCAAATTGTTTCCCAGTCATAGTGAAATACATCATGTGTGAATGCCTGAATGTCAATTTATATCAACGAACTTTTCAAAATAAATTTAGAGTGAGCTTTAGATCTTTTTCAAAACCTAATGCTAACAATTATTGACTTATCACAAGGGTGATTGCCTGAGACACCGATTGCAGAAAATGTGTCTGATACATAGTCAACACAGCATTTAGCAAGGAAGAGTGTTCTAAATATGAAGGTTAGGCCTGGTGGGTGAGTATCAATTGAGAGAGGTTACTCTCATTCGCAATGGATAGTGTCTAATCTAATTCCGGTTTAGGTCTCCTATAATGATTAATTCTCCTTTTGGGACTAGCAGACATTAACTCTTTGGGAAGTCTGAAAGCATCTTTAGTTTTACATTTGGGAAGTCTATAACTACACATTAAATTGAGTTTTTGATTTCCAGGTAGAGTGATAGTTATCACTAGCCCTTCAAGGCAGCTTGTATGTATGATAGAGGGGGTTAAATAACATGGAATGTCATTTCTTATATAAATGGCTATTTCACCACCTTTTGAACCTCCGTGGAGCCAAAAGAGATTGTAATGATCAATTTTTAATTTGCACATTATTTGTGTTTGGAGTCAACAATATTTCTGTCCGGTAGAATACATCAGGGCAGAGATTATTCATTTCTAGTTCAAGCTGCTCGAATTTAAATAAAATCCCTCTTACATTCACATGGACAAAACCTAAACCCCTTTCTAACAGCAAATTCAGCAATACAATGGTAAAGCCAATTCTTTTTTACATCAATACAATTTACCAATTACAAAGCTGATGTCCCCCTGGTATGGTTAACACACTGTGCTGTGACCTTGGCAACATGAGTTCAATAATCAGTGACAAATGATATCTGAAGTGATATACAATCTCATCCTGGTCAACACCTTCACTCACCAATGCAGACTGACTGCAAGCCATGAAATGATATGGCTTGGGTAGAATTTCATCCAACAGCGCATTAGAAAATGTAAAAACAATTAATATTATTTCCTTGTGCGTTAATGCATTAATGTGCGCATATCTCCAGACTTTCCACACCCATGCGTTAGCTTACCACGTATAATCTGGAAAGGAAGAGCTTAATTGCCTGGTCACGCCCGTAGCACAGGTAGCTGTGAGAATACACGTGGTACTTCCTTCCGTACAGCTCAACAGTCATACCGTCCGGTGAGCCCTGTAGAGGCTCATCAGTCATGAATGTGATCTGAGTGGAAGCCCCACCCAGGTCCAAAGCGCCTATGGACTTCAATGGTACGGTCCACTGCCACTTGCTCAGCCATGTGAACTGAAGTACAATAAAACAGACACAGACAAAAACATAGGTTATACTTTTAGCAGGTGGATGATACTCAGTGTCAAATCCATCATTTGTGCTGGACAGTTCAGGTGCTGGGTTAGGCAGAAGCAGAAATTAAACAGGGGAACAATTTCATTCGTTTAACCAGGATCAGGGGTGAGAGTTACTCAGTATGGTCCAGTGTGGTCTACTGGTAAAAAAAAAATGGTTGAGGCATTCTTAACCAATGGGTGCAAAGTTGGGTTCCAAGACCACCGTACCCGTAAGATGTTTCAGTTACTTTTACTGGTTACCAGGAACCATGCCTACCACACTATGCCACTCATAGTACTGTATCACGTTGCTACAACTGCACCATTATTTTGCTCTTGTGACTACCGTCTCGTAGCAGTAGTCTAGAAAAAATTGTCATTCAAACAAATCAGCTGATGTTAACCGAGCGATAGAATTTCACCTGGGAGCATTCACAAACACTACATTTAAAATTCCCTGCAACTAAATACCAGCGTGGGTATGAGTTTATAATAATAATTGCACTTCTGGAGCGCTTTTCATCCGAGGATCACAAAGCGCTGCACAAAGCTGTGGAGAGAACATGACAGTAATATCGTTCAATTATCCAGGACGCCTCGAATAGGCCAACACAATGGTAGTGCACTGCGAAGGAGAGTAAATTTGGGTGGTTGAAGCAATAATTTATGGTACAAAAGACACCACAGCACCCAATTAGTGGCAGCCCTCATCCTAGAACGCGGTTTCATGAGGGCTATATCTGGAATATTTGACCAATTTCAGATTGAGTATTCTTGTGTTGAGAGGAGAGTGGAGTTCCGAGGACAACACCCCAATAGAAAGGAATAACATAGTGCACATGACAATCGTGGTAATTCGATTGTGGTGGTTACTTTCAAGCCAGTAGAATGCACAATGATATCACTGAGGGCGAGTGGTTACAAGAATTAAAAATTGCTGAACCTAGGTCGATTATGGCTTTCACAATTGTAGAGATGGATTTGTCAACAGTTGCAAAAGGCCATCATGAGTGTACAGTCAGGGCCATACCTGAATAAAGTTGTACAAAAAGTAATTGGCCGTTATCCAACCGTAGATTCCCTCTTCCTGGCCCGCAATAATCTGTGCCTCACGGTATGAGAATGGATATGAGCCGAGCACTTTCTGCACTGATGACAGTACTGCCTTCGATGCATATGTGTCACTCATTCTACACACACAGGCAAAAAGATACATACACGTTCACACGATTACAAAGATCCCTCGCATAGTACATCCTGATAGCAAGCATCTATTAAGAACAGAAAAGAGAATGCCTTTGTCTCTCCATGCCATGAAATCTCTTTGTATTTGCGGACATTAACACGTTGCACCAGTTAATTATTAAATCTGCCTGCCCATGGCCAGGCCTGCCCATGGCCAGGCCCATGGCCAGGCCATGGGCAGGCATAAATCTTAGCTTGCTGACACATCAAGATAACTTCTGCATCTTACAGATGGAAGGTCCTGCATGAGGCGGTTCTATTCCTGTCTCTGTTGCCTTTCTGCATGCAGGTTGTGTGTTCTCCCACTCTTCTGCGTGCATTTCCTATGAGTTCTCCTTTTTCCTCCCACAACTAAAACACACTCAGTAATTAATTGACGCATAAGATGATAATATATAATATGCAATCTGGGAAATGATGGCACCAGCTAACTGCGTGGCTTACGTTCCCCTCCCCACTTCTGTGTCCTTTCCTCGCATCTGACTCATTCTCTCTTCGAACGAATACCTTTGACATTGAATAACGCGTGCCACGCGTCATAAACTGTATTTATTCATTTATTGTGATTACAAAAACAGCTGCAGTCGCCACTAAATAATGGTAATACTTAAAGTGCTTGTGCCAGGTTAGGTACACTTTGAGGCCATTTAAACGGTTGTGTTGATGGTTCACTGGCAAGAGCCTATCCCGGCAGGCGCAGGTCACAAGGAAAGGCTGTGCCTAGAACAGGACACCAGCTGAAAGATTATGCATATCAAGGGCACCCTTCCTGGACTCACTGCAGAAGTCTCATGCCTGCAGTGGCACCAAGAGCCAGCGGGGTGTCGGCCCAGCGATCCTGGGGCACAATCGATGTGGTCTGATCCATACACCTCCGGAGTGACTCCCCAGCTCCAGACGGCGAGCTGCTGTAACTGGAGATGCCTCCTCCTACGAGTCAGATTTCAGGTCACAGATCAGTCAGCTGTTATATCTACAACCCAAATAAAATGTGAACGAAACACATATAAGGCCCTTTTGTCAATCCCCTGCTGGATGGGAGCATGCCCATACCATGACGGCCGTGTGAATCATTTTGTGGTGCCAAGCTCCGTGCCATACCCGGCTGGGTGCACCTTTACACTCCCAAGGTGAGAGCCGAGAGAAAGGGCTGCGTTAGAATTAGGACAGCGTGGGTCATGTGTGGTTGGCTATGGCGCTGTTGCTACGAGGTGGTCGACCGGAGGCGGGTTATGGGAAGTTCACGTGTGAATACAACCTTCAGTGTGGAACGGTTTCGACCGCTTTGAGCCACTTCGCCGGGGCACTGGTCAGGCGCAGATGAGGCGCCAGGGAGCGCCACAGGTAGATAAAAGGCGGGTCGAGGAGATGAGAGGGACAGTCGGTGATGTAAGCTCGATAAGCTGACAACGGGCGATGGTGGAGAGAGCGGCGAATTGTTCGGACAGGAGCGCGCGGCTCGTCGCCGAGGATTAGCTTCTGAACACTGATGAGATTAAGCGTGTTCCTGGTGATTTAGGTATAGGCATTGAGGTTGTTTTGAGCTCGTGTAGATTTACTGATATAGGTTTTCATATTTATATTCATATTTCTATGTATATTTTGATGAATACAACATATATGTACAGCTTTTCGTAGAATGGGTCATGCTTCACTAACATTCAGAACTTTATGCATGTTAAAAAAAAATATTCACACACAGTAGATAACAATACTGTACATGCTGTGAGACATTCTTTCCCAGCTCGCAATGCGGAGATAACGGCTCACTCTCAGTTCACCAAGTTAGCTCTTAAACACTTAGTTTTTCTTCCCCTTAGGGCCGTATATTTGTCTCTAACGTACAGTGGCCAGAATACTACCATGGAAAAAGGACTTCACGAATGTAACTTGTTATTATCATTAAGGGGCGGCGCGGTGGCCCAGTGGTTAGCGCTGACGCCTCACAGCAAGAAGGTCCCGGGTTCGAGTCTCTCGGCTCCGGTGCCTTTCTGTGTGGAGTTTGCATGCTCTCCCCGTGTCCGCGTGGGTTTTCGCCGGGTACTCCGGTTTCCTCCCACAGTCCAAAAAGCATGCTCCTGGATAGGTTGATTGGCTCGCAGACTAAAATTGTCCCGCAATGCCCGGCGATGGACTGGCGTCCCGTCGTCGGGTGTATTCCTGCCTTACGCCCTGTGTTTCCGGGATAGGCTCCGGCTCACCGTGACCCTATATAGGATTAAGCGGTTTCAGATAATGAGATGAGAGATTATCATTAAGTTCGAAAGTGGCATTTCTCTGTGTTGAGTCACCCGTGACGTTACACATGTAGCGCTGAGAAACCACCCCCGTGTCGTTCTGCTTCTCGGCCGGCCACTCGTAGATGAAGAGTGTCGTGTGGGAAGAGCCGGCGTCCAAGACGATCCCATACTGACAGAGCACAGAAACACATCACAGCAACACAGTAGTGGCGCATTATTGATTTGACGATTGCTTCGAAAAAGCTGCTCTCTCGGGTCAGCCGCGTCGATCGCTTCCTCTCTCCACCTCGCGACGGTTCGCCTCACACGTTAGAGGCCTCACACGTTGGAGGCGAAACGTCGCGAGATGGAGAGAGGGAGCGATCGATGCGGCTGTTCCGAGAGAGCAACTCTTCGAAGCAATCATCATGCATCGAGCTTAAAAAACCTACATCATTATATTATTGATTCATTTATTTTGGCGAGACCATGTCAACGATCTGACCAAATGTCTGTCGAAGGTCTATAATGAGACGCTTTAAGACCGACATCCGATCCGTGTGGCATTAATAGCCGTTCTGCTATTTTTTTTGGTGACTCAGCATGATGCAGTGTGCACATCTTTAATCCAGCGCTTGGTTGGTTATCATCAGTTATTATCATTAATCAACATCGTCATCATCGTGATCAGAATGCACATCTTTAATCCAGCGCTTGGTTGGTTATCATCAGTTATTATCATTAATCAACATCGTCATCATCGTGATCAGAATTTTGCTAATTGTCGTCGTTGCCGGTCTAATAATCGTCAATTAAAATCTCGTCATGATTGTATTGTCTCACTTTTAGGGCAGATAATTGGTCCGCCCATCAACGAGGCAAACGTAACGATGTCAACTTCTATAACCCTGTGCTATAACTTTTGCGCCTGCAGAGTTTGTACGTGGAATGGGACATTACCCTGTTCTCCTCGCTCCATTCAACGGGGCAACATATTACTAGCATTGAGTTTAGCGCAATGACAAGCATATAACTTTGATAAAACGCCTATTTACCGCAAAAGTACGAATCTGGCCATAAATGTGGTTTCATTAAGCAATGGTAAAGATGCCATTGATTCACTCTAAAAGCACATTCATGTATATGTATGATTTATATTTAAAACGTATTCCACTATGTGTTTATATTATTGTCAGATATGAATGCGGAGGGCACGGATATGAGCCTGATCCCATAATGAGTAGAATCTAATTAGGAATAATAGTCGTAATACACGTTTGTGACATTGTGTATATGTACCTTCATTGGGTTCATGCCAGCCTTCTTGAGATGATTGCCCGTTAGCCCAGTTCCAATGATTGCCAACACCAAGGCAATGACGGTGATTACTCCAAGAGCAACGAGCGCAGCAGGGGTGCTGGCAGACATTGCACTGAAAGTTGATTCTGTTGGCGGTTAACGCAACCATCAGATTTGCGTCCTGCTCGTAAGAGATATATGTTTGTTTTCCTTTCCTTATCAATCTGAAAGTGACGTCACTTCACACCCACGAGAAAAACCGGTTAAAAATTGATTGTAATCGTCATTTTTCCGAGGCTCACTCAAAACTATACCTGCTCTATTGTGTGCATTGCCTCTCAAGTGTAAAAGCTTGCAAAATGGGAGCCCAAATTAACATGAAGAGGTGGTGCCACTGTTTGTCTGCGGGTCCTCACTGCTTCTGAATTTTGTCCCCTTTTTATGAGACCAGTCTAAGAACGCTTCAGCGGGTTTCGTTTAAATGCGTTGAAATTTGTCCTTGAGTGATCTTCTCAATTTTACAAATTGAGCATGGATTGCAAAATGAATTACATTATCTGTGTGATGGGTGTGATTTGTGTAGATTGAAAAGGCAATTTGGGGAAACTAAATCCCATTGTTTTGATTATCTATTTACCTTTTTTCTCCCGTGGTTTGTTGTTGACTAATTTTGCTTGGAAACAAGTTAAAATTTTAGTATTTTTCTCACTCTTAAGGAAAGGGAACAGGCAATATAACAGGTAAACATAGGTTTAACCACATTCATGGCAAAATGTAAGTTTCACTGTTAAGACCGATTACCAGTGGCAATGTAAAACATGTCATCAATCGATATAAAACCCCAACAGAAATTCTCATGTTATCACCGATAATCTGATGCACATACACAGTTACATTTATTATGTACTTATATAGAGCAAATACCTGTGCTGATTTTTCCTTTAAACACATTTTGCTATAAACAAGTCAGATACCAACTAATGCCACGCAATGAAATACAATTGAACGAAACAGTATTGTCGTGTATTTACCTTCTTGTCCTGGAACGCACGTATTCCCCGTGAAGGATGCACTAAACTCACCCACTCGTTCTGCTTTTTATCCAGTATGCGCTGTGGGAGGAGAATAAGTGGGTGGATATTACCTGCCAAGTACAAATGTTATGACCATGCCGTTTCGCAACTTCATGAGTACTATATAATCGCTAAAGGCATGCATGTACACGCATCTTTAGGGAGTTCATTTACGTTCCTCTTTCGAACACATTTGCGTTATTGCTGGTTTTCACACCCATTGTGATCACTATTGCCGTCTAATTCCAACCATAAGGCACATTCAATGATGGGTGTTCACACAGCCCCAACAACAATCGCAGGAACATTAACTAGTGTTATAGATTAACTGCTCAAACTCTCCACAGAAGGAGAGTCACCTGCTCATGCGGACAATGCTATGTTGGTCAGACGGGTAGAAACATTAGCACACGTCTCAAAGAACACCAAAGGAACATCAAAAACTCCCAAACCCAGATGTCGATGGTTGCAGAACACGCTTGTCAGAAGAACCGCATAATTGACTTTGACAATGTCGACATCTTATGTAGGGCGGCGCGGTGGCCCAGTGGTTAGCGCTGACGCCTTACAGCAAGAAGGTCCCGGGTTCGAATCTCTCGGCTCGGGTGCCTTTCTGTGTGGAGTTTGCATGCTCTCCCCGTGTCCGCGTGGGTTTTCGCCGGGTACTCCGGTTTCCTCCCACAGTCCAAAAGCATGCTCCTGGATAGGTCGATTGGCTCGCAGACTAAAATTGTCCCGCAATGCCCGACGATGGACTGGCGTCCCGTCGTCGGGTGAATTCCTGCCTTACGCCCTGTGTTTCCGGGATAGGCTCCGGCTCACCGTGACCCTATATAGGATTAAGCGGTTTCAGATAATGAGATGAGATGAGACATCTTATGTAAAACCAACCACTATTGGCCGAGACTGCTCCGTGAGTCCATTGAAACTGAGAAAAACAAGAACAATTGTAATCGTTCCGATAGCGACAAATTAAGTGCAGCTTGGAAATACATCATCAAGCAATAAACGTACAAACCGCATAGACATCAACGCTTGACACAATCCCTGCATAACACTTCATGACGAGGGTAATCAAACATCGTTAGCCCCCTTTGTCTGAACAACTCAATTAGCCCCAAAACACCGGGTTGGATACCTTGTAAACCCAGCCCCCCCAATGTGTCCCGCACACCTGATCGCGCGGGTAATGACATCACAACCTCCATATAAACAGACCCAGAAGCGGTACCAATCGTTCGATCTGCCCGCCCAGGTTTGGCGCGGGTGCCTGATGATGCTGAACGCAACTATCAGCGAAACTTCGTATGCATCTCTTTTGTAAAATATTGTTGGGTCGCTTTTCAACGCACCGGTGTGCTGAGACAGTAAAGGAATTGGCGTGTTTTCTGTTCACGTGACAACCCCTTACTGATTGGCCGTGTCGGGTGGTGGAGGGTTAAACGACACTATTTTATAATTTTCTCCGTGACCTGACCCAAAAATTAATTTCATCGATAACATTGGTCACCAAAGCCATCGAATTAAAGAAGAACAGAGGATCTGAAACGTTACAATATCTCTGCCTCCCGAACTAACTTACTGTCCAGTTTAACAAGACGGTACAAAGACGTTTCTATCTCTTTTGATCTTAGCCCTTTTGCCATTTTGCTCGTCTTTGTTCCCTGTTCCTCTTGCTATCTTGCCTCCATCTGCCTGCTGCTTGCTCGCTCTGCTGCTGGCTTTTACCGCTGGCTTTGTTCTCAAGCTGTATGTTGGCTCCACAGCGCGGGCGAGTGTATCATTGCTGAGGTGTGCCTCTGGACATTGTTGCCCCTTAGCGTACTGTGATAGAGTACCTTGCTAGTCTGATGAAGGGGCTCATAGAATCGGCAGTTCATCCGATCGCTGCTATTCCGCCCACGGTTTAACCCCCACTCCATTCATTCTTAATATCACACATAACCATATTGAATGCTTTCTCAACTCACCACGCCCTTTAAAATCAATGCCCATATTTTAATTTTCTATTTAGCCACGCCTACTCATTGGACATAGTTTTTTTTATGTAAAATTCTATCACGTCTACTTTCACATTAATTTCACATTCCTGTACGCCACGCACCATTCCTTATTATTAGCAACAACCGAACAACCAACTGCATTAATTGCCCCCATCGAACCCCATTGTCAGAAACCGCTTAGTCCTGTACAGGGTCGCGGTGAGCTGGAGCCTATCCCGGCAGACACAGGGAGCAAGGCAGCGATAGACCCACGATTGGACGCCTGTCCATCACCGGGCACTGCGGGCAATTTAGACTGCAAGCCAATTATCCTATGCCGCAGCATGTTTTGGGGACTGTGGGAGGAAACCGGAGTGCCCGGCGAAAACCCACGCGGACACGGGCAAAACATGCAAACTCCCACACAGAAAGGCACCCGAGCCGAGATTCGAACCCGGGACCGTCTTGCTGTGAGGAGGCGACAGCGCTACCGACTGGGCCACCGTGCCGCCCGAGATGAAAAGAACAATACTCAAATAGCGCTTACTTCAACAGGCTGTCCCAAAATGAGCTCGACTCCACACCTCGCTATTCGTGCCTGGTAACGAGAAGAGCACACATTCCGCTTTATCTGCGGTTACAGGAATCCGGACCGTTGAGACCAAAGGTGATGTTTACCGTGCAGAAGTAAAACTCTAACAGTTTGCTCTTTGGTGATAAATAACCTCTATAGTGACATCACCGGAGCACAGGATGTGCCGCTTATTATGCTTTTATAATGCATATTTTTTTACAATAGGACAACGCAATACTAATTTCCTCTAGCTTTGTCATTGTATTACCCATAATTATTGTACGGTATTGTTGTTCTTTGCGGTAGTGTCGTCTTAATGCATGGACACGCTGGGCAGTTGCCCGGGGTCTCCGCGAGCATAGGGGGCTCCATGCTAATCTATGTAAGTTCTGACTTGCTGTCAATAAATAAATACTGTAGGTAGGGGCCCCAGTGCACCGCTTTGCCCGGGGGCTATAATGCTGTTAGGACAGCCCTGCTGTGCGGTACTTCCCATTTGATAAATATTTCCGTCTCTACTATTCAAATGACGTCTTACAACGTGCTGATCCATCAAATTACTCCAAACCATGTTTTGCAATGAGTATTTCGAACGTTACATGCGGCGTTTATTATTTCATAAACTTATTGAGAAAAAAACAATATTTTAATGAATGGAATAAGTAACAATGTTTGCGATATGATGCTATTTTTTTAATGATTGATAAGCGTGGATCTGATATCATAATATTTTGTAGTATGGTGATTGATTGCCCAGGCTGAAGTATTCTATCAGAAGAAGCGAGGATTATTCTCCTCGCGGTCTTGCTGTGGTTTCTACCGCATTGCATCTTCATGTCATCTGACAATTTATGCTGGACAGCACAATGAGTCGAGTTAATACCTCATGAACAAGAAAAAATCCTACTGGAGTTTGCACAGGGTACTCAGGTTTCTCTCCACCGTCCAAAGACATACTGCATAGGTTAATGGGCCTGCTGACCAAATTTTCCCTGGTGCCCTGTGTTGGACTGGCCTCCAACCTTGGGTATTGGCCTCAATTACACCTTGTGCCTGCCGGAAGAGGCTCTGCCCACCACAACTTTGTGTGTCAGTAAAAGTGTACTGATGAAAAAAATAATAAATTACGGTGTATGCTTTGTTTTTGACTATATTACGATGCTGACATATATTGTTTGAAAACCCCGTGTTTGTATGCAGTGCCATAAAAATGTGTCTAACAAACTGCACATGTCGTGACCTTTTCAAGCGGTCAATTTAGGTAAAACATGTGTTGAGCAGAATAGAAAACTATGCCTCATTCATTCGCAATGTGCACCACATTCGCGTTATCTCAAGAAAAATGTTTGCAGAACTGAAAAACTCGACGCAAAAACACAAAGTGCGCAGTGCGTGCACAAAACCCCTTAATCCTTATCCATATCGCATCTTGAATGAAGTAGATCCTTGGCCATTGAGCCG
>JAZEWT010000017.1:11140262-11161412 GCA_036362905.1 Mordacia mordax | reverse complement strand
ATGGATGGATGGATGTTCCCTACTTTGTGGGTCACTGGTCACTTGAAGGGATTCTCACAAGCAGCTCTGTGATTTCTGCTTACATGGGCTACATGTAACACAAATGGTTCCACTCGTCTGCGAGACATTTTAATCATTCTCCCGTGATATGACATGATTACCACAATTAGGATAATATTTAGGAATTAATTTGAGCATTTAAGAATCAAAAGCATTAAAAAAGTGGCGCGGCACGGTGGCCCAGTGGGTAGCGCTGTCGCTTCACAGCAAGAAGGTCCCGGGTTCGAATCTCGGCTCGGGTGTCTTTCTGTGTGTACTCGCGAGTGCTGCGTCCGCTGTTGTATTTTCACAATAAGGGGTCATATTGCATTGTGGCTTTTACCTCATGGTACTTTGCAAAGAATTCCCAAGTTTGGCAAATTTGGACTGTAGTGCCTGCACACATGACCTGCTAGTCTTCAGATATCTATCACAGGATGTTTAATGACCAGTCTGAAGCAGATGGGGCATATTATATATTTGTATACACCCAGAGTATTAACCAGGGCAGCTACGAGGTTCGGATTGAAAACCTCTGCAACAAGTGGCAAATGCCCTACCGCTCGGCCATGCCTCCGTCCCTAATGAGCAATGTGTGTTTACCTTCAGGATGGGGAGGTGGTCGGCATCAACACCCTCAAGGTGACAGCAGGGATCTCCTTCGCCATTCCATCCGACAGAATCCGAGACCTCCTCCTGCACCGACCAGGCACAGGTACAGGTGCAGGCGATCACCTGTCGCCGGAACGTTTCCTCACACTGGATGCCGGATCACTCTCATTTTGCAAACGTTTTGGGCATGGGCCGAAAGCTTCGGATGCAAGCAAGCAGCACACTTGGTTGATGTGCAGTTTGTAAATCTGGCGGTGTTGTGCTACTGAGGTTCGTTTTCTATAATCAAATGTTGTACATTTTTCTTAAAGTGCTGTGAATCATACAACATGTTGCCGTAAACATTTACTGGCTTTCACATTTTGTCAAAACAGTATAGAAACACACGTGTATGCCCTTTCTATTTATCTCAATTCTTTCATTTTGAAACAGCATTTATGTACACAAGCTACAAGTAAGAGATGTTACACAACATTGGGTAGTTATAATTTTAAACGGAAAGCTGTTTGGTTTGTGTTGCTACGAATTCCTCTAACCACATATGGGACCATCGTGTACCAACTTCTTGTAAAAGGAAGAAAAATATCACACTAATGGGAATCTGCATAAAGGTCACAGAAAATAATGTGAAAAACATTCATTATAATCTCTGTGCGGTGACCAGATGAGATACTGGGAAAACATTTTCCTCCTTGTCTGTTTACACCAACACTGCTTCTCTTTATAAACAACCTAATAAGCCACTATGATTTCGACAAAATAAAAACAACTTCTCATAAGTTCAAGTTAAGATGACCAAGCCCCAACGAAGTACGCTGATTGGTTATAATTGATAAACAGCCCAGAGCTGAACTAAAAAAGAATATGGGTAAAAGCATACACAGGCAGGTGGTGTGAGAGGGCCCCATCAATCACCACCCATTAGTAATGCAAGTGGATGTGAGGTCGGCATGCAGTGCTTTTATGGTTCATATCTAAAAGGAAACTGCTGTAACTCATTAAACGTATTATATTTCCATCACTATCTTGCACCGACCTCTAAGACATTCTGCAGCCAATAATCGTCGGTGTTTGATGGCAATTATTTTTGTAATGCGCCAGAATATTTTAGGCACTCCGAATCTGCCGTGGGGACAGTTATAGCCACTGGTTACTAAACTCATCTCATGATCTGAAACCGCTTAATCCTATATAGGGTCACGGTGAGCCGGAGCCTATCCCGGAAACACAGGGCGTAAGGCAGGAATGCACCCGACGACGGGACGCCAGTCCATCGCCGGGTTACTAAACTGCTTCCGCTGTAATTTAGGGAAACTCTGCATTTGCAATAATATATGACTTTAAAAGTTGGCCTAACTTGTGATCGTGCCCTCGGTAGAAAACGGTAAACAGGATACGGTTGGAAATGTGAGCACTCGGGGCTCTTTAAAAAGTTTATTTTCGTGTGCGGCTCTGCGTGTGTGCAACATTCCTGTGACGTACGTGTTATCGGAGGATGCATTTACCAACATCTCCATGGATCATGAGAAAATGTTTAGGTGTAGTTTTCACACCGCACGTGCACTCAGTGTCACATTGGCTTACAACAACAAGGCGGTTCAGCTGTTACAACTAACCTCACCCATATGGCATCGGGAGCTATTGCCAACGTTCCAATGTAACGTTGAGCACCGTGACCTTCATTGCTGTGCTTCAGAATTCATCAGCTCCAATTCCCTGTTGGTAAATGTCCACACGTCTATTCATATTGAGTAACAGATAGATATCGGGCAACGAGTTGTGATGTTGAAAAAGTGATTTGTGAATACTCGCTTTAGTAACATTCACTTTTATGTGATTCAGTACATTTAAAAAATAGCCTCTTAAAAATATAGCCAGATTGTATACAGGGGTCTCATGTCATATCATTGTCAGAAACCGCTTAGTCCTGTAAAGGATCGCGGTAAGCCGGAGCCTATTCCGGTAGAAACACAGGGCGCAAGGCAGAGCTATACCCACGATGGAACGCCAGTCCATCACCGAGCACTGCGGGCAATTTAGTCTGCAAGCCAATTAACCTATGCAGCAGCATGTTTTTTTGGGCTGTGGGAGGAAACCAAAGTGCTCGGTGAAAACCCACGCGGACACGGGGAGAGAACATGCAAACTCCACACAGAAAGGCACCCGAGCCGAGATTCGAACCAGGGATCCTCTTGCCGTGAGGCGACAGCGCTACCCACTGGGCCACCGTGTATACAGGGGTATGGTCAGTCGTCGGAATTGTGACGTGTATGCTATTTTTCCAGTAGGTGGCGTATTATACACGTTTGAACAAACATCGCAGTGTTCAGAATTCCAGGTCACTGCTTGAAATGAAAATTGAATCTCTGCCCTTTTGCCAAAACACAGCTGGATTAAGGCCCTCTCATGGTTTACCATACTTTTTCCCGCTGGTCACTGCAAGTTGGTGAAGCGAGGAAAAACTCAGGTCACTGGGTTTAAAACTTGGATCACGAGCATTCATAGCGCGGTCCACAAATACTGCTGCGCGCTAGTTTTAATTGTCAGAAATGTTAAACATTTCAAGCTGAGAGTCATCGGCGTGGTCATGGGAAAGAGGGGGTCGGGAAGAGGAAGTAATATCACCAGCACCCCCCCAACTCTACTTAATTAAATTGCCCCCCAGGTGGCTGTTTAAATTGCTTAAACAACCATGGCTTCCACCGGGGCGTCGTGGTTAAAATTCCTGAGATATTCCACCGCCCACAAATGGGGACAGCCTCCTCGTATGTGCCTGTTTAAGAATCCCGAAGTAAGCCTCTGGTGCCGTCTGTCTCCCCTCCAATGACAGTCTCTCTCGCTAAGCAAGCCCTGATTGATACTGTTGTTGGGTTTCGCTGCTCGAATAATGACAATCACTCTTGTTAGATTTCATTCGTTATTATTATTAGATGTTTATTATTAAAGCAGAAAATGCCCAGTGAGCCTGCAAGCTCTAGATGCGGGATTCCCTCGCTGTAACAAACGTTCCAACTAACAATCTTAAGAGCTGCTTTTTCGGCATAGCCGTGTCGAGTGTCTTTCCGCTCTCATTCGTGGCGTTCCGTCTCAAACGTGAGAGGCATCATTAGCCAAAGCCTCTAATTTGGGAGGCGACATGCCCGACGCGACTACCCCGCAACTGCAACTCTAAAGAGCAATTCTCAATCTCGGTTGTTTAGGAATTCCTAGATTGACTTTTGCTGTCTTCCCTCCTCCAAGTACTTAACAGACAACCCCCTGTTTAATAATCCCTTAATACAATGCTGGTGGGAGCTCTCACACACCCATCTCACACCATCCTCCCTAATACAGTGGAGCCGCTTTGTGTCTGACATTGTTTACTAATCTTCGGATTAACCGCTGGCCTGCACTCACCCGGATAACCGTCTCCAGTGAGATAACATCCAAACGGATGCACGCTACTGCACTTGACATTTAATATTGAGCCACTCCGCCTTATGAATGAACGATTTGTGTTGAAAAACAACGACGAAAACAATGTTCTAGCTGTCTCACATGTAGCAGCCATGGCGTGTGAGCACTCATTATACTTAAGCAAGCCTAGTCCGGTACGGCTGCAGATCAACGCAATGACATCAACATTAATCACCACAAGTACAACGTTCTGTCAGTGGCATTAACAGGGCAGAAATGGAAGAGAGGCAATGTCATTCTGCATATGAATACAACGGGACGGGGTGGTGGGAAATCTCTCATCTCTCATCTCATTATCTGAAACCGCTTAATCCTATATAGGGTCACGGTGAGCCGGAGCCTATCCCGGAAACACAGGGCGTAAGGCAGGAATACACCCGACGACGGGACGCCAGTCCATCGCCGGGCGTGGTGGGAAATCCGCACATAAAAAAAACGTGTCGTCGTTTCAATTTCCTTTGTTGTTTGTTTTTCAAAATCCAAAGATGGATTTTATTAGAGGCACTTGAGCATAAAGTAAGACGAAAAATAACTGAAACGCTACCCTTGTAGGAAAATGTTGCGTTGACATTTCATGTTGGTTTTGGCCAAATGTATGCCGCTGTCACAATTAATCAGGAGTGTTCATATTTACCCGCAGAAAAAAAATATTATTTCTAAAGACATACGGTTACGATTGAGAGTAAGGGGTCAACCTCTTCCAAGTTTGGTTTGCTGCGAAGACAGACATGTTGGACTCCATACTGACGGTACCCTGCTGACGACATTGGTTGCGTTATCTGACTGCTTTACTCATCTCGAGGTGCACAGCAACGCCACGTGAATATTGCCGTCTTCCAGGCAGCTCTACTTGGAGAAAGACAACGATCTCTCCTTATATCCGTAACAGACCCTAGGGTCAGGCGTTGTTGGCGAACACCTGTAAAGCGGGTGGGTGGCCAACCTGGTAACCTTTGCCTCCCTAATGGCGATGTTTGCACACCGCACCAGGCCCTCATTTGAAACTGAGCTGACCTAGAGGAGGCTCGAGACTGGTTAAGAAAATTGCCGCTGGTGTTGGCCGTGAGCGGAAATCAAACTCGTCTCATCGGATGTGCAGTTCAGTCTGCTGCTCCGCCACCACTCAGCACGATGTACTGGAGACAGGTCTCTCATTGCATTGTCAGAAAACGAATCCTGTACAGGGTCACGGTGAACCGGAGCCTATCCCGGCAGACACAGGGCGCAAGGCAGAGATATACCCACGATGGGACGCCAGTCCATCACCGGGCACTGCGGGCAATTTAGTCTGCAAGCCAATTAACCTATGCAGCAGCATGTTTTTTGGACTGTAGGAGGAAACCGGAGTACCCGGCGAAAACCCACGTGGACACTGGGAGAACATGCAAACTTCACACAGAAAGGCACCCAAACCGAGATTCGAACCCATGACCTTCTTGCTGTGAGGCGACAGCGCTACCCACGGGGCCACTGTGCTGCCCATCCGAAATAGTCTTTGTTCTTTTAAAATTGGTCAATATTGAGATTACAGATGTTCAGGAGAATCTGGGAGGCACATTTTGTTCCCTGGCAGTTGAGGTCTCCAAACTATTTCCTATTTGATGTACGATGCGACACCTGACACTAAAAGACAATGTCCAGGTCACAGAGGTCACCCTTGAAAGGAGCCACGACATGTGTGCTTTCAATTACGCAGCAGCCCATGTCGCTTTTCTGCATCAAACATAATTCCTGCATGCAAATACGAATGTGGGCGGAACGGTGGCAGAGTGAGTAGCGCTGCATTCTGACAGCAGGAGGGCCCAGGTTCGAGTCCCGGCTCGAATGCCTTTCTGTGTGGTGTTTGCATGTTCTGCCCATACCCGCGTGGGTTTTTTGCCGGGTACTCCGGTTTCGTCCCACCGTCCAAAGATACGCTGCTGCCTAGATTAATTAGCCTGCTGAGTAAATTGCCTCCAAAAATATGCCCTGCGATGTACTGGCGTCAGATCTTGGGTATTCCCCAACCTTGCGCCCTCTGTCAGCCAGGATAGGCTCTGCCCCCTCCCCACGAGTCTGTACAGGAATAAGCGGGTATTGATATTAATGAATTCATGAAATACGAAAGTTCATTCGATACTGCAAAATTTGTAAGATGCTAACTCTAAAAGTGATCAGTTACGACCCATAAGTTGGAGATCACACCCACATTTATAACTGAATTTAGTACATTTACACATTAATTATACATCCTGAGCTCTGTGCACACTTTGACCCAAAATCATCATCAGCCGTGATGTATCGTTAGTTGAAAACTTTCCCAAGCTGTCACCATTTCTCAGTCGTGCAATGCAAGAATCCACCTCGCTCCCGCACATGAACTGATAACATCGCTCCCCTCCATGGTTATCACTCTATTTAGACTCTTCGATTCTTCACCTTACACTCCCTCAATTGTCTCCACCACCTACCGTCGTCCCTTCCCACAATGTATTCTGATAATCCCTACTTAGACAACGGAATGACAATTGGCAATTCACAAATGGTAACCTTTAAAAATAAGGTTACGATGGAATCATATTACCCCTAATACAAAAATAAACTACTATTGAACGGTTCTTTGGCTGTATTGGACTTACAAAACGTTATATACACATCACTCCAGTCTAAGCACTATATCCGTGCACATAGTGTAAATATTATTTTACTTAACTTGACAGCAGACAAGCTGTCAGACTGCCTATGTAATCCACTGTTTGTTATTTTTACATCAGTGTTTGATATTTTATTAAAACGAGTCATGTTGATGGAAGAAAGGAGACAAAGAGAAACGGCCACAATAATTATGCCTTTACAGAGAGGTGCTCGGTTTATTTTAGGGTTCGGTTAAATCACCACGTTTGGAATGTGGCAAGTTCATTCCCGTATTCCCAGAAAGCAAAATGTCTTAAATCCAGCCGACTTCTTAAACAAACATGACCTTTAACGCAATTCGTTGTAAAGTGAAATTATCTGTAATCAAAATTACAAGAAGTACTTTGAGACTGGAACAATGTAAGCAGCCTCTTTATTTCTCCCCTCCCAGCGTCCTAGCGGAGGTGTATTTTGAATGCAGGACAGGGCAATTTGTCCAATTGGAGCTGGTTGACATGCGCTGTTGGATCGCTCCTCGTGCTGTTGTGGCACTTGCGTGCTGACCCGTGCCCAACCGAAGAAGGGGGCATGGGAAGGAGAGAGGCAAGGAGGGGACACGGCGCGCCGTGCCAAGCGGGCTGCACAGAGGCAGATGGGCACGCGTCCAGACACAACACCCCTCTCTCTCTGCGCTGGTGCTGGCGAGCTTGGGATAGGAGGGGCGGTTGGCGGGGGAGGGTGCTCCGTGAGACGGGAGTCTTGGGGCTGGCTTGGGTTGGTCGGGTGGAGGTTGGTTGGTGGTCAGGGGTGTGGGTGGGAACAGTCGCTGGTTGGAAGCTGGTGCCGGTTGGTGGTGGTGCCGTGCAGAAGAAGAGGAGTGTTGGGGTGGGCTACAAGGGGTGGGTGGGTGGGTGTAGTTAACAGTGCGTGTCACTCAACGCTGACGCTCACAGCGCCGTGCCGAGTTCACCGACTAGCTGCCCATTCAGCTAAATAGCGGCATCGACGTGGCGTGAGAGCGCATTTGAACATTCGAGTGCCGGAGCGCGGCACTCACGCAGCGCACCTCGCAACTCCATCCCACAACAGACGGCGCAGCCGCGGTAGAGTTGAGCAGACTGAGGCATTCACAAGGTGCCATGGGCTCGCTCGGGCTCCACAAGGCGCTACTGACCGTCGCTTTTCTACTGCTCGCCTTGGCCGGAGAGCGGGGCGGGTGCGCTGAGCGCGCAGGCGAAGGCGAGCCGTGCGTCTCGGTGATGGGTCCCGGGGGCCCCGGCGCGGCTCCCCGCGTGTGCCGGGCGGGTCTCGTGTGCCGACCCGTGGCAGTGGCAGCTGGGGCTCAGCAGCAGCAGCAGCTGCATCACCAGGGCGGCAAGCGGCGCGCCAAGGGCGTGTGCGAGTGCAAGCACCCGGGCCCCGTGTGTAGCAGCGAGGGACGCACGTTCCCCAGCGTGTGCGCGCTGCGAGCCCACGGAGCCAAGGCACTGCATGCGGGGCCCTGTCCCAACGGTAGGGCACGGGGACGCCAGGGGCGCTTGATTGGCGATGTTGTTGGGTAAGCAGTGGTCGTGTGCTGGGCTGAGAGAACGTAACGATGATGCGGTGAGATGCAGCTGTATGGGGATGCGCCAAGATGGTCCGGTGAGATGGCAATCCAGTGAGAGACTGCGTTGGTTGTGAAGCGACATGATGATAATGTGGTGAGATTATTGTAATGTTGCTGTTGACGCACTAAAAAATAATAATTGAAAATATCCATTACGGTGGTGGTTTGCAATTCCTGATGATAAGTACGAATACATAATTATATACGCTTAGTTTAATTAACATTAATTATTTAAACCAATGTGTGTTGTGATAAGTACAATCATAATCTACACATAAAAATAACAAACGAAAGTTGTTTCTTAAGGACAACAAACCTTAACAGCAGTGCCATCGTGAGCTTTTGATGGGACTAATGCCATGAGATACGTATATACGAGCTGGTGACATGTACAGCACGGATGGCAGGTGCACATTAACACAATTCCATTGCGCATGATCCCATCTCATCTCATTGTCAGAAACCGCTTAGTCCTGTACAGGGTGGCGGTCTTGCGCGTGTTGTAACGGTTAATGTTTGGTACTGAGATCAACAGCTCCTACAATCACAACCGTTTCTACTGTGCACCCAGAGGAGTCTTACCGAGTCTCAAAACTTGTTCTTTTTTTTCACGAGGGCTCTGTTTTGTGATGTTTAGCCAATTACATGAATTACTGTTTGACAGCTTTGCGGGAGAAAATCGAATTTATCCAAAGCAAACTCAGCCACAGATACGAAGGACGAGGTGACACTAAGCTCCGCACAAACTGATCCAAGAATGCACTACTCTACTGCCATCTCCCGGTCACCTCGAAACCCAAGCCCACAATACATGATCTGACAGGCAGTCTCCTGCGCAAATATTAGCCAGGCCTAAATATGCTTAGCTGCCCAATCCGACGGGATGAGGTGATACACTTCAGGTGATTCGTTTAGCAGCCTCAGGCATCGCTGTCACAAGTTGCGTTACTCATTTCTTACAATGGCGATCCGTGCATCGTTTTGTCAACAGTGGAACTCTGCGGTAATTCTTATTTAAAAGAGGGGAAGATTGGGGCGGCATGGTGACCCAGTGGGTAGCGCTGTCGCCTCACAGCAAGAAGGCCCGGGTTCGAATCTTGGCTCGGGTGCCTTTCTGTGTGACTTTTGCATGTTCTCCCAGTGTCCGCGTGGGTTTTCGCCGGGTACTCCGGTTTCCTCCCACAGTCCAAAAAACATGCTGCTGCATAGGTTAATTGCCTTACAGACTAAATTGCCCGCAGTGCCCGGTGATGGACTGGCGTCCCATCGGGGGTATATCCCTGCTTTGCGCCCTGTGTCTGCCGGGATAGGATCCGGCTCACCGCGACCCTGTACAGGACTTAGCGGTTTCTGACAATGAGATGAGATGAGATATTTTGTATTGTAGTCTGATGGTCAGGAATGGATTATTAAATCAATATATGCGTAGATCTGTATCCCACATGTAACACACTCCTCTGCCAACAAAAGCGCTTTATATGGACTTGACCTAACATTGCAATGCAGGGCTTTCCTGAAAATTAGTTTTGAGAATCGCATAGACTTTTCTGGGTGAACAAAGTGCGTCAATGGCAACGCAGTTATTAAATGCCACGTGTATATCGCTGCCAAGCGGTTGTAATTGAATGTCAGCACAGCAGTAATAGGCTGTGACGGCGTACGTTGTGTGCAGCTGAGGGGCAGTGCAGCAAAATCCATTCTACTCTGGTAGTCTGCTCTCACGTGTATGCGTAAATTGCTGAAGCACACATCGCCCGTGATGGATGAACTCGCAGAGGTTTCGTCGCTTCTCCGGCATAGCCTCGACAATGTGTCACATTCACGACTTTGCCGTGAAGAGTGAGTCATGAGTCGACACGGAGCACGCGGCTTGCACGTCTGCGGTTCATTCCGCAGAGTGTCCAGAGGAAAACACGTTTTTTTTTCTCACCAAGTACAGCCAACGTGTCCATCCACTGCTGGATGAAAGACCCGCCCGTGCTGTATGACCCCACTAAATAAAGGTCACAAGACTCAGTGAGAGTTTTCGTGGACAAAATACACGGCATTGTTATTATTCTTCGTGAAACTTACGTCGTGACCATTGTAAAACACAATGACATTCAAACGCAAATTGAGGGCAGTTGTGTAAATATATCACACGGCTGTCCTTGCTTGAGTAGTCCCGCTGTTCCTGTGCTGAGATATTAACTTGTTTAGTAATATTATTGCGACATCGTTTACTCCTGACGACTAAGCAGGCAACCTTTGTCTAAGTTTAATGCCAAATTAGACACTAAAGTTAATAGCTAACTTTATGAGGGAAACTCCCCGTCTGAGTAATACAATGCCATCATAGGCGATTGCACAAGGGGGAGCAAGCAGTAGCACAATTAGTCTCGTCACTGTACTACAAACCCGACGACCCGAGTTTGAGTCTGGGGCCACGGCGCACATGGCTGTACTCTGTGAACTTGCCCTGGATCCCAAACCACCCCATGCGCCAAACCTTCACCAAACAGCACTAACCAGCGTGGTCCAGTGTGGTGAAACAACCTCCCACGACTAGATGTCTTGCGATGGCCTTCATAGAGTAGCAGTGGACTGTGAACTACCTGTGTAGAGCAACAGCAACAAATCCCTTTCTCGTGAAGCACACGAGATTGTTGTTCTGTACTTGCGTGTGGCATTATGTTTGGGAGATTAATGTCGATGTTAGCCACGAGAAGGTTTCAGGTGGGAATTCTTGTAGTTTTGCAATTCATTGAAACGCGGCTTCACGTTGACCCAACTCTATTCAACTCCGAATCGGTCGGCATCGTGTTATTATTTAAACTGCACTTGCGTGACAGCACCTGCGCCCACAACCAAATCACGCAGAACGTGCCTGATCTTGTCACATCTCGGAAGCTAAGCAGGTGTCGAGTCTGGACAGTGCTGGGATTGGCAGATTGCTACATGGTGTCGCAGGGATACACGGTGCGCAGCAGAGGACAATACAGCAAAATCTATTCTTTAAATAATTACACAAACCATGGACCACGCGGTAGAGCAATGCCTACTTCGATTTTTCACAGGCAGAATTTCAGATATATCAGTCATCAGATTATGCCTAAAGCCAACAACAATAACCTTCGTTTGCCACGAAGTGGCGGTGACGTCACCACAGCGCTCGTGCCAGGCTAGATGAACCTCGAGGTCACATGAAGTGTCAAATGCTTGCTGCTCACGGTGGCGCAGTAGCGCTGTTGCCTCACAGCAACAAGCCACTCGGTTCGATTCCCGGCTCGGGTGCCTTTCTGTGTGGAGTTTGCGTGTTCTCTCTCTATCTCAGTGTCCGCGTGGGTTTTTGTCGGGTACTCTGGTTTCCTCCCACCGCCCAAAGACACACTGCTGTCGAGGTCAATTGGCTTCCTGATAAATTGCTCCAAAAAGTGTGCCCCGTGATGTCCTGGCGTCACATCCTAGGTATTCCCCCGCCTTGCGCCCTCTGTCAGCCGGGATAGGCTCCGGGCCTCACGCGACCCTTTACAGGATTAAGCGGGTATTGATAATGAACGAATGACTAACATCGCCATTAGCACCATGTGAAAGCTATATGACAGACAACGATATGCCGAGTACTTGTTCTTGAGACGGACGGCTCCGCAGACGTTTGAGAATGCTGCGTTATTACTAAAAGGCTACGAGCTTAGTAAGGGGCATAACATTGCTGCTGTACCACGCACAAGAATGCCATTAATTTCCCAGCCAGATTTTGGAGTCAGATATGGGAGAGCCACCTATTGCAGTCACCAGCGCAAATATTGCGTTTGTTAATCCGGTTTAGGCATGAAGTCAACTCGGCTGCCGAAGTATGCCACTGATATCAGATGCGGGTGGGTCTTTTTTTTGCCGGAATCTTTCTTTCAAAAATGCCATGCCCATTGTGTTGTCCGCGTTATGTCTCGAGGCCAATAATCCATTCAGAACTCACAGCAGTACAGTAGAGTGCAACAATTCACGTCAGAGAAAGAGCCACGAAGCAGATTTGACAAAACTCCTTTCGTGTGTGTTACATTTAAAACGCCATGCATAACGTGCGTTACAACCTGAAAACACGTGTGAGAGTTATGTGAACGTATTTTGAAATTGCACACATCGATCTGAGCTGCGTTTCATTTCGAAATCGTCCAACGTGGCTTGTGTTCTGATGTTGTTGTTGCTGCCATGGCGTTCTCTCCACGGCTCTGTGCGGCGCTTTGTGACCCTCGGGTGCAAAGCGCTATAGAAATGCAAAATATTATTATTACTTCTGGGGCCTATTCACTCGGACTATGGTCCACACAGTAGTGGGCAGCAGTTTCCAACCAGATGAGTTTAAAATACGTTTGTGCTGCGCCGAGTAACCCTAACTTGAACCGCACCACTCTGCCATCGTGTCGTGATGCCGGTGCCGTTGCGTTGTGATTACTGACTATATTCCTTGGACATGCTTTGGATTGCATCTTAAATATTACCAACACATCACTAAACACGGTACGTACTATTTGTGTCCATGTTAAAGTGCGTTTTGTTTACTCAGGGCAAAACTCAAGACACCCGGAGAGTCTAATTTACAAGAGTGACTTGTGGCACTAAAATGACAAAAGCAAAACAAATAAACTGCAGCAATGAAGGAAGTAAAAACCAGTGGAGGGGAGACTCAAAAATTAAGGTGGCCAATGCCCAAAGATAAGTCTAAAGTCCAATGTGTGCTTTAATTATTTACTCCGTGTTTACATGCTGTATTGATTTTTCTTTAACCATAAAATCCACCTTAGTCTTGAGACTTGATGGAAGCTACCCCTAACTGCTGATGAGACACTGTTTGTAGAAAACGGTCCAAGGTTTGCTTGTCTGGAAGCAATGCTGGTAAAATAATGCACTCCCAGAAGTCCAGTGGCTGAATTGTATCAAAACATTCTTTTCAATGTGGAGCGAAAGATACGTGGAGACATTCCTCATTTCTTTTGTTATCTATATTATAAACAATGACGCGTGTTAATTTTCAATCTTGAGGCTCGCTTTTCCTCTTGAGACATTATGATGTTGTGGGCAATGTCATTAATTGTTGTTATTTGAAAACAATCTGAAGTTACCAGAATAGAATTCACCATACGTGTCAGGGGTGAAGCCTCGGCAGTGGCAACTCTTAGCTCGGCCTCCTCCCACCGCCCACAACACCTACCTGGTAGTTCAGCTCCTGTGCAGAGGCGAAGCGACTGAATACGCACGCATTTCAACCGCTCACGGGTTGGAGGGATCCAGAACTGAACGGGGTCAACATTCATTGTTTTCACCAGGGTCCACGTGAGCCACACAACGCCACTGCCTCAGTGGTCATCTATCCGAGTACCGACCAAGCGCTAACATGCCTGGCCTCTTGAGATCAGACAAGGTCAGGTCCGGTTAGGTTGATTTGATCGGAGGCAGTGGCCAAACTCTTGTGAAATAGTGAATCAATTCTATTTCACCACACCCAGTATTTATGTTCATTTTACACGCAAATTAAAATACAATTTCAATCATGACCATACATCTCCAACGGAATGTATACACAGTAGCGGTCAATGACTTTGAGACTGATTGTTACTGCTAAATGAACATAAGCACATATATATAATTACGCTTCAAAGGAAAATTCGCGGAATGGAATCCCCGCTAGTGCCTGCTTTCTGCAACATAAAGATGCCAACGTAATTATATTTCCTTTGTACAGTTCTTCCACCGCCCATAATGATAACACCAGACATAGGAATGCAGGTGTTTCTGCCGAGGCAAGCGGCAGCAACTATGCTGGCGGGAGGGGGAAAGTCTCAAAACAAACTCGCCGAGCAGGTCATGGTCACGACGCGAGCCGTGTGTGTAGATGCCACTTGTCGAGAGGTGGTTGGCCCCCTGGGCAGCTAAACTGCAAGTGATACGAGCGGAGAAATCGGACGCGGGTGTTATTTTAAGGATCAGCTGATGGCCCTGTCATATCTATATGAAGAGGGCTTTGGTCGGATATTACTGAAGAGCAGCCTTGTTTAATGCGACAGCAAGGCAGCAGAGGCAGACACACGGACCTGGAAAGGAGGTTTTCGTACCGCGAGTGGCATTAAGTGGAGTGAATTGAGGCTATGTTTAATGTAGTAGCGGCGGCACAGTTCTTGGTAAATGATTGAATGAATCGTAAACCGGGGACAACCAAGTTTGATCCCAGCTACAGCTGATATCAGTGGAGAGCGATTTTGAATCAATCCTGAGTCTTCATCACCTCTTTACACCAACCAGGGCTGACGTAGCCGTTATGGTCAACCAACTCTTTTATATCGAGGCTGTTACATTTTTAAGTGTACGTTATACTGTGCAGCGGCATTTTGGGTCATGCGAATTATACATAATAGTGAGTTCGTGGAGGCGTAAAGTCGCTAATAAAGATGAGAAGTAATGAAACGGAGCGACACGATGGTCCAGTGGGTAGCGCTGTCGCCTCACACCAAGAAGGACCCGGGTTCGAATCTCGGCTCGGGTGCCTTTCTGTGTGGAGTTTGCGAGTTCTCTCCCCGTGTCCGCGTGGTATTTCGCCGGGCACTCCGGTTTCCTCGCACAGTCCAAAAAACATGCTGCTGCATAGGTTAATTGGCTTGCAGACTAAATTGCCCGCAGTGATGGACTAGCGTCCCATCGTGGGTATATCCTTGCCTTGCACCCTGTGTCTGCCGGGATAGACTCTGGCTCAACGATGAATGAGGGCATAAACCTTAGCTATTTTAACCGAACTGTATATTTAGTGGATACCATAATGTGCTACGGGGATGTCAGTAATTACATCGAGAATAATGTCAGCAATTGTGTCCTGAGATTAGCTGCTGTTGCCGTTTACTTACATTTTGTGGTGTCCCAATAATTGTTCGTTGTCTTCCCTTGTAGGTGCAACTGCCTCCTTTATGTGAGCGCAACGGAACGTTGCATGAAATTATTGTGATCATCCCGTTGCTACAGGAATTCAAAAATGAGGGGGGTTATTAATTAATTATTTGTCAATCAGGAAACTCGGTCCATTCCCAGTCTTTAGGCACGGTGTAACATTACCCTCACGCATCGGTACAATTACACATAATTACACACAACTGACATAATAGGAGCAGAGCAACTCATGACGGTTGTTTTGTTTGAACTGGTGTTATGCCAGGACCTAACACTGTACAGGCCTTGCGTGCATCTGCATAAGCGACTCGTTCACATTATGGTACTGGAGCTCGTGTGCAGTGTTACGGCTGTATTATTTTTGGCCGTTTCTGCTCCTCTTTTAGCTCAGGGCCGAGTCGACAATGCAACGTGGATTAAGGCAACGTCTAAATGCAACTGCATTGATTAATGCAACGTCTAAATGCAACTGCATTGAGATGTGGTGTGGAGAACGGTGGGTATTTTTTATAGAGAGAGAGAGAGAGAGTCAGGGATGCAGATGGTCTTTCACAGGAAAATAAGGGAAGGCCTTTAGGCTGCACTTTAACGTAGCCAGGGAATGCACGGAGGGCTGGAGAATGTGCCCAATATTCAGTACTGTAATCGTTTATTTTGGCAACAGGGCATTATAGGCGGATGGGAAGATGCACACTATTCCTAAGATATTTAAGATCCTCAATTCACACTGGAAGTATTTTACTGCATTTGGCAGTTAGAAGTTACAACATGCACTCCCCAGGAGATGTTTAACGATGCATTAATCCACGATCAATATCAATCCTTAAGCTCACGACGCATATATCATATTGCATAGCTAATTATTACTTCTGTTAGGTTTGATGCACTGCGTGTACTGGGTTCACTTGATAGAATGCGACGTTAAACCGTCCAGTTGATTGATGATCCAGCACTCACCCATTCACTTCCCTGTCTGCTTTGTGGAATTCTCTCCTCCATTGTCTATTTCTCAGCGTTCCTGTAGCCACAATACAGAAACGCAATAACTATTCTCTGTTCCGCTAACAAAGTGGTTGAAGCATCCATTACAGTGCAAGTGACAAGGATGGTTTTGATACGAGCTGTAATTAATTGGTTTAGTTCACTCCTGGTTAGACCTACAATAATCCTGTTGATGAAATTAATTTTTGGGTCAGGTCACGTAGAAATTTACAAAATAGTGTCGTTTAAACGACACTGTTTTATAATTTTCTACATGATTTGACTCAAAAATGAATTTCATCGATAATATTGGTCATGAAAGCCTTCGAATTAAAGTAATAGTCCTGTTTATTATTCGCCTCTGGGCATTCTTGCCTCGTTCCTCACCTCGACACTTATTTTAAGCCACTGTGACTTAAATAAGTACTTTTTCCTGTTAGCATAGAGCTGGCTCTCTGGTTATTTAAAGGGTCTTTGTAGATCTCCTGGGACCATGCCCTCCTCCCCCCACCCCGTAACACAGGGATGAGAAGTCCCACGAGCCTGTGTTTAAGGAGCCTTAGAGCAGATGTTTCTATTGGCACGTGTTGTGTACCGTATTAAGTTTTTATGAGTTTCATGAATAACAGTCGCCATGTCGCATTGTTCACCTTATGAATAGCCACTGCCAATTCTGTAATGGTCTCCGGTTATTTAGCTGGGTCGCTGCATATAGCTTATTTAGGGAAGCCTTTATCCAACAGTGAATAAATCATGGTTTATGAAGCCATTGCTAGCGTTTATAATATATTGTCATCATTAATAATAATACGATTTATAACGCGCCGCGCAACTTCCATGCTTGGTCATGGATTAGACACCATGAGACTCACGGATGTGGAGAGGGAGTGAGAGTCAGCCGGGCACTCAGCCAGAGCCAGTCCGCCAGACACCGCCTCCTGTATAGAACGATGTCATCCACCTATTGAATCACGAGTGTTTTCGTATTTAGTTGCGGGAGGAAAACGGAGAACCCGGAGGAAAACCGCGGAGAATAGGGGGAGAGAACGCACACATTTCACACCGAATAAGCACTTGGGCGAGAATCTAACAGCCTTGGGCAGGATTTTCTTTCTGTGAGGCACAGATGTTATCAGTACAAATAGTGGAACCCTACACTCTAATTACACCTATTTTGCTAATTCCGTACTTAAATTTATTGCATTGGCAAAATGAAAGTGCGTTAATGTAAGGGAGTTTTCATTTGCCGATAACCAATTCACCCAACACGTGCTCAGTTTTGTCGAATATCAAAGACTAGGTAAGACCGATGCTGCTTCGTACTTGTATTGGCAACCAGTAGGGCTTGCTAGGTGTTGTAGGTGTGGAGCTGTACGGTGGCCAGGAGATGGCAGTGCTGCTCGAGTGTTCCCCGATGTATGGTGGACTTTATTCAGCGCTCGCTCCTCCTCCCGCATGAAGTCAAACTCCTATTACCACCAGTCTTAGCCAAACATCCCAATTACAGTATTGGGATTTCGTGAGGCTTTCTTTCCAACATTATAAAATAATAAGTGTTTCCGGGATAGGCTCCGGCTCACCGTGACCCTATATAGGATTAAGCGGTTTCAGATAATGAGATGAGATGATGAGATGAGATGAGATATTAAATTCATAGCTGTACATCTCCCTAATAACAGAATCCCATTAAAAACATGTTGGCTAAAGATATTTAAAGTGGCCTTCGATTACGTTCGTGTTTTTGCTTTGTGTGTATCAACACATTTCTGTCATCGAGGCTGCACTCTCAATGAGACGTTAAATCATCTCTGACAAACCGGGCTTTGAATAACGCGCAAGCGATGACAGTGCTCAGCAGACGCACTTTCCCAACCACAAACGCCCACGTTCTGCATGAAAAACAGATGTTATAGCGCCATGGGGTCTGGTGTAAGTTCAAAGTGTGTTTAAATAAATAGATAGATAAATGGCGCGGCCTTAACTAGCAAATGCCGCCAATGTATTTATTCCCGGAGGATTTGTATTCGCAACTCGTACGCATTTGTTTTTACAAGTTTGATTGAAAGCCTGTTGACGCGTGTCTGAGCAGATTGGCTCTGGAGAGATTACCAGCGCCCTGCGGCACGCAAAGCCAGGTGTTCACGTGTTGTTTGTGTTCGAACAATCTGTGAGGCTAACTGGAAGTGGGTTAATCTTCGCCCATTATCACTGAGTGTGACCTCTATCTTTGTGGGTGAGCGGTAGTGATGCGATACGTAAACATCTCCATTAGGGACACAAAATACGGCCGCACATGGTGCTGGCCACCCACCCCCTCGGTGCCGTACTGGCTTAACAGTCTATTTGAGGCTATTTGGGTGATCTTTGTCCTTGCCTTCTCATGCCGTGTCCGTGCTACGTGTGTGACTCTGAACGTGCACGTGTGTACGCGTGTCCAGAAGCACACGCCACGTGCGCGCGTGGCGTGTGTGGATGGACGTGCGTCTCTATGCGCCTCGACGGTCGATGCGTCTCTTTGTCTCCTCACGGGGGAGCAGTAGTATGGTGGTTAACGCGCTGCGCTGCGAAACGGGCGCCCCACCGAACGGTGACGAATGTCTGAAACCTGTTCCTGGGCCTTCCCCACGTCGTCAGCCCAGCCTCAAGTGACCTTAATCTGCGTGTGCGTGAACGCAGGGTCTCCGTTCCCTCCCGAGCTGACGGCCCTGCAAGCCCATCCTCCCGACAGCCTCACTGCCGGTGACGTACAGACCGGTAGGAGCCGCCTACGGTTACAGCCGCCACAATTTGCGCGCTCGAACTCCGCGCCGATTACTTAATTAACTCGTTAATTAGCGGGCACAGGTTCCCATTTCACCTGGGAATTAGTTCGCGCACGCTTACGCCGTGAGGCAATGCCTTCTCTCCACAGCCGCTGGAGCAGTGAACGGCTTAAGTAAATCCTCCTGGGCAGAGAGAGCAACGCTGTTGTTGCTGTTGCCTTGTTACCAAGACCCATCAACGTTCCACCTGTGGACACGGTCCAATTGTTTATATGGCGCCAACCTCCCGCTATCTCGACACATAGTCATATAGGTAGAGAGCATCACGTGGCACAACCCCAGTATTAATTTTTCATATCCTCCAGTGCTTTGGTGACTTTGTGTCAGGAAGCCTGTGGAAGTTATTCCTTGCTTCTTTTTAATCTTAGCTTAGGGCACCTTAAGTCCCAAATCGAGCTCTGTTTACATTGAGCGGTTGGGGGGGTCATTGATTCATTATGTTTAATTTTTCTTTGGGACAGTTTTAGGTGCCGCTGAGCCTTGGCTCCCAAATGCAGTGGCCCCATTGGCTCGCCCCTTAGAGCTGGCCCTGACGGGGTTGCTGTCTTGTGTCGACTGCGACTCCAGCGCCAACGACTGGATTTGCCTCTAACCGAGCCCCACGCCGTCTGTCGTCAGGCTCGCAGGCACACAAGAGCTTGCGTGACAGGTTCAACTTTATCGCGGACGTGGTGGAGAAGATCGTGCCTGCGGTGGTGCACATTGAGCTGTACTCCCGGTGAGGCTGAGCTGCGCCTGAGTACTCGGCGGTGAAATCCAAGGTGTTAGGGGAGCGTGTGCGATGCACATTCGGAAGGCGACTCGTGTTGCTTTAGGGGATTGTTCTAAAAAACCCAAATGGGCACTGAATGGTGTTCGTACCCAGCAGTGGATCTTAAGCCAGTGATGGGATTTCCATGTTGACTTCCCACAAAGTGGGACTAATTTGAATCACCCTAGAGGTATGAACAGCTTAGTCAAAGCAACCGGACTTTAATCCACAACTTTCCAAATGAGAGCATTGCCAGCCAGTGCTGATTGCACCAAATCTCATCAAATCTTGAAAGCTGGAATCCCAGAAGGGAAATTGATTGAATATACGTCTGAAAAACGTTTTCTCCGTGGATTTCCTCTGAGTACTCTGTTTTCCTTTCAGAAACAACTCATTAATTGAATTCGAAAACATCCCAATGCAGGATCCTGCAAGAAAATAGTCTTGATACTCAGTGACTTTTTCCTGCATGAATAACGGGCATTATCATCAATATTCGTGTCACCTCCGGGGATGAATTGTTTACAATTTGTACCACTACCAGCCCCGTGGGTGATGTTGTTCCAAGCGTCTAAAATATTCAATCTGACACAAGGATAAAGGCAAACGAGTGCTTAAAAGGGTTAATAGTGCTCCCACAAAGGTGGGAATTTAACGCCGAAATAGTGTTAATGTTTAAGAAAACAAATCAATAAGTGGGAATTAAAGATGATATAAGATGTACAATCCTTGTTTTTGCAGATAAAAGTTGCGCTTATAAAGGGTTTGAACCCGGTACCCCCAGTGCAAACACTTGCTCCGTTATAGTCCCAGTGGAATACTGATGAAGGTCCCAATGAATGACGTTCTGTTCGTACGGCCAGGCACCCTTTCTTCAACCGGAACATCTCCGTAGCGAGCGGCTCGGGCTTCATGGTTTCAGAGGACGGCGTGATCGTGACCAACGCGCACGTGGTCGTGAACAAGCGCTACGTGAAGGTGCAGCTGCACGATGGCGAGTCCTACGAGGCCTCGGTGGTCGACGCCGACGAGAAGGCTGACATCGCTACCATCCGCATCAAGGCCAAGGTAACATCCTGGCTGGGGGTTTCCGTCTGTGATGGATGTGGCAACGTCAGCTACAATTTGATGTGGCTGTCCGGTGGAATCTGTAAGTCTTCCTGGGATGTTAGTGGTCGACATATTTATGAGTTGTGAGTTTCACACCCATTGCTGGTCTTGGTTTTTGTACTTGGATGTGGAAATTCTGCCACTGAGACCCGCGATGCTGTTGACTCCCGTTGTTTTCTGTGCTGCCCCTTGTGATCCTAAATTAATTGGCCTGCACACTCAAACATTTCCCCCAGTGCCCGACG
>JAZEWT010000017.1:11108061-11130338 GCA_036362905.1 Mordacia mordax | reverse complement strand
AAAAAAAACGTGTGCGCTGCGATGTACTGGCATCACATCCTCGGTATCCCTCCGCCTTGCGCCCTCTGTTGGCCGAGATTGGTTCCAGCCCCCCATCCACCCTGTCCAGGATTAAGTGGATATTGATAATGAATGAATGAAAATGTGTTTCCTTTGCACTTCATTTGGCTAAAATCCAACTCTGACAAATATCTACTTTTGACTGACACAACAGTCTAATGGCATGGTATGGGAAAAAGTGAGCCCCATTGCATAAAGGATAAAAATGCTACTTTAGGGGTATTTAAGAAAATCTGTTCCCTGATACCCAGCGTCGAGCACTTCTTGGTGAGATTTCTCTGTCTCAATTGGGCCCAGAGAGTACATTGATTGAATTGGGAAGAAAACTAAGTTACATAGCACCTTTCATTGCGTCACTTTTTCAAAATTATATTCAACTTTCAACATCGCTTGTGAAATATATAAACTCGTTTTGCTCGGTATCTAAAGAAACGTGCTTTTGGAAATTCAGCAAACTGCTAAAAAATAACTGATTGAGATACCAGTGCAGTGGGACTTTAAGTATTCTTGTGTAAGTTTGATAAACGATCTCATAACCTTTCAGTGTCAAAGCAACATGCTGCACATTCATCTTGCATCTCACCCAAATGTCCACACCTGTGTAAGGTCGTTGAGAGAAATTATTTTCAAGTGACTAGAACTAACAGATCTGGAATGCTCATTTCAGACTTAGCACGGGAAATCGCTTCAGGTTAAGACCTTGGCTGCCGTTGAATGGCACTCAGCCCACACGTTTCTGGAGACTGCGTGGTACCATTGTGCGCGTGTGCTCTCGAGTCCTGCCTGTGAAATCTCAAAGGGGCATTTAAAACACAACCAATGGAAAATAAGTAAACAAAATTGTACAGCTTGCCACCAAACCTTCAGCTGCTCTTGTGCTTGAGGGCAGCAGAGTTAATGATTTGTCTCATCTCATCTGGTCGCAAATCTCATCTCATCTCATTGTCAAAAACCGCTTTGTCCTGTACAGGGTTGCGTTGTGCCGGAGCCTAACCCGGCAGACACAGGGCGCAAGGCAGGGATATACCCAATTAACCTATGCAGCAGCATGTTTTTTGGACTGTGGGAGGGAAACCGGAGTGCCCGGCAAAAACCCACGCGGACACGGGAAGAGAACTTGCAAACTCCACACAGAAAGGCACCCGAGCCGAGATTCAAACCCGGGACCTTCTTGCTGTGAGGCGACAGCGCTACCCACTGGGGCCACCGTGCCGCCCAATAAATGAGTTGTAATTGTTTTAAATCAATGAAAATCGGCGCGGGAGAGCTGGAACGCTGCGTGGCTGCGCACACGTGCGAGCAAGCTGTGCCGTGGTGGTGTCGGCGAAGCAGCCGAGACCCGCAGCGTTCTCTCTGCGGTGTGTGGCACATGTGGCAGACTGGACTCAACGCTGCCAATCGCTCCCAGTGCCCACGCCTTGCCGAGGACATATTGTTTGATGTTATGTGAAGTGAACATTTATTTAAAGCCTTGAAAGTAGATTGCGGAATAATATCAAGGATAATTTTTCACAGCCCCTCTGCCAATCCACTGCTGTAAGTAGGCCTCCACCTCCACACATGCTCTGTTCGTCATGGGGACGCCTCGAACTTGGGAGGTGAAACGTCGCGAAGGAGCGAGGATGAGCATTGGGAAGCAATCGTCGTGGCGCTTGTTTAAACCATACGCCACGAAGAGCAATGCGGCGGAAAATCCAACAATCGGAGCTGAATTTCCGCTCACGATCAATAACAGAGGCGAATACTTGAACCAGTGCTGAGCTTCCCCAATCCTTACCTAATCACAGGGGAGACAAAGGCAGCCAGGCTATCAACTCCCTCGTGTACCTAATAGGTGCTTGCTAACAGGACTTGCCCGAGCTGTTTGTTCAAACTATCCGAGGGGGATCTTTGCCCTTGAGCATACTTCACCGTGCCGGTCAGCGTGTATTGGTGAAGTGAGATGGGAGTGAAAGGGTGCCGAGGACTGGTTCGGATATCACTCAAGGAAGGATGTTAGCCAAGACCGGAAATTAAAATCAGGTCACTGGGTTCATTGCCCAATACCCTAACCACCGTGCCAACGCTGCTTCCCCTTGAAGTGTGTTACTGCATTAAATCAAGCACTGTCAAATGTGCAAGCTGCTTGCTTCCATTAGATCTCAACAGCCATGTAAGCGTATGGGATTGAAATGCAGGGCATCCCAAAAGAGAGTGCAGTAATCTCACGTTTATATTTAAATCTTTGCTTAGTCGTGGTTTCATGCGTGTGTGCGGTGCATGCTGCCTTGTTGTTGCGTGCCGTATTTGGTCTGCGGGCGGCGCAGTCGCGCCGTCGCCTCACAGCAAGAACGACCCCGGTTCGATTCCCGGCTCGGGTGCTTTTCTGTGTGAAGTTTGCGTGTTCTCTCCCCCCGTATCCGCGTGGGCTTTTGCCGGGTACTCCGGTTTCCTTCCACCATCCATTGACACGCTGCTGCCTATGTTAATTGGCCTGTTGAGTAAATTTCCCCCCAGTTATGTGTGATGTATGCCTTGCGCCCTCTGTCTGCCAGGATAGGCTTCGTCCCCCCCGCGACTCTGCACAGGATTAAGTGGGTATTGATAACGATGATGATATTTGGTCTTCAACCAATTTCTTACTGAGTGATCGCTTAATATTACTTTTTAAAATCCCCCTTTGCAGTGGTGCCTTGAGATGTACTGCTAGAGTTGCCACCTCAGAGGTGCAAAAGAATGGGACATTGTGGTAAAAAAATATCTTACACGGCAGAGTGAAAAATTACGTATAAATGGATCGCCTTGAGAGATGTATAATTATTCTACTGAAAAAAAACCATACACTTAATTTACTGGGACATTATCCAGGAGAGTTGCCTCATTATCAAGGATTACTACCTCAATAAGAGCATGTTCCTGCAAAAAAAGGACAGGTGGTAACCATATGTATGGAATGGTAAGCGTGGCGATGATAATGTCCTAATTCATCAGCAACAGCAGGCGTCTCGCAGCGTATAAGGACATGCGCCTCTCTTAGCACCAGCGTAGGCACCAGCGCTGCAGCACACGTGTGAGGTCAAGGTTGGAGAAAAAAGCAAAAGCTGAGGCCTAGGAATCTGTGCAGATTCTCACAGGCCTCCCTCGCGGTGTCTCTACTGTCATAACATTCTGCCCCTCGCAGGATGAAAGCTATATCCGAGGTGGTTCGACTACCACCTCGAGCGCCTTTCTGTGTGGAGTTTGTATGTTATCCCCCTGTTTGGCGTGGGTTTCCTCTGGGTTCTCTGGCCGATAACATGACATGTAGGAAGCAGTGTCTGGCGGGCTGGTGCCAACTGACCACCTGACTGACGTCTCCCCTCTCTGCAGTTTATTCGCGCCTCCATATCCGTTTCTCGCCCATGACCTGGGTTGGAATTTGTGCGGCAGGTTATGAGATTGATTTGTTATTATTATTATTATTATTCACCCAGGCTAATCAAGGAGCTGCGTCGCTACGGAGACATGCCCACTGTCAGCACGGGCGTGTACATCCACGAGGTCATCAGGGACTCGCCCGCTTACGCGTGAGTGATGGGCAGTGGCGAGACGACACTGGACAACAGCGTTGCCTGCCATCTACGGCGCGCAGTCACTCTGCTGCTCCGTCGCTTCTCTGTCGTGACTAATTATAATAATGGCATTTATCGAGCGCTTTTCACCCGAGGGCCACAAAGCGCTGCACAGAGCTGCGGAGAGAACGGCACATCAATAACAACGGCACCGGGACAGTTTAAGCGACTAGCGTGATGAGTGCTCCCGTGAACTTCACCCAATCATTCCTCCACCACTGACGAGGACTTTGTCCGTTAGGCTAACTGTGTTGTCTCATCCACACTATGTTTAAGCACCACATTGTGGGCCACAGTACTGTTCATTCTCACAGGCCTCCCTCACGGTTCGATTTTGGAATTCCCTCTCCCCATCTCTCTTCGCTATGTTTTTACAATCTTCCTCAAGTCAAGAAACATTATAACATGTTTCTATCACGTTATCATGAAAGTTAAATTAAAGCACAGTTTGTTATTGCTACTATTATACGATAAATGTTGAATTAAACTATTCCCAATGTATGTATTATATTCACTGATAAGTTTAGCATTTTAAGATTGTAGTTGAAGGTCTGATCATGGTTTGCTTGTTGTTCTGCAATGCTGCGTGTTTAAAAAAAAAACCCAAAAAATTTTGTTGCTGTTGATTTTCCATTTTGGTGCCGTTGTTTTTGACCTGTGCCGTTCTCTCCGCAGCTCTGTGAAGCGCTTTGTGACCCTCGGGTGAAAAGCGCTCTATAAATGCAATTATTATTATCATTGCCCAATGGACGTTTTGGGCCTTTGAGACGGCTCAGCGTATGATAAAACCACTGCCAAATTCCGACTTGATGGCTTCACACTTGCACACAGTGGAACAACGGGGAATTGACTTCATAGCAATCATCATTTATTGTTAGTAATCGAATACTCTCTCCCCCCCCCCCACGTTCCCTCCTTCCCCCGGACGCGCGTGGCTCAGCGCGGGCATGCGGGACGGCGACGTCATTGTGAGCATCAACGGGCAGGAGGTGCGCGACACGCAGAGCGTGACGGACGCGGTGCGCCGCGACGACACGCTCTCCATCGCGGTGCGCCGCGGCTCCGACGACCACAAGTTCACCGTCCTGCCCATGCCCATGGACTGAGGCTTGCAGGGCCGCGTGAGAAACGGGCGCGGCGGAGCTTCCGCCGGGAATGCTTCCGCGCCGCGGGGAGGCCCAGAAAGGAACGGCGCAAGTAGCGGAAACCTCACTTTTGGCCTCGCTTCGGTGGAAAAAGTGAATCGGCGCCAGCAACGGAGCAGCGCAAAAGAAACGTTTCCGGTATCTGCTCGTTATTTGTCTGTGTCCGCCCGTGTATAAATGTAGCTCGGGATCCTCTGGCTGCCCCATCCCATGTCCCTCTTCTTACTGTCAATCCACATTGACGTCCTTCCCATCTTCATGCCAGCAAAAAAAGTATCGGAATGCACGCCCGGCATGGGGGGCAGAGAGGGCATCAATTTGCAGATTTTAGAGGAGTCCCCAGGACATGTGTGGGGCTCTTAGTTGCGTGGCCAATCTTTCGAGGCGTGTAGTTGGTGGAGTTGGTCGTCATGTCTCAATATTGATATGCCTATGCCTCTTGTTTCCAGCCGATGGAAGCTCTGCTCTCTTCAGCATCCTTCCGCTTTTCCCCTCCATAACTCGCCAACCATCATCCCGTCCCTCCACATTTTGAGGAAGAAGCAGCCCTCCTCCACTACGCACGCAGCTATGTCCCGCACGTGTGTGCATACGCAGAAACACACGCACAAGTACGCACGTGAAAAAAAAAATTAATACTATTTTTCACACTTTTTTTTTAGATCTGAGAACTTTGCACAAATTATTGGAATCATTAGCTCGTGTATCTCTAGAAAGAAAGACTGTACAAAATACGTTGCCGCAGGCAAACAAGACATGCCTCTGTGCGTGTTACAGGGTGCCTTGTTTTAAACGGCAAACTTGCCTTGCAGTCTTGACCATACAATCGCATTATCCAGCTACCAAAGCAAATGTTTTGCAATTTTCACAGCTTAAGAACTATTATACATGCTCAGTTCTTTGCATTTATTTTCAATTTTATTGATTTAGTCTTTTTTTTAAACAAGCTTGCTTGTTTTTGCATTCGTTATTGAGTGTCAGACGATAAACCTTTAACCACTGATTACTTTTAGGTAGTTGCACATTTACACTGACGTTTATGCAATAACATTAACAATAACTATCTTTATAAGCTAATAAGTCAGTCTACATATGGAATCCTTTAGCAATGTAAATGTAAGCCTTTGAGCAACAAATCTTTTCTGCAAAGTAAGAAGTGTCTAACATTTTTTTTATTTCTAGGAGCTGTTTCCATAAGCAACCAGAAGCGGTGTAATTACTGGTCCATATTTCTGTTGTTATCGAAGGGGCTCAAATTTATATTTTGCAAGGCAATCACACCATCAAAATTACGAGAAAAGTCTAACATCACGGAAGAATAGCAGAGTCTGGAGAACAAAAGTTTCAAACAAAATGCGTGAACATGTTAAAAGCACACTTTCAATGTGCATATACAGGAACCATCAACGTTTTCCTGCAGAAGTGCATCGTGATCGTTTTGTCTAACTTAGATGACTGGACTACAGCCATCTACCACTGCATCACCGTTGCTGCCAGTTGGTCACATTTGCTCAAATATACTTTGTCAGTGATCCTAGACAAGATAAACCAAAATGTAGAGTCTCAGAGAAGCTGATTTTCTTTTTTCGAGCACTGAACAAAGGTCGTGTGCTCTGTTACGATGCATCTTCACCTGAGAAGGTGCACCAGCAAATTAGGTCTCGGGTGTTGTGGACTTATAAAGGTGGGTGCCGCATGAGATGTGCGGGTGATAAATGAAATTCTAGCAAACGCTGTGCAATATTTCCATGTGGTATGGGCTGCTCAACGTACTCCCTAAGTATCTGTAAATACCATCTATAGATGCTACCATGTGTTCACTCTATAGTCTGTGAACAGGGTTTTCACGAGCGAGGGAAAACACTTGAATCAAGCAAGCCTCACCGAGATCATGCTTTGTAAACATGTTGCGCACAAAGTATGTTGCTTCGCTGCCAGTGTTTTGTGATTGAGTTTTCCTCTTCACCGATACGTTTCGTGACATTTTTAGGGCATGCGTCAGTACCTTTCTCTGCACTCGCTCTCCTCCGTGCAAGCGCAGTGAGACTCAAGTGCATTGGTTACGGTTCGTGAGCCTATGTTTGATCGAATGCCAGACGACTGACTGTTCTTGCTGATTCTATCGGATCATGTCCGGTAGAATTCTGCCCAAAGCTTTTCTCTGCCATCTAAACACAAATGATTTCCGCAGGAAAAAAAAAAACCCGTTGCTTATGGTGAGAGTGCTCGTGGGTGTGCATTATTCAGTGCACTTGTTTTCTAGTGTGTGACGTTTAGTGCCTATCCATATGTCCGGTTTTTGATCAAGGCCACCAAGGTGGAATTAGACATGCCAAGCTTCTGGGCCTCATGGAGACAGCCTCACTATGCCGCTCGTAGAACTGTATTTTCATACTGCTTTTTTATACTTGCAGTTCAGTGTTTTAATCCTAGAAATGTGCCAACATTGAGTTTAGAATTTCAAAACTTGCATTGAATAAGCACAATTCGTGTCATGTTTTCCACGCAAGGAAACGCGTCAAAGTGTTGTGCTTTCTAGGAAGAAAAATTAGTACAAATAAAAAAAATCACGTTAAAAAAAGGGAAAAAAAATGTTGACATTTAGAGGTAAACACATAAAAGTTGAAAAAATGTTTTGTAATTGTTTTCACTATTTTTTTGTAAATAGTTGCTGTTAAACATTGCAAATGTACATGACCCTGTATGGAAGCGTGCAAGAGCCCTTGTACAGAAAGGCTGATAATGATGCAGGCAGGTGCTGCAGACTTTTTAGAATCGATGCACCGATGTGTGAGCCCGGTTGAGCAGGCGTCAGACACTGCTTGTGAGCTGTCTAAGCTGCGGTGCACGTGTGCACGCGCATGCAACGCGGATCAATCACAGTGGAGCGAGTGCACTTGCTTCAGTTGACGTCTAACAATTTAACACCAATTTTTGCCGGATGTTTTTTTTTTGCAATGCCAGGTGCAGCGGCAGGCGCTCCCCCTGGCTAACGATGTGTTCCCAATGGACCAGGGTGTCGGGAGGATCGAATGCTCGCTCTCCTCTCTCGTGTGAGTGAGAGGACTGGCAATACTTGTGTTTAATTCACTGCCGTTTATTGTCCAGCGGTCGTGTTCGCGTTTGTTTAATGTGAATCGAGTGCAATGCCAGGGGTAAACTAACAGTGCAAAACAATTGTTATCAGGTTTGCCTAGCTTGTTGTTATTGGCCAGATTTAATTAACGCCACCTGGCCCGCGCTCGTCAACACGTGTTACCTATGCGCGCTCCACCAGACAGGTGGGACAAGCCAGAGGCCCCCTGTGCGGCAGTGACCACTTGTAAACGAAACAATAAACTAAGCAATAAAGTGAAACATGTCAACTGAATGTGATGAAGTTTTTTTTTTTAAACAAATGTAACAATTTGCCTACCTTTCATGAAGCGCACATTGTTATAATTGTATTTCATCTATGTTTGTCGATTTCATGCAAATATTTAACCCCAGCACGGTGGCTGTCGCCACACAGCAAAAGACCCGGGTTAGATTCCTAGCTCAGGTGCCTTTCTGTGTGGCGTTTGCACGTAATTACCATCTCCACGTGGGTTTTTTCTCTCTCTCCCAAAGACACGCTGCCTAGGTTTATTGGTCTGACTAAATCGCGCCAGGTCCCCTGGAATCCACTAGTTTCCCATTCTGGGCACTGCACTGCCTTGCGCCATGTGCATGCCGATACCAATAATGAATTATTTTTATCCCAGCAACTGTGTGGTTGCTCGTCACGTGGAGAGTGGGGTTTGTGCCATGGAAGGAACCATGTGGTTGTACTCTTTACCCCAACCTTCAGTGAGCAGTAAAGCACAGATTGGTCTCGGTGATGGCACATTTGATGGTTTTTCCAGTTTGTGATCTATCATGGGCCCATAACGCTGTCGCATCAGCCATCTGAAAGAAAGAAATAAGGGTTATTTAAAACAGAAATAAACGAGCAAAGGAAATCATATGTTTGGGGGTTATTTAAATGGGAGCCACAGGACATCTGGATCACCGTGTAGCTCGCACCTCCTGTACACATGCCCTCTTCCCTGAAAGTGATTATCCGAGGAAGGTGATGATCCTGGGTCATTTCAAACAAATCTAATGTCTGGACGAGAAAGTGCAGTCCGAGAGACAACCCTTGTAACTGGTCACCCTGTACTGTTAATTAATGGCATCAATGTGGCCTGGCAGCAGTTCCTTTACTTTGGTTTCCAAGTAATACCATATTTTCCGTGTTTAAAACCAGTACTTTCACATTGAATTCGTTTTGTTTAAATAAGCCACATAAGCGGAGAGCCACTTATGTGGACCTTTACGTAACCATAGACACTATAGACAGGGATGCGCGCATCTATCGACAGAAATGCATCTACAGAGAGGGGTAACAATTGCACTTCGAGAGCGCTTTTCACCCGATGGTCACAAAGCGCTGCACGGAGCTGCGGAAAGAACGGCATGTCAGCAACAACATCGACATATGAACGGCAAATCAGCAACAACAGATACAGAGAGATACAGAAGTGAATATACACCTATTAGAGAGAAATATACATTTGGATATAGAGAATAGTATATGTATAGTTAAATCACACTGTAAAGTAAAATTTTATCTCTCTAAAAATAAGCATTCAATAATTTAACACTTTGGGAGGTAATTTTGATCGTTGAGATAATTGAACTACACTGATGTTGTTGTTGACATGCCGTTGTCTCCACAGCTCTGTGCAGCGCTTTGTGACCCTCGAGTGAAAAGCGCTCTAGAAGTGCAATTGTTTTTCTTATATCTTTCAAAACATATCGCGTGAATTTGTATTTTGTGTCATCTCATCTCATTGTCAGAAACCGCTTAGTCTTGTACAGAGTCGCGGTGAGCCGGAGCCTATCCGGCAGACACAGGGCGCAAGGCAGGAATACACCCACGATGAGACGCCAGTCTATCGAATTGGTATTTGGTCCCCTCGTTAATTGAGAATTGCTTTCCAGAGATGTTCTTTCGGGAAAGCTGTATCGTTGGAGGCGTCTTCACTTCTGAACTCAAAACGCCTGCGGATGCCTTCAACATGAAGTGAAACGTCGCAATGGAGAGAGAGGGAACACTCGACACGGCTATCTTGAAAGAACCGCTTTGGAAAGCAAGTTCTATACATTAAGTCAAGAAAACCTACATCAGTCCACTAATAATTCCCATTTGCTTACAGATAGAGTCCGAAGAGCAGCTTCATGCGCAGGACACTGCACATTCAATGAGCTCTGGAAAGACTTCCAGTGGTATTTTGTTCCAGATCGCTCTCTGTTGTCCTTCTGTGACTACTCAGTGTGGATTTATAGTGCATCTCAAGGTACTGAACAGACGCCGCGAATGCTTATATTATAGAGGCATGCATTTCAAAAATATAATTTGTTGAGAGTGCAGTCTTTACATGACACCAAGTGTGCATTATATCAACGGTGGCACGGTGGCACGGTGGCCCAGTGGGTAGCGCTAACACCTCACAGCAAGAAGGTCCCGGGTTTGAATCTCGGCTCGAGTACCTTTCTGTGTGGAGTTTGCATGTTCTCTCCCGGTGTCTGCGTGGGTTTCCGCTGGGTGCTCCCGTTTCCTCCCACAGTCCAAAAACATGCTGCTGCATAGGTTAATTGGCTTGCAGACTAACTTGCCCGCAGTGCCCGGTGATGGACTGGACTGGCGTCCCATCGTAGGCATATCCCTGCCTTGTGCCCTGTGTCCGCCGGGATAGCCGCAACCCTCTACAGGACTAAGCGGTTTCTGACGATGAGATGAGAAAAGTCTGTGCACGTTTACTAACAGGACAAAGTAGACAGTATAGTCTTCCCCTGGGTGCATATGTATTTCTTATTTGCTCACAGCTGCTTTCCCAGATGTGATGCTCTTAATTTGATTTGCTGGGGATGTCAGGAATCCACGGAAATATCATCGGCAAAATATTACGTCTAATTTTCTTTTACTGTACACGTGAAGGCCATAACATGAAACCAACCCTGCTTCACACCTCACTGTACCAATGGTTAAGAGCAAAAAAAAATCGGATAAAATTTACACCAGTTAGGGCGATATTCCACAAAGAGAGAGGAGTCGCAATAGCTGATGAAATGTTGTGTGGAGGGCTCATGATTTCCAGACAGTCTGCGTAGTTCATCTCCTGTCTAGGAAATTTCAAAAAGTGACGTTGTGAGTCACAAGTTCAAACCCCACTTTTAAAAAAGTCTTCATTCGTGTCAATGGATACTTCACGTGAACCATGGCTTCAATTCAGCCTTCATCAAGTAAAGATGTCGAGAGAGACTCTCCTTAGTGACCCCGTACTTAAACAAGATGGGTTTCGTGCCATTTTGTGGTTCACGAGGCGTCATATTTGCCATCTGTGTGTCATCAGAGTCCCTGCCCAGTGGTGAACGGTGGCCACTCCTGCCTGACACGTGCACCCCTGGGAAACCCATTAAAACTGTTGCTGCATCCGCACATGACTGAGATTAACGTCACAGTTTAAACGTTTCGCTGCCAAATCAAACACCCATTATTATAAACACAGTACGGTCCAGCGCCGTATATATATTTTATCTTAACATAATTTCCAAACAGGGCGGCACGGTGGACCCGTGGGTAGTGCTGTCGCCTCACAGCAAGAAGGTTCCGGGTTTGAATTTCGGCTCGGGTGCCTTTCTGTGTAGAGTTTGCATGTTCTCTACCCGCGTCCTCGTGGGTTTCCGCCGGGCACTCCGGTTTCCTCCCGCAGTCCAAAAAACATGCTGTTGCATACGTTAATTGGCTTGCAGACTAAATTGCCCGCAGTGCCCGGTGATGGACTGGCGTCCCATCGTGAGAATATCCCTGCCTTGCGCCCTGTGTGTGCCGGGATAGGCTCCGGCTCCCCACAACCCAGTACAGGACTAAGCGGTTTCTGACAACGAGATGAGATGAGATAATTTCCAAACATAAGCAGTGCAAAGGAGTTCGCAAGTTGCTAATCGTTAATATGAAGATGTTTATAACGTTTAGATATTGCTTACGCAGGAAAGCCTCAAAAATTATTCTCTCAGAAGGATCCTGCTTTAGGATGTTTGACCAGTTCCAGAATTAACGATTGGCACGTCGGACGGAATCGGAGTCGACTGAGAAATCCCACGTGGCTGAGGGAGCGACACTCAACACCGCTCTCTCCAGGTCATCTTGAAGCCAAATACCGAGAGCACGTGGTCAGAGCTGGTGGTCACCCGTGCAAGTGCTGACCAGTCTCAACACCGCTCACCTTCTGAGCTACAAAGAGATTGCGTGCATTTATGGCGATTTGTAGAAATTCACTAAATGAATGAGTCCCCTTGTAAGCGAAATGTAAGAAGCGCATTGCATTGCAGTGTTTCACGTGTAATGTAATAGCCTACAGGGGATAAGACTTTCTGGTAATGTGTTATGCTCTGAGGCAATTTGCTTTCACCTTTGCGTAATTAGTGTAATAAGACCGAATCATTGTTTTCGATCTGTATTCAATCACCCTGTATTGATACATTTTGACACAAAATCATTGTATCGGGCGGCGCGGTGGCCCAGTGGGTAGCGCTGTCGCCTCACAGCAAGAAGGTCCCGGGTTCGAGTCTCGGCTCGGGTGCCTTTCCGTGTGGAGTTTGCATGTTCTCTCCCCGTGTCTGCGTGGGTTTTCGCCGGGCACTCTGGTTTCCTCCCACAGTCCAAAAAACATGCTGCAGCATAGGTTAATTGGCTTGCAGACTAAATTGCCCGCAGTGCCCGGAGATGGACTGGCGTCCCATCGTGGGTGTATCCCTGCTTTACGCCCTGTGTCTGCCGGGATAAGCTCCGGTTCACCGTGACCCTGTACAGGACTAAGCGGTTTCTAACAATGAGATGAGATGAGATCATTGTTATAATGCCTTACATGAGAAAGCCGTATAATATATGAGAAAACGTTTGCTTAAATATCGTTTCAACGTTCATCGTGGTAGGTGTAACAATTCATTGTGCTCACTGCAGCTGATTAAAATCGTAAAACACCGAACACACCGACTTACACAGCCTCTAAAGGCACACGTGTAACGTTAGTTCATCTTCGAATGCTTCTACTGAACTCCCAGAATCATCGTGGAAAGCAAGCGGTCGCTAAGAAATACAACAATCCCAATTACAAATCTACTGCAGTTTGGTCTCAGCAACCCAGAGTCTAACGGAATGGAAAGTCAATAACTGACCGGACAGATTTCCTGTGCGCACCAGATTTCGTCTTAACAGCACCGCCCGTTTGTCCCATGAAACGCTCTGCTTGTACATGGCGTTCGGAAGTGATTTATACCCCGACTGGGTCTCCCCAGGGTCAACGAGAGGAAGCCGATAAGTGTTTTGAGAAGGAAGGAACCTCACACACGCCGTCAACGCCTATCCATTGCTTTATTCTTAGGCGCGAGTGTTCTTGAGCCGATCGCTCAGTACATCCTCCCAGCAGTGTGTTTTTTTTTACGTACCTGTAATGATTTGATCGACCGCAAATGCTTTGTAGGGCGGCGCGGTCGCGCAGTGAGTAGCGCTGTCGCCTCACAGCAAGAATCACCCCGGTTCGATTCCAGGCTCGGGTTTCTTTCTCTGTGGAGTTTACGTGTTCTCTCCCCGTGTTCGCGTGAATTCTCAGGTTTCCTCCCACCGTTCAAAGACACGCTGTTGCCTCGGTTAATTGGCCTGCTGAGTTATATTGCCCCCAGGGGCTTGCGAACTACTGGCGTCACATCCTGGGTATAGCCCCACCTTGCGACCTCTGTGCAGGGATAGGGTCGGGCCCCCGTGACCGCTCGTCCGTTTTGGAATGCCGTACCCATTGAGTATTTGCAGATTTGAATTCGGCTGAATAAATGAATCTGAATAATAGCGTTCCTTTGTCAATGCGTTGCTTCACATCAGAGATCCATTATGATGCTCACTTGCCAAAGGATTACATTGTTGTGGTTCATCACTTACAGGAAAATTGTTTCGTGGAATCATTTGGAATAATTCACAAATAGGGTTCACTCTCTACAACCGTGGGAATGATAATAAATCCCGGATGTACTTGGGAAGGGGTAATACAATGGTATATGAGATCTCCCGATGCCATCTCAGTCGTGAGAGTTGTTTCACCATACGTCACCACGATGGTCGCTATAGGCTGGTGAAAGGAAGGCACTGAGCCGGTGTGGATCGCACCCACCACCAATGTCAACAAAGGCTAGGAATTATACAAGAGCCGCGCAACGCGCTAATCACTGCACCACCACTCCCTCCTTAGATGTATTGAGGCTCACATGAAGAAAATCAACATTACGATTCGCCTTGATATCAATCCACAGCATTGCTGTTGAGGCGGTTTAAATATCTTTCATAGATTTGAATTCGAAGCATTTTTATAATGCTTTAGGAGTGAACCTTTTAGAACCCGGATTATATCATATTCAAATGATATATTTAGAGACATACTGTCATATATCATAAAACTATGCTTATAACATTGCGCTGAGGCATGTTTATACAGTAATCACTTTTAATGTCTTAGACTGGTAGGATGTATAAACAAATATATCGTTCTATGTTCATACATGCACAGATATTTATATGCGCTCGCATAAAGACAACACACAAATTAATTTAGGTGTTTGACAGGAGAGGTGTGAAACATTTCGGAAAACTGTTAAATGTCAGCCGGCTCCAATGAATGATCCCGGAATAACGGCGTGGAAACGCACTCTCGAGCCACGCAGCGGTGCAGAGATCATTGCGCAATTCACCCGTCGGCCTCTACCGCCCCTGTCACCCACAGTCGGCTTTGAGGAAACCATTCCCAAATTCTGCGTTACGTTTTCACGGCTGTGCACGGTAAAAGCTTTCTTATGCGTTTCTTTGTGGGTACGCCTCGCATTGTGGTACAGATTCAACATGAACATGTATACGAGGGCCTTATATATCTGTTTGTACGCATATTTTGAGGTTGTGGTTGGGAATTACCTTGTATGTAGACATTGGTACGGGTCTTATACCACTCATAACATTCCACTATTCTGTTGCGAAAACTCATGAGTTTTCTCCTAGGTTGAGTCACTGGCGTTAATACTGTTTGGGTGATTGGTTTGTGAAGTGTCACCATGTATAACTGCACTGATACTACTCAATACACCTCATCTCATTGTCAGAAACCGCTCAGTCCTGTACAGGGTCGCGGTGAGCGGGAACCTATCCCGGCAGACACAGGGCGCAAAGCAGGAATATACCCACGATGGGACGCCAGTCCATCAACGGGCACTGCGGGTTATTTAATCTGCAAACCAATTAACCTATGCAGCGGCATTTTTTTTGGACTGTGGGAGGAAATCGGAGTCTCATCTCAATCTCATTATCTGAAACCACTTAGTCCTATACAGGGTCACGGTGAAGCCGGAGCCTATCCCGGTAGACACAGGGCGCAAGGCAAGGATATACCGACGATGGGACGCCAGTCCATCGCCGGGCACTGCGGGGCAATTTAGCCTGCGAGACAATTAACCTATGTAGCAGCATGCTTTTTGGACTGTGGGAGGAAACCGGAGTGCCCGGCGAAAACCCACGCGGACACGGGGAGAGCATGCAAACTCCACACAGAAAGGCACCCGAGCCGAGATTCGAACCCGGGAACTTCTTGCGGTGAGGCGACAGCGCTACCCACTGGGCCACGACGATGTTAATTATTTTTGCCACAAGAGTTGGTAATGTTTATGTGAACGTGACAACAGGATCCACCTTCAAAATGCCCCTTCTCATTAGTGTTGTAGTTCTTGTTGTAAAGCCACAGCTTCCCACAGCTGGGAAAATACATTTCTTACGTGGTATTGAACGCTTTCGTTTCCACTGATGTTTCCTTGCAGGAGTTTACAAGCAGTGGTTACTAATTTAAATGGTTAATAGCTAAATTGACCCCGAATGACCGGTTGGCCCCCAATGGTGGTGGTATTAGAACAATTTTTTCCGTTCGAATGCCTTCCTGACGCCAACTTCCTTTAGTCGAATGGTCTTCGAATCGCTCTTTGTCTGGAACCTCCCCCCAGACCTGATCACCAAGTGAGACCCTGGCAGAGGTGCTGAACTCCAGGTGACATAGCTCTGAGATTCGTTGGAACTCGCGAACCCATCCACCACGACAAGGTTACAAACTATGTTGGGTAAATGTTTTGTGCCAATGCAGGAGAATGATCGTCCCATGCACGTCACGAGAACTCACTATGGCAGGGGGACAGGGGGACCCCACACAGACCTCGTGTCACGGGAACCCACTCAGTGCCCCGTATCAGGGGAAAGGCGGTGCGATGGAAATAGCAGCGAGTGCTATTAAAAGGATCCGCAGCTGACATTTTCAGTTGCAATTCCGTTGGCTATGAGTATCCCTGTGCGTTGTTTACCCTCTCAGCAGATCCCCTTAGCTACGGTAACCGTGTGTGTGTCTCCGAGCTGGCATTTGACCGTGCCCCCCGCTGCCCGCATCTCCTCGCGACTCCTGTCGCTACCCCCACGACGGGACCCTTGCATACACTTCACACCCCGCAGGCGTGCGGGGATTATCGGCTGGGTAAGCATCCAAATAATGAGCCGCCTCGCGTGTCCACTCCATACCAACTTCCTTCCCCGACAATTCCTCTCTTTGCTAATGTTTGGGAAAGATTTTATCTGGCTCTGAAAGAGTCTTGCAACCTGTCTCGAGCGAACAACCCCCCCCCTCCCGCAATACTCATGCATTGAACACGAGCTCTCTCATCTCATCTCATTATCTGAAACCGCTTAATCCTATATAGGGTCACGGTGAAGCCGGAGCCTATCCCGGAAACACAGGGCGTAAGGCAGGAATACACCCGACGACGGGACGCCGGTCCATCGCCGTGAACACATGAGCTCAAATTCATTATTGTCTATCTCAAGGATAAGCTTTGCGTGGTAACCGTGATCCATTGCGGTGGGGTATATGAAGCGTGACTTTTTTATGCAACTTTAAAACATACATAGAAATACAATTATTATACGCTAAATGTTACTTTAAACCATTTCCCAATATATGTATTATAATTTAGCATTTTTAAATTATAGTTGAAACGCTCATCGTATTTTATGTGTGGTTCTGCAACGTTGTGTATATTAAAAAAAAAAACCTCAACCAAAAGTTATTGTTGCTGATTTTCCGTTCTGGTGCCATTGTTGTTGACGTGCCGTTCTCTCCCCCGCTCTGTGCAGCGCTTTGTGACCCTCGGGTGAAAAGCGCTCTATAAATGCAGTTAATAATATCATTTATAAATTTTCGAGTCGCCAATAGGATCTTCAGATTGGCGCACGTCGCCACCCAAAGCCATGTGCGTAGAGGCGACGGGGCAGCGCGGTGCACAAGAAGTCTCGGTGGCGGAACAAACGCGGGCTCGTGCTACACTGCAGCGGCTGCTGGCCCCTAGGCTCTGGGGCTCTCTTCTCTACGCGACCACACTGTTCCCTTGTTGTTTCTCACTCCCTCTTCACTGCTAGATGAGTGAGCCGCATTGCTCGCAACGCATGTAACGCCGGCGTGTTCTGCACGATAGCACGTACACAGTGGTGGCACGTTAAGATCTGATGTTGCCCCTTTGTTGCTCTGAGTCATGCTGGATCTCTATGCTTCGCAGCAGGCTCCAATCGTTCTTACAAACAAAGAGTTCGACTGACTTTTCAGTCTGAGAGGATGACCTTGACATAATCCGTCAGACAAAGGGACTCATAGACACATATTAAACAATGTCACATCTTAAATAAGCCAAATCCGTTGATCTGCCCAGGTCTGCATTCTCAATTTAACACGGCAAAGGAATGTCTATGTAGGTGTACAGCCCTTTGTCAATCCACTGGTGGATGAAGGTCTCCCCACACCATGTCCATTAGCACCCAAATACTCGTTTAAAAGTATCTCGCTGTTGCAACCAACACATGTATGGGAATTCTATGTAAGGAACTATGCTTTACTTCCATGTGCACTTTCACAGTGTGACATAACCGAACGTGAACAGGACAGAGTTATATTTGAAATGCCTGCCTGACATTTTACACACAAATCCAACTTTTTAATATATTTTCCTTCTGGCGCACAACACTGGGGATTTGATGACTTCGAGATCAGAGGAAAAAAAACACAAATTTGTTCTCTCTTTTTTTATAATGTTTAAGGCCACGCCGGAGTGTATCGTAGGCCTGCGGTTTGTATGAGCACTGACGTCTCTCATCGAGCAGCATTGCCTCTGGCTGCATGGGTCACGGTGCAGCCTGGTCAACTGCTGACAGCGGAGCAAGCGCTCGGCATTGTTCTGCAGGGCAAACGTTCAGCTCGACTGCCTTGTCAGAGCCAAATGCGTTTTCTTGCCACGCCGAGAGATTTGCTGCTGGCATGTGATGATTAGCAAACTGGATTTGCAATTCAGAGGTCACCGGTTCGATTTGAGCCTTTGTTGCGGCAGTCTCTTAAATCCCTCTGCCCCTGTCCACCCAGCAGTATAAGAATAAGTGCACTTCTGGAGCGCTTTTCACTTGAGGGTCACAAAGCGCTGTACAGAGCTGTGGAGAGAACGGCATGTGAGCAACAACAACGACATATAAACGGCAAATTAAACAACAATAACGTTTAATGATGATTGCTTCGAAAAGCTGCTCCCTCGGGACAGTGTACTGCAGTGTACTGCGCCTGAGGATGCCTCTAACGTGAGGCGTAACGTCGCGAGGTGGAGAGAGGGAGCGATCGACGCAGCTGTCCCGAGAGAGCAACTGTTCGAAGCGATCATCATGCATCGAGCTGTGAAAATCTACATTATTACAATACCGTTTTATATATGTATATATATAAATGGATCGGCGATGGACTGGCGTTCCGTCGTCAGGTGTATTCCTGCCTTACACCCTGTGTTTCCGGGATAGACTCCGGCTCACCGTGACCCTATATAGGATTAAGCGGTTTAAGATAATGAGATGAGATGAGATATAAATGGATACAGCACACTTAATCGATCGGGGTAAAATGTGGGTACCTCTACCCCTTCCAATTTGTCTGGCCAGTTTGTAAAAGTAGGACAAATGTCCGTTAACGGGGCACTGTAGTTCCATCTAGTTGAGGCCCGTCCGGCAGCAGTGGCATGAACAAGCAAGTTGCAGGGCTGCACCTTTACGTGAACGTACGTATCGCGCCAGTGCTGCACATCGACCGGAGAGCGGGCAGAGAGCAGTCTGCCTCACCCCGGACTCTCCCATCAGGCCCATTGTTGTGTGGGCATGTACCATCGCACGATGAAGCACTACCATCATCATCCGGCCCTCGTAAAGCACGGCTCATCGGGCCCGAGAGAAGTCAACTCGAGAGCCCACCGTGGAGGGCAGGGTCAGCGTGGGCAAAGCGTGATTTATGCATTAATGGGAGGTGTCACGCGCTCCAGACAGATTCACTCAGACGCAGCCTCCGTTAGCATTTGTACAAGCCCACAACGACATTTAAAAGTACTGCTTAAATCCGCACGCCAAATGAGTCGAAGGAAGTTACGCTTTGGAACGTCTACCGGCTACTTTTGATCGTTGTATCATTTGGCCCACAACATGGGAATACAGTGAAGTTGGGTCTTGTCCAAAGATGACACCTCGGGGCTTTAGAAGCGCCAACATCCAGACTACAATTTTGAATCACATGTGCTCGCTAAATGCGTTTGTGATTTGGCAGTACAGTGCTCCGAGACCACAAAAACGGGCGAGTGTTTGCAGGTTCTTTGAAAAATTGCACCTGGGATATAATGAATTAAAGCTTCCACATTTTTCAATGTTCATGCGTACAGCAGTGGCTAATCCATTTTTTACATGCATAAAGATTAAAAGGTAAAGTTGGATCTTGGGCTTAATGGGACACAATGTTGATGATGAAGTCACAAGACATTGCCAGCCAACATAACATCTTGTTGTTGATTTAACAGAAGAATAGAAAGAATGAAATCAGTGTCCAACAAAGCTGCCTTTGTTTTTTATACATGGGAAGTATTTAAAAGAACTTCCTGCAGTGCTCTTTGAATTACATCAACTTACATTTCCCCATTAAAAACAATGTAGAAATAGAAACTGAAATTGCAATTACACATTTAAAATTCCACTTAATTACTCTGCACATATAATTATTACAGCGTTTGAACACAATCCAAGCTGCATTGCAGGCTGATTACATAAAGAGTGCCAAAAACTTGGGTGCTAATACCCAAGTAATTTAACTTATTTATCACAATAATAATGTCATGTGAATTTTGTTTTTAATCCCTAAACAGTACACACTTAGAGAATACATTCATCTAACTGCAGCCATGTCATTTCCAAAAAAACGAGTTCGATGTCACTTTTCCAAAATGTAGGTGCAACGCATATTTTTGTCACACTTGTCGAAAACATCAGACGCACACAAAAGCCTTAAGGTGAATAATTCTTGGAAATGTTATTAGAAATCCGTGCCGTGCAATTACACGTTTTAAAATTAATTCTTGCAGACGTGCAGAGTCAGCGCTTTCGGGATCCCGGAGTGTTTCTGGCAGAAACGCGATCTCCCCCCACCGTTTCTGGCCGATGTCTGGCTCCAGCATTCCGTCTGAGCCACAAGCCCTCCCTGCCCGCAGGTTAAAACGAAGTGGCTCTGTACTCACTCAATCAGCTCTCATCGGGCTAATTCTTATAAATGTCGAACACAGAAATTAGGCCGGGAATGCAAAAGACAAACTTTATTTGAAAATAATAGGTTGAAGCGGAGCTGTATGAGTTGGGGTATGCGGTTATTATGCTTCCCTTAATTATGTATACACGCCGAAAAGTTGTAAGGAGAAATAAGAAAATAATGTTGTGAATTTTTCGTCTTGATGGCTTCTGACAACTGAAAGGTTGAGACTTTTTTCAGACTTTTTTCAAGGCAGTAGCAATTTTTTAACATTTTCCAAAGCTACGACGTGCTGTGTTTTTCTACGCAAGAACATTACAATAATTATTTTTCAAATCGGATACTCATGATGAAAAATGGCTACACGAAACGAACATGTGAAAGTTGTTTATATATCGTTTTAATTACTCATGCATTCAACAGTGTAATCATGCGATGTTTTAAGGTTAATGTGTGCAAATTACTCTCGAGAGTTGGTCTTTCGTGAAAGCCGTGTCGAGCGTTCCTGCTCTCTCCTTCGCGATGTTTCACTTCACTCTCAGTACCTCACATGGTACCCAATGACGCCTCCAGCGTGGGAGGTTAAATGTCATGAAGGAGAGAGGAGGAATGCTCGACACGGCTATCTCAAAAGAGCAGCTCTTGAGAGCAATTGTAATACATTCAACAGTGCAAAGATTCATTGAAGCAACAGTTTTTTGCTATGGCTAGCACTGTACTTTATATAAATATTTTACTATATGCTAAACTATAGCTGCACTGGACATGTTGTCGAATGGTGACCGAAAACACAACTTAAAGATAATCATAATTGCACTTCTAGAGCGCTTTTCACCCGAGGGTCACGAAGCGCTGCACAGAGCTGTGAAGAGAACGGCAGGTTAACAACAACGGCGTATGAACGGCACTTCAAGGACAATAACGTTTTGTATGAGCTTTCAACCCACAAAAAAACCTACGCAGGAATATGATCAACAACTTATTTTCCACAAACACCACTGACAGGGTTAGTCATCCCCTTAGATGCGGTGAACGATTGTCATGACGTTAACTTATGACTCTTAATACTAACGTACATTGTTCCAGCCAGCATTTACCCGGAATGATGATTCACAACCAAATGTTAGCTTTGCCATCTCGAGCGGAAACAGATGGGACTCAAAGTTTTACATCCCTTTAGAGGATGAGAAAATTATTGCTTGCGTGCCTCATAAGTTGCCAGCTGAATATATAACGGTCGACAAAACCCAGAGTTCAAATCAACCGACAATTTATTCACTACAAGGTTACCAAAAATATTTATATTGCATGATTCTTCCAAGTATATCTTCTCTTGCGAAAGAAACTTGTCTCAACAAGCAATTATCTGCAGTAGTTCTAAGTCATTGATTCATATCTTCTCAGAATCATCATCAGCCATGATCATTCCACTGTTGGTTGAAGACCTCACCAAGGTGTCATTCGCCTTGGTGAGGTCTTCACTCGGGCATGTTTCACCCGAGGTTGACAAAGCGCTGCACAGGGCTGCAGTGAGAATGGCATGTCAACAACAAGATCAGAACAGATCAATTAAGTACAAGAATGACTACACGTCAATGAAAGGCGTCAAATGACAACTAAAAGAATTGTTAAAATAAATAAAGGAGTAAGATGTGTTCCTGAGCAGGCACAGGTCGACAGTGCCATCACAATAGTGAGCAGCATAAACTGTCCTAGCCAGAAGACTTTAAGGCCTCACGGAACAAGTGAGTCTTGAGACGGGATTT
>JAZEWT010000017.1:11093894-11108003 GCA_036362905.1 Mordacia mordax | reverse complement strand
CGGGATTTGAAGATAAACTGTCCTAGCCAGAAGACTTTAAGGCCTTACAGAACAGGTGAGTCTTGAGACGGGATTTGAAGATGCCCAGGGACTCAGCTGACCGAATTTCCAATGGGAGTTCCAGAGTCTGGAAGCAGCACGTGAAAACGTTGTCATCCATCTAACGAAAGTGCGATCTGGGCACATGCAGCAAGCCCGCATGGGAGGATCGAATTTGTTGTGTTGAGGACGATGCCTGGAGTAGGTTACGAATGTATGTCGGAGCAGCACCAGTAAGAGCCTTGCAGGTGAGAAGGAGGATCTTAAATTCAATCCTGTATTTAACCCGTAGCCAGTGGAGAGACGCCAGTACTCGGGATATATGCTCATGGATGGGAATGCGGATAATAATAATAATATTTTCACTTCTAAAGCGATTTCCACCCGAGGGTCACAAAACAGGACTCTAACAGTTGTTATTCTAAGCACATGTTGGAGACAGTTGATAAGGTTGGCAGGGATGCCAAGGGGTAGTGCAGTGCAACAATCGATTCGTGAAAAGGTGTGGATTAGATTCTCAGCGTCGGAGGGTGACAGGATGTTGTACAGTCTGGCTATATTTATGAGATGTAAATAGGCTACCTTCATCACCTTATTAACGTGGATGATTCGCTAATCTATGTGTTTCTCTTATTGTCTCCCAGTGTAACTCGCAGCATGCACTTATCCATGTGTCTTTGAACTTTTCTGCATCAATATAATTCATCCAAAAGCCACAGCAGGTGACACAAACGATTTACACGTGTTCCCATTTACTGATGCAAATTTTCACCGTCTCGATGTATGATGATTGCTTACAAAAGCTGACTGATAGCCGTGTCGAGCGCTCCTCCTCTCTCCTTCGTGACGTTTCGCCTCCTACGGCGTTCTGTAACCGACTGCTTGTGACTGAGTGAACTCTACGTGACTGTGTTTCAGAAAATGTGTGTTTTTCATTGTCTTTGTTTTAACGCCAATTTAACTAAAACCGCTCCCACCCCTAGGTTTAAAAAATAACATGAAATTGCATCCCTACTGCATGGATGTCTGCGAGCTGTTTACAGGAAGAGCTCACAATTATTGTAAACAATCATCAGTTCCCATTTAGTCATAGTTTTTCGTTTGTAATTCCAGATTTTCAAAAACCACTCTTACTCACTGTTGTTCAAGTTTTTCATCTCATCTCATTATCTGAAACCGCTTAATCCTATATGGGGTCACGGTGAGCCGGAGCCTATCCCGGAAACACAGGGCGTAAGGCAGGAATACACCCGACGACGGGACGCCAGTCCACCGCCGGGCATTGCGGGACAATTTTTAGTCTGCGAGCCAATAAACCTATCCAGGAGCATGCTTTTGGACTGTGGGAGGAAACCGGAGTACCCGGCGAAAACCCACGCGGACACGGGGAGTGCATGCAAACTCTGCACAGAAAGGCACCCGAGCCGAGAGATTCGAACCCCGGGAACTTCTTGCTGTGAGGCGTCAGCGCTAACCACTGGGCCACCGCGCCGCCCTGTTCAAGTTTTTATATAATAATAATAATTGCATGTATAAAGTTCCTTTCACCCGAGGGTTACAAAGCGCTGCACAGAGCTGCGGAGAGAACGGCACGTCAACAACAATGACATGAGAATGGATGATCAGCAAAAGCAACGTTTTTTTGAGTCTTTCTTTTACAAACCCGAGCTGTGGAGAGAACGGAATGTCAAAAACAACATCAGGACAGTTCAACTGAAAGTCAAATAGTAGCAATAAATTATTGAACATAAAGTCACTTTGATGCCAGTTCAAATTAAATAGGGTGCCAGAGATATTTCTGTTTTCATGCTTTGTTCCTCCCACAGATATTTTAAATTGTTGTGCCTAAATTGGTGTAAATGACTTTTGATTTGCTCAGATATATCCTGAGCCCCAATTTAAAGCTTTCTTAATAACGCTCAGAAACTATTCCAACACAGTCTTCACATTTTAGAATCTCAATGAAAATAATGGTGATTGCATTTTTAACATGTTTAAAATGTTTTATAACCAGGGCAACTAAATAGTATGTTTGATGTGGAAAGAGTTTAATGGTTTAAAAATTGTATGCTATAACGCACTTTCTATTTGCGCACAATTTTGTAACATTTATCCCATGATTCTTCTAACTCAGGGCGTCTTCCTTGAAATATAGACTTTCTGTTACAATGGGCTCTTAACAAAAAAAGTGCCAAAAAATGTATTCTTGCTGATTTTTCATCCTTATGTCGTTGTTGTTGACATGCCGTTCTCTCCGCAGCTCTGTGCGGCGCTTTGTGGCCCTCGGGTGAACGACGCTCTATAAATGCAATTATTATTATGATTATTAATCATCATCGTCAAACATGGTCAATCCACTGTGCGATGAAGGGCTCACCAACGAGTTGCCACCTCTCGTGCCCTTGCTACGTAATAATCCATCCACCGAACTCTCACCTGCTTTTCAAATAAAGTCAGGAATGCATTATAAAAGTTATTCAAATACACATGCATCGCAAACAACTTCAGCAGCGGGTGTTAATACAAAAACAAACGGAAAGAACGATTGCATTATTATCGTTTTCTAGATGACAAGCTAAACAAACAGAGTATTAAGAAAACAGACTTTCCAAAACATTTACATGGGATTTGCATCCCAAGTTTTGATTCTTTACAGATGGCTCCGTAACTGCAGTTATTTCCTGCAGGCAATGCATAGCCATTACAATCCCAGACCACGGAAAGTGTCTGGCTCCCAAGATAGGTGGGTGGATTTTCTGTTTAGCCTTCCATTGTTATTTAGCTGCCGTGTTTTTGGTTGGTGGTTGGATTGGATACTGGATGCAGGATTATATCTAAACCACACGATACCAAGTCTGGGACTATCCCTTTCCTACGTGCTTTGAGGACAGACTAAGGGATGTAAGTAGCTCTGAGTAGTGAACCCATTGCAGTTGTGTGTGTACTCACATCCTTGCAGAAATGCATTTCTCCACCACTGCTTTCGATGCATTTTTTGCCATATGTGTGAAATGTTAAAAACAGGTGCAGCCTTGAATTTCCTTGCTCACGCCACTGATGGCAGAATGGTCTCTAATAGAGGGAGAGCTACAGGGTATGTTTATGCGGGAAGGCATTTGACTTTTTTTTCATGCTATCCAAACTTCTTGGAATAGGTAGAAAAACCCACACATTACCCAATAATACGATCTGCTTATTGGCTTTCTGTACTACATACCTTTTACTCTGTGAGATAGACAAAGGAGCAGCTATTTTAATAAACCTACTCGATTATTCCCACCGCTGCACCAGGAGATGAACATGGTCTCATCTCATCTCATCGTCAGAAACCGCTTAGTCCTGTACAGAGTCGCGGTGAGCCGGAGCCAATCCCGGCAGACACAGGGTGCAAGGCAGGGATATATCCACGATGGGAAGCCAGTCCATCGCCGGGCACTGCGGGCAATTTAGTCTGCCAGCCAATTAACCTATGCAGTAGCATGTTTTTGGACAGTGGAAGGAAACCGGAGTGCCCGGCGAAAACCCACGCGGACACAGGGAGAACATGCAAACTCCACACAGAAAGGCCCCCGGGCCGAGATTCGAACTCGGGACCTTCTTGCTGTGAGGCGTCAGCGCTACCCACTGGGCCACCGTGCCGCCCAACTCTACATTGTAACATCTATAAACGATGAGAGGAAACCCCATCATAACAGATTGAAAACGCGAGATGGAAACCCACATTTTTCAAATACACACAAGCATGCAAGAGCACTCATCCATTATGCAAAGTATCATCAGTCTCATCTCATCTCATTATCTGAAACCGCTTAATCCTATATAGGGTCACGGTGAAGCCGGAGCCTATCCCGGAAACACAGGGCGTAAGGCAGGAATGCACCCGACGACGGGACGCCGGTCCATCGCCGGGTATCATCAGTCGTTCCTGAATAACTGCACTGTAGTCCTTTTTAGATGAAGTCACTCGTTAATGAAGAATCCTTGTTGTTGTGTATCGTCATATCACTGCCGCCTGTCGGTCACATTTACACGAACGTTGATGGTAACCCAAGACAAGCGGACCACAACTCACATCTTCAGATAGACGTTAGGTCTTTTCATTATTATTACAGCAGATAGTATGGAGGGCGGTGCGGTGGCCCACAGCAAGAAGGTCCCGGGTTCGAATCTCTCGGCTCGGGTGCCTTTCTGTGTGGAGTTTGCATGCTCTCCCCGTGTCCACGTGGGTTTTCGCCGGGTACTCCGGTTTCCTCCCACAGTCCAAAAGCATGCTCCTGGAAAGGTTGATTGGCTCGCAGACTAAAATTGTCCCGCAATGCCCGGCGATGGACCGGCGTCCCGTCGTCGGGTGTATTCCTGCCTTACGCCCTGTGTTTCCGGGATAGGCTCCGGCTCACCGTGACCCTATATAGGATTAAGCGGTTTCAGATCATGAGATGAGATGAGAGAGTATGGAGTGAGCTTGCAAGCTCTACACGCTGGATTCCTGCGACACAACAAACGTTCGAAATGACCAACTTAACGTCAACGCTTAAAGACGAACATTTCGGAGGCGCTTATGGGGTTTGTTGTGTAACGCACAACGCCCGAGTGGTGGTTTTACACGTTTTGTGTCTTGCGTGAAACCTCGGCGCCATTCACTCAATGGCCCCGACGGCTTGTGGGCACGTGGGAGCAGACGGTAGAGAACGATTGGCTTGAAGAGATGCCCTGTGATGGATGTGGGTGGGGGAACAAGGCCTGGAGGGAGACGCGAAACGATGTGGGTGGATGTGGTGACACATGACATGCGTGGAGGGGAGGGAATTTTAAGGGCAACAGGCCAACCCAGGTAAACCTGGATAACAGCCATCAACCAGCTGTGTGCGTGTGTGAGTTGGATATCGGACATCACGAAGCCTTGTGGTGCACACCATAGACGAGGTGTGCATCACACGGTGTGCGATTAGCCTTGACACTTGATCTCTGTGCAACGAGCGCCTCGTAATGTCGTCTTTCTCACTTTGTCTGCGTGACCTGGGTTCACATTCGTCTTCTTTACGAGCACGGGCAATTTGTAATAATAATAATAATTGCATCTCTAGAGCGCTTTCACCCGAGGGTCACGAAGCGCTGCATGTGGCTCGACACAATACAATATCCAGGTTAGAGCTCTGTTGTCACAGCCTGTCGCTGCTCGCTAATTAGTGTGGTGCCAAGCCTCGCGCCGTGACAGGCTGGGTGCACCTGCGCGCCCACGCCCAGCGATCGGGCCGTGAAAGGGCTTCCAGGTGCGTCTGGTTGGTCGTCTGATGAGATGTCAGGTGCAGTTGATTAGCGGTAAACATCGCAGTGGACTAATTGTGGAGACGCAGGTGCACCTGGTTGGTTGTGGGCAGACTGCGCTGAGGGCCGCATGTCTCAGAGGGCGTTTAATGAGACACCAGGTGCTGCTGATTAGTCGTACGCACCACGTGGCCTGAAGAGGGGAATATAAGGTTGTGGGCGCGAAGCGCATGGGAGCTGGTGCGGAACCCACGTCGTCAGGATGTAGCCAAGTGCTCAGTGGTTAGCGCACGAAGCGCGGGGTGGGTAGCGATGTGGTTTATGTAGCTGTAGTTGTTACTAAAGCGTTGGAGAAAGCAGAAGCCTCCGGTCTCCTCGCTGCACGCGGGTGCTGGTGTGTATGACATCAATGCTGGTGAGAGCCACGTGTCAAGCAGGCCCCACCGCGTGTTCTCTCGCGCGCACGTCGGAACCCGATGCACGGCTGTGGCTGCGGGTGCTGGAGAGAGAGCGTCCCGGCACGTGCATCACATTAGCATAGACACTTACAATATGTTACCATAGAAGAATCCCATAAACCATCTCATAAGAGGGATTCCGCGATCATCATGCTTTGTAATAAAGTCGAGATAATTTAGCACACCGCCTAATGTATTATTGAGAGATTGTCTTGTCTATGATGAGAGAGTTTTGCTCCCAAAAACTATCGCTGGGTCCAAAACGATGGTATGCTCAGTGCTTACTCTGTGTAGAACTGTGGTGCCAAGCCTCGTGCCTTGCCAGGCTGGGTGCATCCCGACGCCCGTGCCGTGGAAACAGGGTCGATCTCCGGTTTGCAGGAGTCTGATTGGGCAGGGCCACGGGGTGAGTGCTGATTGGCAGAGGTCGTTGCCAAGAGTGGTTAACTGGGAGAAGGTCGGACGAGGTGAGCGAAGGTCATGCAGGGTGAGAGGAGACAGGAGGAATGTGAGATCTCCTGAGGTCGTAAACAACCTTGATGATGCATCGTCGAACCTTCTGGAACGTCTGGAGGGTATATAAGGGGACATGCGGAAGTGAAAAGGGTCCGAGTCTTATGGGATGTGGACGGCTGAGCGGTTGTCATGTAGGACGAAGTGAATCGTTAGCGAGTGAAGCGCGGGGTTGTGTAGTGTTGTGTTACCGTTGTGTTATTGTGCCGCTGTTCGGGTTAGGCATTGTTATAGTTGTGTGGGTAGTGTTAATAATTTGCTGAAAGATAGCAGTCTCCCGTCCTCTCGCCGGTGTGGCTGCTGCGGTGTGTGGTGAAGAGAATGGTGTCGCCACCGTTTTGCTCGCATCGCCGGTACCACGAGGGAAGGCCAGCGTGCGGCCGACTGATGGTGAGGGAGCCAGCCCCCTGGTGTGCCCTCGCAGAACGATGCATTAATCCGTCAATTAATATTGATTCTTAGGCTCACCATGCAAGCAACAAAAAGTGCATGTAATACGGCTGTCGTCATCGTGGGGGAGGGGCGGGCGAAGTCTATCCTGGCAGACACAGGGTGCACGGCAGTAGTATACCTAGGATGTGATGCAAGTACGCCAAAGGGCACTGTGGGTCTCATCTCATCTACTTTTGTCTGAAACCGCTTAGTCCTTTACAGGGTCACGGTGAAGCCGGAGCCTATCCCGGCAGACACATGGCGCAAGGCAAGGATATACCGACGATGGGACGCCAGTCCATCGCCGGGCACTGGGTACTTTATTTAGTAGGCAGCAGCGTGTCTTTGTACGGTGGGAGTAAACTAGAGTACCTGGCGAAAACCCACGCAGACAAACACCCGAGCCCGGAATCCAAACGGGGTCTTTTTTGATCTGAGACTACAGCGTTACTAATTGCGCCACCGCGCCACCGCGCCTCCCCTGTATACAAATACATGGTTTAAAATTAAACGTGTGTTGTGTATAATAGGTCCATAACGCTTATGCAGCAGCCACTACAGATAACACCATTCATCGAAATGTAAACATTAACAAATTTGGGGCTCTGATGGAAGTATGGTCCTTAAGGTTTCTAGCCAATCAAATGAACTACGTGGCATTTCGTTGTACTGCGATGTGTTTTCGGATTGTACGGTTGGCTGTTAAGCATGAAATCTGACGTCTATCTCCACGTGCTATGAGTTTTTTCAAGAAACAACTGCGAACTAAACACTTCCGAGAGGTAATTCACCAAATCACTGGCGGAGTGCATCATCAGATCACCCATGGTGTTTACAAGACCAGAAAAGGGCTTGAACCTCACTGGATCCAGGGCGGCTTCACACGGACCCTGCCTCCAAATGAAAGCACTGCAGGCGTATCACTGTCAAAATCTCAATCAACCTTGCACACCCAACATTGTGGCCTTGTGGAACATACCCAGAGGGCCCGTGCTGGCCAGACGGCTGGGATGTGCGTTAACATTGATCTTCGCTTCCACAAATAACATTCAAATCAGATAACAGAGTTTGCGCAGCTGCCTCTAAACTCCGAGTGCGTCGGCTGCTATGCCACAACTACTTACACGGTCTGCTTGGCAGATTTAACGGGCTTTGTGATGCCGCCCAAGCGTGAAACACAATGGGAGAAATCCACCGTGTGGCACGTGCAAAAACATTGGCTCTCTCAGAATGCGTGCTACGTTCATGAGCTCCCATCAAGGGCCTTTTACAAAGCACATCCCATTAGTCTTTGCCGAGGAGTTCGTCTGGAAATAAGGAGGAAACATTCGCGGTACAATAGAGCGCTTGAACATTTTTTCAAATAGCAAAAAAAAAACATAATTTCGGTTAATTTCCTATCAGATTGCTCATAAGCTTTGTTGCGGATCATTAGTGTTATTCGGTCCATATGTGCCGCTGCCACTTTGGACAAACCAGAAACCAAAGTCGAGATGAACAGTCTCGGAACTATGGTCTGAACATGAACCCCTTCTCACCTCCACCCATCCATCGCAAACATTTGTCTCTGTGTAGCGCTAGTCAAAGGCAGCATTCACCTTACAATGCGTGATAAATGCATGTTGGCATTGAAATCGAAAGCTACACTCGTGTGACTGTAATTGAAATCACAGATATGCAATGCATTCCATGGACCACAACTGTGCGTGTTTGTCGTGCACAAATTTGATCTCAGTATTTCAATTGGCTCCGAAATGTATAATTACATTTTCGCCGGGCACTCCGGTTTCCTCCCACAGTCCAAAAAACATGCTGCTGAATTGGTTAATTGGCTTGCAGACTAAATTACCCGTAGTGCCCGGTGATAGACTGGCGTCCCAACGTGAGTGTTTCCCTGCCTTGCGCCCTGTGTCTGCCGGGATAAGCTCCGGCTCACCGCGACCCTGTACATGACTAAGCGGTTTCTGACAATGATATGAGGTGAGATGTATAATTAACTTTAAATAGTCATCACAGTTAATTAACAGGAAAGCAGCAATTGTAATATATGCGGCCGAAAAAAATGTTTCTTTCCAAATGTTTTATTTATCTGCGAAAATTTGTATTTTAGGGAATTGTGGGAGGTGATATATTTTTTAATTTAGAAGGCCTCAGCCAAAGTTAGATGACCTCAGAATGATAACATCTGGACACTTGACACTTAATTGCACAGCTTAAGTGACCAAATTTGTTCCACAAACATCGTGTCTGCCTTCATTAATGCTTACATTACAAGAGAGAGCAAAAAGATATTAATAATAGTCTTTTTACACACGACAGTTTATCTTCATTAACTTATATACATCGTGGAAATTATATATTAACTATGCACATGGCTTGAATTGCCCCTGAAACGCCACTGAATTATTAGAGATAATTTTAACAACACAATAACGTTCTTGTTATCGTTAAGCTGTTTTTAATAAAGTCTCATTTCATCTCATTGTCAGAAACCGCTTAGTCCTGTACAGGGTCGTGGTGAGCCGGAGCCTATCCCGGCAGACACATGGCGCAAGGCAGGGATATACCCACGATGGGACGCCAGTCCATTACCGGGCACTGCGGGAAATTTAGTCTGCAAGCCAATAAACCTGCGCAGCAGCATGTTTTTTTGAACTGCGGGAGAAAACCGGAGTGCCTAGTGAAAACCCACGCGGACACGGGGAGAGAACTCGCAAACTCCACACAGAAAGGCACCCGAGTCGAGCTTCGAACCCGGGACCTTCTTGCTGTGATGAGGCGACAACGCTTCCCACTGGGCCACCGTGCCGTCCAATAAATTATTATGATTACATTTATTTATTTATAATAGCTCGTAGCATATGAGTTTTGTTAGCAGCTAACATATAACTGTTTCAATGTATACACTAAAAGTTTAGTGGAACAAGAGTATAAACAACTTAAATGGCTTACAATAGGACACGACAAGAAAGTGTTGTAGATTTAATCAGGAAGAAAAGCTTGCGATGACTTGGGCCATATGATCCTTGAAAAATAATTAACTCCTACATTCAGCATTCACACATGCAACATTCACACACTGAACACAGCCCTATTGCTGTAGCATTCAACCGATAGCAACTTACTCGTCTCGTGAATATCACAACCTGAAGATTCCTTGTAAAAATAAAGCACCTAGTGACCCCCTCCTCCACCCTTCGCCCACGGAAGAGATCTTTGTTATCTCGATATGAAATACTAAACATAGTTATTACTTGTGTGACAGAGCTGTCATGATTTTGAGCAGGGGAACGCCGGGACATTGATATTGGCTCAACTCGGGTTTTATTTGAACATTGTTTAAATATCTGACTGTTGGGACAGCAGGAAATAGCTGCATAAACTTGTCAAATATTATAAACATCTATTTGTTTTACGCAAGTAAACTGCATTTCTTAATGTTTGCTCCAAAATCGCAATATTCTAGTTTATTTAAAGTAGTTTTATTTAATTGGGTGATGCTTTTGTGTTTCCTGTTTGGCTTGTCATCTCATTCCCCAGTTGGAAACTGACAAACACAGCGAGGTAATGGATCATTTCACACTAAGTGCTATATTTTACTCACAAACAGTCATCACATCACATTTTTCACCGGGCTTTGCTCGTGAGACAACTTGATTAGCTACACACGTCCGCTCTGGTTCAATGTTTAGTTACGGCTTGCCACACTTCAACGCACTATTTCACTCTTCATAATTATTAGCACTTTATTTAAAAAGCAGCATTTATGGTGTCTGGCGGCCAAGAGTCCCCCACTTCATATTATCTCTATTTGTTGAGCATCCTTCACAAACTATGCGAAATCTTTCTGAAATCTATCTCTGAAATGAAGATAGCATCAACAAATCCATGGTCCTTTCAGTGCCATTACAGCAGGACCTTTCCATCAGAACTTTGTTTTAACCTTGGTTTTTTTATTTCCTCTGAGGCTGCGCTGCCAAACACAATGAGCACACAATTAGCTGTCAGCTATTGTTTTGAACTTTGAACTCCAACACCTTTTCTCTACTGTACAAGGAAGCCACACCAGGGCCTCGCCGAGCTGGCGTTGAGCCAGCCCGGCACGGCTTAGTAGGAGCCAGGCTATTTTTCCCACTGCAGAACCCGAGCCGGGTCGCCGAAGTCACAAGCAATGAGTGACAAAATGTATTCAACACACCCCGAGGCCTGCTTGGCCCTAAGTCAAAATGAGATGCTTTGGGAAGTCAAAATTTCAGGTTAATCACTTTATGCTCCACAAAATCCATTGCTGAATGGCCATACCCTGGTCAATAAAACATGAACACATTGTACAGAAGCTAGAACAGCCTGTTTTATCGCTGCCTGCGGCATTCCCAGCGTATGGGCATAACAAACAACTGACTCCACTTAGAAAAAAAAACATCCCTCCAACCTAGGACACCGCTGAAGGGCATCAGCATAGATTTTGGTTAAACATTCCAGAGCAAAATCTTGTGCATTTTCCAAAATTGCGTTTGCCCCAGAAGACCACGAATTCCCAGCTCACTGTTGAGCCATTCGCTTGAACTTGTAGCTGATGGGCAGCAGCTTTCCCTCGGCCTTCATCCGGTCGATGCTGACGCGCGTCGACTCGTCCATGGTTTGCCAGCACCGGCGGGAGAAGTCAAGTAGACGTTCCCTCTTGCTGTCGTACAGCCCCATGGTGGCGAAGAGCTTGGGCGATGCCACCTCCAGGTCCACGATTGGAGCCGTGAGAGCGATGGTGTTCCTGTCCACGTTCATCTTCTCGCAGGCCCTCTTGACGCTTCTCGTCTTCTGGTACACCGACAGCACCTTCTTGTAGCGCCACATGACATCCTCCACCGACTTGACTGTTGCGAAGATACGAGACAGCAGTGAGAGAGATCTACTGGGCTGGTACAAGCGTGTCTGCACTCAGTCTCAATTGGGCCCTCTAAAATTGTGGCCTTTACACAATGAAAACGTGTTTATATGTCCCCACTGAGGGTACCACATTCATAAGCGCCAATTTTAGCTGAACACCACCAATGCTCTTATGTCTTATTTCAGCTTTAATTCCCACTTATTGATTATTCCTATAAAACTAACACTTTGCAGCTTAAAATTTAAACTTTTGCAATAACTTTTCCACCTCTATTCTGAGGTCAGAAGAATGTGTTTCACCCTTGGAACATGATTGCCTGGCTGGTTCTCTGCTAGGTTATATAATATGTGATGCTGCATGTGGCCGTGTATCAGAAACACAAATAACAAAAGAAATGTGTGTGGTAGTGTGTGGTAGTGTGTCACGAATAGCCCTTATTAACATGAGGTAGTCGAGTAATATTCCAATATATACGGGGACATTATCAAAGCGCATAAAACGAAGCTTTGATAATGTCAATAAAAATTGCGTGTCTGCCAAATCCCAGCTGGAACACACGCACGCGCACGCACGCGCACGCACGCGCACGCACGCGCACGCACGCGCACGCACGCGCACGCACGCGCACGCACGCGCACGCACGCACACACACGATGCACATCCTGTCCGCAACGTTGATGGTTTCAAAACTAATTCCATAGCCTCGTGGCACGGATCCAAGCACTCGCCTCGGATGCCCTTGCGCAAGCCTTCCTTCCCGCAGTCTCCCTTGCTCGCCTTCCCACAGCCCCGGTGGTGGTTCCCTGGAGGGCCCTCGTGTCGGTCCACTTGTCTCTCCATTCCGTCGGCCGCGTCCGACGAGAAGCTGCTTCGCGATTCTCCAGACGGCGACGGCAGTGAAGGCGACGATGGAGCAGCGTTCGCCGTGGAATGGCACCGTTTTTGCTGCGGGGCCTCATAGGCGCTCGATGTTTCACCTGAAATAGTCCACGCACAACAACAACAACAACGCCGTGTGTTTGAATAGCTCAGCGGCCAGAGCGCTGAGTTATAAAACTCAGACAACGTCTCCTTGCTATAAATGTCTCTTTATGAAAAAAAATGTTAAATGATCTTTAATACAACCCAGGAGCCGTTAGGCCTTCTGGGAGTGCACAATTTCAGAAGCATTAATTCTAGACAAGCGAAATCTGGACTGGTTTCAATGTCGTCTCATCAGCAGTCAACCATGATATAATATAGGGGGGGTTTTCAACACAGTAGGTTATTGTGCGACTGACTGACATATGAAGGGCGCAATTAAGAGTGGGTGTGAACATACTTTAAAAATACCCAGAAATTCCAACTTGGTTCTCAAGTATATTGAGGTGATGCTCTCTGCCTTGCAACTAATGGAAACGTGTGCACCTCATAGAAAGTTCTGCCTGAGGTAGTTCGATTCCTGCCTCAGGTACATTTCTGTGTGGAGTCTGTGTGTTCTCCCACTGTTCTACGTGGGTTTACTCCTGGTGCTCCAATTTCCTCCCACAAATAAAAAAAAACAACGCTTATTAATGAATTGGTCGATAACATCATAATCTAGAGCACGTAGTGTCTGGCAAATGTTGGCGCCGGCTGATTGCACGGCTGCCTTCCCCCTCCCTGCCTCGCTGCGGTTTCCTTGCTTCGCCTCCATATCCGTGTCTCATCCATGACCAAGCAGAGAATTTGCATGCGGTACAAATTGTATTATTATTAAATTGGCTTATTTAAAAATGTATAACAATACATTTTTGGATTGATGGATATAGTTTGTATTCACGTATAGGGATACTATTATTATAATAATAGCAATATTATATATATTATTATTATTATATGGAATGGCTTCATTCTTAGTTCATATATAGTTCCAGAGTGTTGTGGTCAATATTTTTTCGTATACAAAACAGTCACTACAATGGGAACACTTAGCAGAACATTTGTTGGCTCTGTTAAGCAGTACTTGCCATTTATATAATAAGTTACATATGATTGCGTTTTGAAGGGTCCTGCACTGGTAAGTTTAGCAGAATCAAGCAATCCACTTCTTGGCATGTGAAAGGAAGCCAGCAAACCCAGAGAAAGACCTTTGCACAATACGAGGTTATTACTCAAAGCTCCACACGAAAAAAAACTGTACAGCCATTAATAGGTCTCTCACAGCTCAGCAGATTTGAAAATGTCACAAACATGTGTGATCCGCTAACCCTTCCTTTCCAATTTCTGTATCACCACGATCAGCCGTGCTGCAGCTCACGATACCAAGCACGGTGTGGGCTGCGCAGACATTTTAAGGCCCGCTCGCATCATGGCCTCTTCTACTCTCCTTCTAAGCTAAATGTCCATGCACTGCATGGGGTCGGCTGGGCATATTTTTCTTCTCCTTGTACTAATATTCTGTGCATCCACTGTTGTTAAATCTGGATTTCATGATTTTCCTTGCCCTGTTCTCTAAATTTCATTGGCCAGACCTGATGGCAGACAGAAGCTATTCTG
>JAZEWT010000017.1:11055696-11085843 GCA_036362905.1 Mordacia mordax | reverse complement strand
GGGTGTATTCCTGCCTTACGCCCTATGTTTCCGGGATAGGCTCCGGCTTCACCGTGACCCTATATAGGATTAAGCGGTTTCAGATAATGAGATGAGATAAAGAAGAAAACACACAGTGCTGACTCGAGGACAACACGTGCCCATTCAGTGTTCGTACGACTGTTGCGCTGGAAAACAGATTGTCCACGGTGGAGGTGGAGGGGCAGGGCATGGTTCTGTCCACCCACCCTTTCGTGTACCACGCTGGGCTACGTCGGCACACGCTAACACCACCTGACCCTATAGTCCGTTGAGGCTATACGAGGGGGGGGGAATCTTTGTCTTTGGTGGGAGCAGCTGTGAAACTCTCCCCGTTTCGCGTGCTGTCTGCGAACCATGTGAAATCAGTACCGCCTCGAGTCTGATGCGGGCTGCTGTGACCCCTTCACTCTTTTCAATTCCCTTCCCTTTACCCTTCCACCACCAGCCATACGCAATGCCAAACACTTCATTGTTATTCAGCTCGATGATTTCGGTTTATTAACAAAATACATACGCACCATCAAATCCACACCATCGCGTAAGACACATGCCTTGGACTAATGCGTTTAAAACTATAAAAGCTATGAATAATTACCTGCTATTGCTTGTGCAATTCGTTACCTGCTAACTATACAATAATTATTGACATGAGGTTAGGCTAAGGAGTAACTCGATCAGCTTGGGAAAAGTGCATAATTGCTGGCTAATTAACACTATTTAGCTGTAACCAGAGCAATGACATCAATCATGCATTTCTAGTTTTATTTCAGGACACTGAAGAGAAATGGCAACGTGGACTTAGGGACAGATTCGAAAAACACCCTGACACTGCGAATGCTCCGTTTCTGTTCTTTACCAAGAAATAAAAAAAACCCATAATGACATTTTGGCATGTAACTGTGCTGTTTTTATCACGTTTTAATGTCAAGTTCGTGGAATAGCCTGCATTTCTCACTTCAGAGCCGCGTGCTGTTAACAGCACAGCAGGTGATGTAGATTAAAACTCTGCAATACCATATGACAAGCTGGAGACAGAAAAGTGGTGCGGTCTTGACAGCAGATTGCATGCCCTTTTAAGACGTTACTCCTGGCATAGTTTCACAATGTCGAGTAAGTTGACTTCGAGTAGCTTTGGCGGTTAATTCTTTGGAATTCTTTGGAATATCTGTCGGTTGTATAATGGAGTCTTCAATGTCTACCTTTAGTAGTAAAAAATATATCTTCACACATTGCCAATCTGGGCGGCGCGGTGGCCCAGTGGTTAGCGCTGTCGCCTCACAGCAAGAAGGTCCCGGGTTCGAATCTCTCGGCTCGGGTGCCTTTCTGTGTGGAGTTTGCATGCTCTCCCTGTGTCCGCGTGGGTTTTCGCCGGGCACTCCGGTTTCCTCCCACAGTCCAAAAAGCATGCTGCTGCATAGGTCAATTGGCTCGCAGGCTAAATTGCCCCGCAGTGCCCGGCGATGGACTGGCGTCCCATCGTCGGTATATCCTTGCCTTGCGCCCTGTGTCTGCCGGGATAGGCTCCGGCTTCACCGTGACCCTGTATAGGACTAAGCGGTTTCAGACAATGAGATGAGATGAGACATTGCCAATCTACTAGGATTGCCACCTGTCTTAGATTTCCCACGATTATCCTCTTTTTTTACGTAGCCATTCTGGGAAATATTTTTAATCCAATATCTGTCGGTTGTATAATGGAGCGAATGATGATTGCTCTACAAAGCTGTTCTTTTGGGATAGCCGTGTCGAGCGCTCTTCCTTTGTGACGATTCGCCTCCCACATTGGGCGTACTGAGACTCGGTAGCCGAGTACTGTGTATTGGTACTGAAACCGAGACTCCCAGAGAATGTTACCAATGTGGGAGGCGAAACGTCACGAAGGAACGAGGAGACGCTCTCCGTTATTCTCCCACAATAAAAAAAATACTCATTAATTAATTGGCCGTTGACATGCTAACATATAGGAAGCAGTGTGTGGCAATCTGGTGCCAGCAAAACCGCCTGGCTGCCTCCTCCGCCTCTGTGTGCTCTCCTCGCGCCTCTGAGTCGTTCTCTGTCGATTGAATGCCTTCCACAGTGAATGAATGTGCACGTTATAAATGTAAAACTATTATTATTATTAGAAGCGCTTGACACGGCTAAACGTTAAGAACAGCTTTGGAAATCAATCATCGTGCGTCAAGCCTTGAAAACCTACAACAGCACAATAATACAAATGATTGTTTCCACATGCCAGCAGATTACTAGACCTAACCATCGACAAGTTCACGATAGAACAAACTAAGATGAGACTTTCATGACAATGCTGCCACAGAAACACGGGGAAAAATGTCTTTTTAAGTTCACTCTTTACACAGAATCATTCTACAAGACAGGCGAACTACCGTACTTCCGTTTCCCCAAGAACCAGAGCCAAAATCGAGAGCTCTAAGAGCTCTCATTCATTGCTTCACCCAGCGGAATGGGAGCTTCCTATTCTGACCGAGTCACCCCCCCCCCCAACATGTTGCCTGCTGTAACAAAACAGCTGTGGGTTGTCGGGGAGACTGGACATCCAACCCCCGTTTCATGTGAAAGCGAAGCGACTTTGTTTGAGACGTGGCACTCTGACAGTTACAGGAAGGCGATGTAATGCCGCCTTTCATCTCCCGCGATGGGCTTGACCCCGTTATTATCACGAGGCGCTCCCAGACAGGATTTGAATGGAGTGGTCGCTTGGATATGAAGAACAATGCCGCTTTCATTCTGCGTTGAGTTCGTGTGCGCGGTGTTACGTCGCCTTCTTCTTCAGTTTTTCTTCAGCAGCGAAGGCTTTTGAATCAGTGCGTGTGTGCGGCACACTGGGATAATTCGGAAATATGTTCATTGTTAACACAAGACCTGTCATAACACAGAGTCTTAAGTCCATAAAATACTAGAGTTGCAAGCTGTTATCCATGCAACACGAATTACAGTACAAATACGCATCACTCACTCGCCAGTAATTACTGATTAGATGTATTTATGTATGGGGCAAAAAAGTGATGTACGTGCTTATCTTGCATGGTCTAAGTACAGATTTAATTTGTTGAGTGGCTGGAGTGCCGGCGCAGTGGTTAACCCACTGCCCTGTGAACTGGGAGACCTAATCCGCAGCCAAGCCTAACGATAGCTAAATTGGATGTACCCCTAATTAAGCAACCTGCACTATTCATCGTGGTGAAATATGGGACGAACAAAACTCCGTGACTGACATGGTATAGATTATTAACAACCCCAATCAACATTGGATTGACAGAGAACAGAAATGATTGTTGACTATTTGTATACCGGCCAATTTCAAGCGTAAAGGACCCAAACCGGGGCCACGTGGCGAGTCCTCCGTGATCTTTCTTCGCAGCATTCACGACCCTTCTCCGCTGAGAACTCCTCGGTTCCCCGAGCGCTCCCCCTTTTTCGATGCCCATTGTTCCTCAACCCATATGGGCGACGAACTCAGAGCCTCGCCGACAGCTTGGCACTGCCCACGTCTCTCTCCCGCCCCTTGCTGTGTCTTGCACAGCGTGAGTTGTGACATTTGTGGCGGAGCGTGCAGTGTTGACGTATGGATGCTGATCTCACTCCGATTCCGTAAATTCGCCAGCTTTTCAAAGTATTTAGCAGGGGGTGGTCAAATATGAAATGCCAAATTTTGTCTATTGAGCGGCAATGACCATTGGGGTCTCCTACCAATACGTGAAATGATACGGCTTGTTATATCGTAAGTGTCAGGCCAAGACATGAGGCGTGATTACAAACGCAGGTTATTAAAAGTCACTTCAGGGCGGCACGGTGGCCCAGTGGGTAGCGCTGTCGCTTCATAGCAAGAAGGTCCCAGGTTGGAATATCGGCTCGGGTGTCTTTCTGTGTGGAGTTTGCATGTTCTCCCCGTGTCTGCGTAAGTTTTCGCCGGGCACTCCAGTTCCGCCCACAGTCCAAAAAACATGCCGCTGCATAGGTTAACTGGCTTGCAGACTAAATTGCCCTCAGTGCCCGATGACAGACTAGCGTCCCATCGTAGGTATATACCTGCCTTGCGCCCTGTGTGCCGGGATAGGCTCCGGCTCACCGCGACCCTGTACAGGATTAAGCGGTTCTGACAATGAGATGAGATGAGACTTCAGGCCATTTCAGGTTGGTTCAGGTCCAGATTCTTCACGGAAACGTTGCCGGTTGTATGAGCTGGGTTAGTTTACTTGCTCATCAGGCTATCGCAAATACATTTCTCCACAAACGGGCTTTCGTTTACAACTACCAGCCACACCTGTCATGGGACAATGATGGGGAGAGAACTTAAATGAACGGCAGTTGACGTCGCTTGGTCTTAATTGAGTGTGAGCGCGGACTTGTTGCAGGGCTCATTGAATGTCAGCAATGCCCGCTTGCTCAAGCTCACCCGCCACACGGCAGTGGCTCGAGCACCCGTCATGCAGCGACGCGTTCGTCAACTATGGGATGCTAAAAGCAAAATAAATGAACACGTTCTACAGCACCGTGAGCGCGTTTTCTTGGCAAAGCGAGATATGATAATAATTATGTTGAGCGCGTGCAGCAATGTCAATATCCTGGGCTTTGCGACCTCACAGTCTGATGTCAAAGCCCTGGCTGTGAACACGCTGCACGTCTCACAATTGAAACTTGGCACCTGTGCGCTGCACCCATTATTAAAGGGGGGCGAAGGGTACGGTGTGTGTGCTCTCTACCGGGAGATTTTCAATTCATCAGTGGGGAGATGGAAGTGGCATGATTGCTTGGAACGTCTTTCATGTTCCTGCGAGAAGCGTGCATATTTCTGCTTCACCACAATATGCACTTAAACACACACACGCACTCTCTCTCTCGGCCTTCCTTTTATAAATTTCCTAAAGACCACAAAACGATTTAACACGCGAACGTTGAAATCCCATACAGAATGTTAGAAAATCAGTTCTGGCTCTTCGCACTGTCTCATCTGGGCCCCCCGTGGGCGTGAGATTATGAGATTGGCTTCGAGACCGTCAAGCTCTGCTGCTTAACGCGCCACGCATCCTCTGAGTAATTGTCACAATCAATCTATTGTTCCCATATCACACAAGCGCTTTCTCACGCCACGCGAAAGGCTGCCCCACTCCACGCTCTCACTTAATCTTTGTGTTTTCTCTCGCAGCCAGATTCAACTCTACTAACGTCATGTGAGAGCGGCATGTTGGCGCAGTGAGAAGCGCTGCTACCTCACAGCAAGAAGAGTCTGGGTTCGATTCTCGGCCTGGGTGCCTTTCTGTGTAGAGTTTGCATAAGTTTTCAATGTTTAATCGGGTTTCCTCCCACGGTCCAAATACCCGTTGCTGTCGATGTTAATTGGCCTGACTAACTTGCCCCTGGTGACCTGCGATTGACTGACGTCCCATCCTGTGTAGTGCCCTGCCTTCTTTCCTGTGTCTGCCGAGATAAGCTCCGACGACCCTGTACACGATTAAGCAGGGACAGCTAATATATGAATGAGATCACGTGAGGGTTCTGGATATGTATTATCATTGCCGTTGCTATGATATATTTCTTTTGCTATAGAATATTGCTGTCGCTATAAAGGTGTGGAGCACATATGGAGGATCCGGCATAACCTGGTCACAGTGAGATCACAGAGCGCAAGATTAACTATCACTCATCATAAAATATAATCACTATTTGTCCTTTTTCAAGCCCCCGCTCCATCCCGTGTCACTAGTCCAAGTTGTTTGACCATACTTCACCACAGTGATGATGACAGGTGGATACCCAGAACCTCGCTGTGTAGTGTATCTCTCGCCGCCAATATTAGCCGTAGCTTGGAATTGAACTCAAGTTGATTTCATTCACAGCGAGGTGCACTAACCACTGTAGCACCACTACCACCAAACATTTACTCAATGGAGTATCGTAGAGTCGGGTTTAAATCCCCCTTGGCGGGGAGCGATCAATGTCAGTAATGGGACAGCGTGTGTGCGTGCCTTGTGCGTTTGACAGCACATCCGCGCCCCGCATTGTGGAACACGGCCGCACGGCCTGAAGGCGAGATCGTGTCACACTAAGAACTAGGAGGGATGTTTCAAACTGTCCTGGGCGAGTGCTCTCGTATCAAACGCTGACATCCGGCGATGGGGAAGGAGGAGATTGCTGAGTGTCTGGAGTATCCACAGTGGCACTAAGTGGATTGGTTTTAGCGGCTGTCTCTTTGCCTTTGATGGAGTAACATTTGTATAATTGAGTGCGGCAGCTTCTCTAGCCGCTGCTAGTGTAGCCGGTAGCTACGAAAGTGATGAGTTGCACGTATTCATATCGCGGACGGATCGTTTGAGTTATGTGCGGCAATGATTGTACAATTCAGGAGGGGTGAATGTAGCCAATTGCTACCGACATGTTGAGTTGTACATGTGCATGGTCGCACATATATTAAAGTGCTGACGTATCGGCATGGACACACCCCCACGTACAGTGAGCCATACCCATCCTTGCGGATACGTCTCAGTGTACTGGAGACCCGGTGAGGTATGGATGTGTTGTCTGGTTGCTCCTAAGGGCAGAACACATACTGGTAAGATATACACGAGAGAGGCGTCTGTAGAATTTGTTTAATAAGGAGGCGTTTTGTGCTGACCGCACGGGTGCGAAGGAGGTTAATGTGGCTCTGTGTGTTGATGCATGGCCGGTGTTCATGAAGGTACGTGACTGTGTGTGGATGTGCATTTTCTGGACGTTGTAGCTTGGTAATACTTGTTCGGGAAGTCGGGAGTTCCATAGCCTTGATGAAACGGGTTATTTTGGAGTTAAGCGGTTCGAGCGAGATGTCGTTGTTTAGGAGAGAGAGGAATCCTTTGTGTGGATTTTGACGAGAGATGCGTGGCTGTCCGCGGCGGCCATCTTAGGTGCATTGAATGTGGGGAATGCGTTTGTTAAAGTCGAGCATTTTTTTGGCGATGTTCGCGATATTTTGCTAATTCGTTAAACATCACATGTTTATTCTTGCGGTCGTGTATGAGTGTACTGGACATCCGGAGAGGGGTGCGAAGGAGATTAATGTGGCTCTGTGCATTGGTGTGTGCGTGTTGTTTGTGAAGTTGGCGCAAGTGGTGGTCGAGCAAGTTAATAAAGTTGTTGATATAAAAGAAGATACGTGTAGGTGTGGGTGGTGCAAGTGTGTTGTGGCACACGAGGCGCATCATAGCAGATCAGCGGCGCATGTGGAGTACAAGGGGGATTCACATCAAAAAATTACACAACGCAGAATCTTACCATCTGAATGTCCTCTCGTGCATTCGCGCACACGTGCATTGTTCAGCTGCTCATCTATAGTCTTTTATTTAACCGTCGCGCCGGTCTGGTGTCTCTCGTACTATCACGCGGCCGAAAGTGAAAGGAAAGAGTGACGAGACTGGTGGCGTCGGTTACACTCGATAAAGGCGTCTCCATGCCGTGTCTTTCATTGGGGTTGTTTGACCATACTTCACCGTGATGGTGAGTGCAGGTTCGTGATAAGAGTGCAGTTGGGCGGTTCGCGATAAGAGGGCAGTGGGTACACAAATAACCGGTATCAGTCGCCAGTGATCATGTCCTCATGTGGATTAAACTCAGGTCACTAGCAGTGCCCCTTATTAACCGACCACTGTGGCACCGCTCCCTCTGATAAATGTCTCCTAACTAGATCACGACGTCTGTAATGCTCTAACGTGGTGTAGGGGAATACGACACATTGTCCGAAAACACATCGGACAGCTTGTACAACACATCCGCAAAAATCGTACGCAGCGGTTTTACACGTGTACTCCGGGCAGTGGACTTGTCCACATATGTCCACGCTCCTTCTCCACATATGTCCACGCTCCTTCTCCACATATGTCCACGCTCCTTCCCTTTTTCCGTATCGAAATAAAGCACGCACAAGGCCTGCATTCATAACAGCGACTCGCCTGAGAGAGGGGAATAAAGTTTCTCTTTGGGGTCGCAGTTGACTCGTGCAGGAGGAAAACACTGCACTCCCATCGCGATTTACTTCACAGTAATGAGCACGGCTAATGCGTTGCACATTTGCAAAGCCCGTTTGGCAGGGAGCCTCGCTCTCTCACCAAAGTCCCTGCCGCACCACGTAGCAGATAAGGGGATTGATGAAATGAATGGATAAATAAAAGGACACGTCGTGAAAATAAATACAATTAACTAAGGCGAGGAGGCCGAGAGATGAGAAGAGGTGTCGAGGAAGACAGCGGCGGGAGAGATGGCGAGATACAATGAAAGCGTGAGGAGGCCCCCTACCTCTGTGGCTGCCTCATTCGCCGCAGTCTAAAGTAGCCATGACCTCGGATCACTCGCCCAGGGTATTTATAATAACCTACAACTTGTAACGCGCGCAGTTTCGCTTCGCGCGCAGTGAAAAGAGAGTTCCCTCTCAACGAGAGAGAACGAAACTCTCATAGAGAGAACGCAACTCTCATCGAGAGAAAATGAAACAGACTTGCTACATATGCCCAGGTCGCACCTCCAGCCTTCTCGCGCGCTACTCCAAGACTCTGGAATGCCCTTCCACTGGAGATTCGTTCAGCTGAGTCTTTGGGCATCTTCAAATCTCGTCTCAAGACTCAAGTGTTCCATAAACCTTTCAAGTCCTCCGGCTAGGACTATTGATGCAGCTTGGTGTTGTCGTGCCAGGATGTTGGCTCTCTTCCGACCTGCGCCTGCTCGGGAACATTTATTCCTTCCTCCGGCTTGGACTGTTGATGCGGCTCAGTGGTGCTGTGCTGGGATGTTGGCTCTCTTCTGACCTGCACCTGCTCTGGAACATTTGTTCCTTCCTTGTTTGTTAAAGAATTACTTTTAAATTAAAAATTTCTGCGGACTTTATGTCCTGTAATTTATCGCTATTGTTTGACTTTCAGTTGAACTGTTCTGATGTTGTTGTTGACAGTGCGTTCTCTCCACAGCTCGGATTTGTAAAAAAGAAAAAACCCAAAAAACTTTGTTGTTGCTGATTTTCCGTTCTTTGTCATTGTTGTTTTCGTGCCGTTCTTTCCGCAGCTCTGTGCAGCGCTTTGTGACCCTCGGATGAAAGCGCTCTACAAATGCAATGATTATTATTATAAATAAGGAACAACGCAATGTAGAACATTGTTCCATTGCTGTTTAAGTACACCCACCATAGGTTGCTTTAATCTATAAATAAATACTTTCTGGCATATCCTCTATGTTAGGCTCAGGACGTTTTGTATCAACACCCCATCAGAGATCATTGCAGTCATGCGATTGTTTGTACATTTCCCCCATGACCGCCCCCTCCAAACCCCCACCACCTCTTTCATCAGTTTAGAAAAATATGATCAAACAACTTCCAAGAATTCATCCAGCTGTGGACTAATGAAGGGCTCTGAACGTGTTTATTATAGGAACATGCTTGTATGTATTGGCACCTGCTATGTCATCCTATCTCATTGTTATATCGCTTCACAGCAAGAAGGATCCGGGTTCGATTCTCGGCTCGGGTGCCTATTCTTTGTGGAGTATGCGTGTTCTCCCCATGTCTGCGTGGGTTTCCGCCGGGTACTGCAGTTTCCTCCCACTGTCCAAAGACACGCTGACCAGGTTTATTGGCCCGCTGAGTAAATTGCCCCCAAAAGGTATGCCCTGCAATGTACTGGGGTCATATGCTGGGGGTATAGCCCCGTCTTGCGCCCTACGTCTCCCGGGATAGGCTCTGGCCCCCCGTGATCCTGCAGAGGATTAAGCGGTGACTGATGATGAGGACCGGTTCAGAAAATCGTCGCCAGTATTGGCCGTGAGCGGGAATCGAGATGGCGCCGCCAGGTTTGTATCCCAGGGTGCTAACCGCTGAGCCACCGCTCCCCACAGTAATAAGTGCTGCATGTCGCGGCACGCACCTCTCACAGCTGCGAGGCTACGCTGGGAGTGAGGCTCTCACCGAATTGCGTTCACGTTGCGCGTGAAACACAGTCTTCCTTCCCTTGCAATTGGCTGCCACACGCAGATAGGCAATATCGCACGTGAAATGTAAAGCGTATTGGCCAGCGAGGGTATTTAACACGTGTCTGAGCTTATAGTGTGTATAAAAAAAAAACCTCACTGTGACACTCCTCTGGAAACATCTGTCGTAGCCATCTGCATAGGATCAGCACAACACCACGATAGCTTTCACTTCCGGCAGCTTAACATATTCTCTGCGGGTGATTCAGCTGCATGGTTAATGTTAAACACAGATTAAAGCTGCTCATCGGCCGAATTTATGCCTGTTTTTGGATTATTTAAAACCATTATTATGTCGACAATTTATGCCTAACTCCAAAAATCAGAATTTACATATTGTAACAAAAATTACAATATCGCCCTTCGAGCTATTGCAATGTTCTGCGTGAAAGGAAATGTTCCAAAGATGATCCAGATTAATTTTTGGATTAAGCCACGTGGTAAGTTTGTGTCAAAAACCCACCACTTGACAAGGTTTTCATATTTACACAGATAATATTTATATATGGCCGATGTATTAATCAAATTCTTACCAAAACAATTCATCAGTGGCTTAAATATTTTCAGGATTGAATTTCGCATCAGCATACTGTATGTGAACTTTGTTGGTCAGAATAAGTTCGATACACATAAACCTGAAAGTCAAGTGGGGTGTTAGAGGCTCGATGACAATAATTTTGACATAAAACCATCACGAAGCAACAAAATTTATGGATAATTGTACTGGCTTTGAAAACCTACGTTTTGAGTTCTAGGGAACATTAGCACGCATGCTGCTTATAAAATGAAACAAAGTTGCTTCACAGTTAAATATGTTTACCCGATAAACATACCCCTTACACATAACGCATTTTGAATTCAAACACAACTCTTCATTCAAACATTTTTTTCGAAAATATTTGCTACAAAGGTGCACAAGCTATGACTCCTGTACATCGATTAATCACTCGCTTTTAGAAACGTGTTACTATTTACACGCCTGTCGATCATAGTGAGCAAGCCCTATTAATTACGACCAGACATTGAGCAACCCGGATAATTTCTTCCTGTCGATATTCCACATAAATCCAGCCATCACGTGTCCTGTAGAATTACTCCAGAAGAAACGATTCTAAGAATTTACATGCGTGACCACAAGCTGCAGAAGCTCATGCGCCTCACAGCTGGTACGTGCTGACAATCCGTTGATATCCCCTCCTGCATGGGAATTTTAGATCTTTTTTTTTACAGCGAGCTAAAATGTATTTGTTTTTACGCCAACCTGTCGCCATGCGTGCGGTGCAGCGTTGCGAGCGTGCATTACATTTAGTAAGAATATATTTTTTAAAAAGCCTTAAGAAAGTGCTGTTTTTTCTCTGAACCCGTTCGCTCGCAGCTTGATGGTGGAGCGAATGTTTTTGAATGTGCAGGCCCAAGGGAGGTACGGAGGTCACAGAGGGTAGTTTTGTAGCCGTGTTGCGGTTCAAGCCAGTCAGCTTCGACATCCCTCCAGTGGTGGCACCTCTCTCGTCGGATTGGGAGTTTCAGATGTCCGAGCGCACAACCAATGTTTCCACATGTTCCAAAGACCTCGCGTTTGTATGGAAAATGCTGTTCGTGTCGTGCCATCGACTTTCCTTACGTCACAATCTTGCTTATATCCTCTCGTCAAAAATGACAAGATGCAAGAATTGTGTTTTGTTGATTAGCAATTTATAAAGCTTGTTTTTTTAGCACTCAAAAAAATCTAGCTAATCGCCAGGAAGTAGTGGCTCCGACATATTGTGGGAACGTCTTCAGGGTCTTAATTCTGAGTTAGTAAAGAAGGTCCTGTCCAAATCTAAGTGACCGTGTTATGAAACTTGTATCGCAGCTGCTCGTCCTGAAGTCAGATTGGAACAAATATTTCGGAAGAAAAATTTACCTTCGAAATATTGACTGAGCCAGACTTTGAGGACAACTGATAAAGCAATTGTTTTCACACTGAAGTTGTTTAAAGAGGGCGGCACGGTGGCCAGTGGTTTGCGCTGTCGCCTCACAGCAAGAAGGTCCCGGGTTCGAATCTCTCGGCTCGGGTGCCTTTCTGTGTGGAGTTTGCATGCTCTCCCCGTGTCCGCGTGGGTTTTCGCTGGGCACTCCGGTTTCCTCCCACAGTCCAAAAAGCATGCTGCTGCATAGGTTGATTGGCTCACAGGCTAAATTGCCCCGCAGTGCCCGGCGATGGACTGGCATCCCATTGTCGGTATATCCTTGCCTTGCGCCCTGTGTCTGCCAGGATAGGCTCCGGCTTCACCGTGACCCTGTATAGGACTAAGCGGTTTCAGACAATGAGATGAGATGAGATTAAATTTACTGATTTGCATTCAAATGTGAACAAAGCAGCGTGATTATGTATGTTCATAAGTGGCCTAGTTTTAACCCAGTTCAATTTTAAATTCCCAATAACCGTTATAAATAGCAATTTGAAAGGATCGTTTGTATGGCGGGCCCACAATCGGCTTGTCACCGGTCTTTAAACTTTTCCCTCGATCGCATTGTCAGCAGAAAATTTCAGCTCCCCAACTTTATCGGAAACGCTTTAATTTTGTGCTCAAAGATTCTAACCATTACACACATCCCCCAATGTAAGTTCAGTCAAAGCGGGTAAAAATAAATGCTCCGCGCTCGCTATCAACAACACTTGCAAGAGGCGGCATAATAGACGGGGGTGGGGTAGCACAAATCATGCCTTTTCGTGCTAGCCTTTGCTATTTTCCCACTCCATTAGAAAAAAAATTACACAATAATTGTTCGTTTGTGTGTTTTCTCAGTCCGTGTTAAATGGCTCCTCGATTAGGACTGTTAAAATTCCAGGCTCCGCTTATGTTTAAGCGTTTCGAATGCTAAAAAATAAATCTTGGCAATTCTTGTGACAACACTTTTGCCAAGGTATCGGGGCTAGCAAAGAAAAACGTTGTAACTGTGAATGGTAAACTAACTATATAATCCTTATTAATAATCGATTATTAGGTTGTTAATTAACTTGCGAGTGTGGATTCATTGCTCTATTCTAATTTGCTTGTTTATCATCTATGTCGAAAATTAATTGCTTTCACAAATTCTGCATGACAGTTGTTGACACTGGGAAATGCAGTGTTCTGTAATAATCATTATCATTATCAATACTGTACAGGGAGCCTATTCCGATAGGCAGAGGTCGCAAGGCATGGTTATACCCAGGATAGGACGCCAGCACTTCGCAGGACTATTTTATTTTGGGGGGGTGGGGGTTGTAGGTTCGGGGGGTAATTTACTCAGCAGGCCAATTAACCTCGGCAGCAGCGTGTCTTTGAACGGCGGACACGTGGAGAATACGCGATATATTTAGATATTTACATTAATTTAAAATCCACTGCTGGTTGATGGTTTCCCCATTTTCTCTGGGTCATTGGAGTTGCTTGCCTGTAGCACTGCTCGTTGTGGTTCGCGAATGTCTGGGGGAAGGCTGCAATCTGTTCACCACTGAAGTTAGCCCAGACTCAGACTTGACCTGAGTTCATGTAGCCAGACATACAAAGCAGTTATGTCTGCTATTAGCGGTGCTGTAAAGGCCGCTTCCTGTCCTGATACATAAGAAAAACAGTATTTTATTATTATAGCAAATTTGTGTTTAACATGTACAGTACAGTATATGCGATTGTTCCAAATGCATGGTTCACAGAGCAGCTTTGTGGCTCTATGCTCTTAACATAGCCTGCTAACCTTGTTTCAATTCCAGACTCTTCCTGGAGTTATATTTTATGGTCTCTCTTTCTATACCGATGAAGGAGAGCGTACATGAGCTCGTGGCTTTGTGGCACAGTGGTATAAACACTTAGGTTGTGAAACTAAATTCTGGGTACGAATGCAAGCTTTATTTATTTATTTTTGTTTTCGAATGTCACCAATGCCAGGGAGAGTATATGACATAGCCCCATGTACTAAATCATAGTGCGATTTTGTGGCTCAGTGGTATAAACACATCTACTGCCAATAGTGCATCGTAGGTTCATCCAAGTGTTTTATGTTTTGGGCTGATTTTGAATTTTGCCAAAGCCAGGGAGATCACCGCATTGCACAACATGCACATTTTTTTTAATTTTTAATAATAGTCTGAAAACTGCGCAAGGGCACAGAGGTGCGTGTTGGGAGCAAGACAGCTTGGCTCTATGACAAATTGCTCGATGGGATGATTGGCAATGCATGAGACTAGTGATGGAATGGCAGCCAAACATAAGCACATGCCTAAGAGGACGGCTACAGCAGAGATGAAGCAAAGCGATGTGGCCATGTGCTGCAGCAGGATGTGTTGGAGCATTGGCAGTGTACTGGCAGTGTTACTGCACCGGGACATATGGACTGGTGGGGCTTAGGCACCGGGATGCAGAGATGGGAGAAGGTAGAAATTATTGGGTTTCATGCCAACCACATTATTCTACTACCATGACACATATTGTCAGCCTAGGGAGGCCTTGATCTAGAGTTGGAACACCTATGTCTGTCCACAGGCTAACCAGCAATTCCTGAAACAGCACAACAGTGCCCGAGAAATATTATCCAAGGACACTCTGATGCCGTATTGCGTGAATAGCGCGCGGTATTTGAAACGTAAATTGTTTGTTTGTGTACTGTAATGATGTAGGTTTTCACGGCTCGCTGCATGATGTGTGCTTACAATAATATGTTTTCCCATAAAGCATAAAGGCTGGGAGAAGTTTGGGGATAGAGATGCGTGCGGGGAAGTATGTGCTTGCGGGAAAGGTTGACGACTCCTGCCGGAGACTAAAACAACACAGCGCGTTCTCCAGGGATGAAGGCTGCAAACGTATTTTTTTGGAGTGGTAGCGTATATCTGCTGGCTAGTGTTTGTAATTATAGCTAAGTGTTACAGACAGGCTTGACGAGAGCAGCGGGGAAAAGAGGTATAACTGTACCTAGGCCCCAAATGCAGAGGGCCCACAAACATTTATAAGAACATTTCTTTTTTTTTTAACCTAGCCAAGTCCTACGATTAATTCTAAATATATGGTACATTGCGATGCAATTTTGTGGTTAAATTTCAGCCACTTATTTAATTTGTGACAAGTATTTGGCCATATTCTGTATCCTACATGAAAAAAATTGCAGACGTGAATTTTGGCTCATAGATTTATAAGTTTTAGTATAATCTAGGACTGAGTATAAATGTTGCCATTGACGAGAGAGCAGCTTTTCGAAGCAATCATCAATAGTGATTGAGGATGGGCAGATACGGGTTAGGGTTGCGATTATGTACCAGAGCGCCACATTTCACTTGAAAGACCTGCTTACAGATGTATTTATTTTTCTATGGATAACTTTAGCCAGACTTACTGTTCTGTAACTCATGGTGTGTGCCGCTTTAAGATATTTCCTAAGGGATCATTCGTGTCAAGACAATCGCTAAAATGGAAAAAAAAATCGCCACAAAATATGGTTTGATCAATATATTTTAGCAGCAGAAAATAATTGCAGTAGGAACATCAATACAACACAATGCTTACGGGAAATGTTCATGAACAAAGGTGACAAGGTTCGTGTAAGTAATTGTTGGGTAGTAGTTGCCGGATGATTGCATTATAATTGCCTTTAACCTAAAATATATACATTAGCAGGCTAATAAAGCTTAGAGGAATGGGCCAGAGAGGGTGACTCATGGCTGGAGACTGCACACCCCACCCGGTGACTCCATGATGACGCGGCTCGTCGCAAACCAAATGCATTTACGGCGGGATGGTCAGGATGCAATTCTGTAAATAGATCCACATGTTCATTAAGTGTTATTGGTTCTGAGAGAATCTCAACGTTACCTCAAAACAAACATCTGCAGTTCCAAAAATAATTCAAGCCAAATTAAACTCGAATCTAAAGCACACGTTCTTTACAAACGCGGTACATGTAAAGGTGCAGCCCTGCAATTACCTGGTCACTGCTGGCAAAACGGCTTCCACGGAACGTTACTCATAAGATATCTGGAATACTCGTTTGTACTGTTGGGTGGAAAAAGGTGGGGGCATGGAATCTCATCTGTGGATTGTAGGTCCAGCGCTCTAACCGTTGGCTCCACCATCGCAATGTCAAACACAGTAATTGTACTAAAGTGCAAGTATGGGCACTTTTTGCCAATACACAGATTATGGGAAAAGAGAAAAAGTTTAATCACTTCTGAGCTGCTTGCTTTTGCCAGAATTTTACTGAGTACTGATGAGACTAGGTTACAAAAAATATTGTCTCTGGTGTGCACCAATCAGTTTCAAGGACAATGCTACATTATCAAAGCATATGGCTTGTGTTTTGTCAGCAGCATGTGCGGCTTTTTGCAAACATGATACTTTGTGAGAGTTGTCTATTTTGCGTTCGAAGATATTAACCTCCGTACTATTGGCTGAAAGGGTAACATCGTTTACCTTTTAGCATCCCACTTTTTAAGCCTTTAATTTGACCGTAATGTGAGGCGATTTGGGCAAGGTTAGGTAACCAAACCTGCTTGGGACTCGTAGCAGAGTCAACCATAGGGCATGGACTGATTTTAAAGCCATGCCCATCGTGCATGGTGTTGAGAAACGGTTGGCGCTTGTGCCCACAACCGCGTCTTTGCAGGACCTCATCTGCAGGAGGCATCGGGCCCCCATGTGCCCCCTTGGCGTTTGGCCGCTCGGTGCTTTTAATGAAGTATAATTGCATTTCCAGTAATGCGGAACATTTCACAGGAAAATCGGATCATTTTACTCACCAGCCGTCATTGCGCTTTACAGAAGGAAAGGCAATCGCGTTGGCATGAGCTGTGCTCAGCTGTCTCCGAGTGTGAAACGCTTTTGAAGTAGAGGACTTTAAAAAATAAAGAATTTACGATGCCAACTTTGAAGCAAATCTAAAACTTTTCAGAAATTTATATGGGTGATGGAAAAAGTAATAATACTTGGATCATTTTGAATCCTAATCTTTAAATATAGCCATATAGGTGATGATATGCATTTCTGCATTCCTCCTGTAATACATTGTGGAGATGACAAAATCTTGAGTTTAACTGATGTGAAAAAATAACAACAATTGTTCAAACTCGCCCAAAAGTGTGTACCAATGGCTGGATAGATGAATGATTTAATGAGTGACTCATTTACATATTAATAGGGTTCAAAAAGCATAATATTTTTTATGTCGTTTTATCACAATTGTATCTCAAAACTTTCATACCATACTTCAAACATATTTGTTTACCACAAATATTTACAATTTCATGGAATCTGGCATGCACATTTAATATCTAGATGGTGACTACTCTGACAAAACAAAACCAAATGTCGACTCTGAGAGCGTTGCATAATTCTAATGTTGAATTTGCTGAACTTGCAAAACAAATGTGCATTTTATTCCACTTGCATTTGTTCCACTCCTGATAGATTCTTTGCCTGTTATGTAAGGATGTTCTTTGCTCATGCGAATCATGGTTTTGTGCACAAGACTTGTACATTTTGATTGCATATTTAAATGTAGCGGGTGGCACCGTGGCCGAGGGGGTAGCGCTGTTGCCTCACAGCAAGAAGGGCCCGGGTTCGAATCTCGGCTCGGGTGCCTTTGCTGTGTGTAGTTTGCAAGTTCGGCGATGGACTGGCGTCTCGTCGTCGGGTGCATTCCTGCCTTACGCCCTGTGTTTCCGGGATAGGCTCCGGCTCACCGTGACCCTATATAGAATTAAGCGGTTTCAGATAATGAGATGAGTTTGCAAGTTCTCCCCGTGTCCGCGTGGGTTTTCGCCGGGCACTCCGGTTCCCTCTCACAGTCCAAAAAAAGGCATGCTGCTGCATAGGTTCATTGGCTTGCAGACTAGATTGCCCGCAGTGCCCGGTGATGGACTGGCGTCCCATCGTTGGTATATCCCTGCCTTGCACCCTGTGTCTGCCGGGATAGGCTCTGGCTCACCGCGACCCCGTACAGGACTTAGCGGTTTCTGACAGTGAGATGAGATTTAAATGTAGCCTTCATTCATTGAAGGTGTATGAGCACGTGGTAAAGGATTTGCGATTATTCATGGCTCGTGCACTAAACGTCGTTCGTGTTGAAGGAAGACCTCTTCGGAGCTCAGTGAAAAGACATTCCAAGTGTATACTGTAAGACAAACGCTGTCGGAAACTTTAAGCATGGCTTATTGCCTAAAATGATTCATCATCGAGAAGTGTGGATGCACATGTTAGTATTAAAAGGAAGCTTTGTCTGAATGTGTGAAATATTGACTTCATATGTACAGTTAATTACCCAGACTCATGGAATGTATCTGTGTGTTTCCATCTAAACATATACATTTTTTAGCAGAAAATATCCAGACGCTATTTTAAACAACTAATATAAATGCGACGGCGATGGACTGGCGTCCCGTCGTCGGGTGTATTCCTGCCTTACGCCCTGTGTTTCCGGGATAGGCTCCGGCTCACCGTGACCCTATATAGGATTAAGCGGGTTCAGATAATGAGATGAGATGAGATTTCAAACGCGATCATAGCTGCTGCTTAAAAAAAAAACTCACGGCCTATAAATGCTCCCTTTGCTTTGGCTAGATTTTAAAATTCATATTAAACGTTAGATCGCTATGACCCACACGCCACCTTGCACACAGCTTTGCACAGCAATGGGGCGAAGTGGCCTCTTCCGAAAACCACAGTCATGCCAGGCCTTCGTGAATTGATTCGATTTAGCGCAGGCGCTCGGGAAGTGAAAGATGGGGGGGTGTGAGACAGTGGAGCCAAACCTCTGACAGATCTGCCACTCCAGCTAATTGCTCTGCAATCGCAAGCCAACAGAGTCAAGTTGGCACGAGTTTAAAATAATGCGTTAATGTACAAATGTGGTTCTTTGGCATTTGGAAGTGTATATGTTATTTTATTTCTTATATCTAACTGACAGAAATTCACTTGACATATTATCGTGTGTCCGTAGGCTTAAATGTTATTCAAGCTTGAACAACCTGAAAAATATAATAAGATAGCGACACATATGCTCGCTAAACAGTGCTTGCTAACTATGAATACCCCTCACATTTGAGATTGTAAAAAGGAAGATATGTCTGTTTTCTAACTCAGCACCTTGTTTTATTCGGTAGACACAGATGATAACACTCAGGATGTTTTGTGACAGTGAAAGCTTTGTCCTGATATAAAACTTAATTAAAATAAACTGGCGCAACTATGACAACAACGCAGTGTTCCTTCTGTACATACCGTGACTCCACAACTACACTGTCCAAAAACCCTGTGAAAATGTATCTCCACCGCTTTCAATGTGACACATGCACATTTTCGACAAAGTGCAAGACTCGTAGGGTTCTCCCTGTCCATGAGAAAGCACACGACCGTCTCGGATCGCGTGATCTTGTGTTTTCTGAAACGCGCCCAACAGCCACAAAACTACACATCAGACATTTGTACTCTACTCCGACATTCCTATGACACCAGGCACTCGCAAGACTCTCGGCTTGTGTTCCAATTCTAGGGCTTTTTTTTTCCTGCACTACGATTTATGAACTCCAGCGTTACACGCACGTTTAAAGTTTCCGAATATTCAGTGGGGGCGGCGCGGTGGCCCAGTGGTTAGCGCTGACGCCTCACAGCAAGAAGGTCCCGGGTTCGAGTCTCTCGGCTCCGGTGCCTTTCTGTGTGGAGTTTGCATGCTCTCCCCGTGTCCGCGTGGGTTTTCGCCGGGTACTCCGGTTTCCTCCCACAGTCCAAAAGCATGCTCCTGGATAGGTTGATTGGCTCGCAGACTAAAATTGTCCCGCAATGCCCGGCGATGGACCGGCGTCCCGTCGTCGGGTGTATTCCTGCCTTACGCCCTATGTTTCCGGGATAGGCTCCGGCTTCACCGTGACCCTATATAGGATTAAGCGGTTTCAGATAATGAGATGAGATGAGAATATTCAGTGGAATGGTGGGGCGTGAAAATCGCTGCTCTTGAAAACCCCCAATTTCATATGCAAGTTTACTGGACGAACGTTTCAGATAATAAGATGAACCTGCCGAAGAACTGATATCCGCAAAAGAATATTGATAGTTTGAAGCCGTTATACAATCCAGAATGGATATACAATGAACAACAAGAGAATATGACTGTAAATAATTGGAGTTTCATGGGACCCTACGCCACCTGTGACTAATAAGAGCTGCAGGTAATCAAGTCACTGACGAGCAGATGTCTACTTGTAATAATTTTGGTTGCTTTTTTTATGGTGGAAATTAATTGTCAAGTCGGTAAAACAAAAACAGGCATGTGACTGACACCAAGTTCCAGTTAATTTGTATAACATTGGGTTTGGCGATTGTGACGCAGAGTAAGCTCTGCTAACGCACAGAATCGACTGCAGGCCCGCCGGAGTCGTGATATCGCTGAAGGAACGGGGTCAGAACACCAGCTTCTGTCCCACTCATGCCTCAACAGCGTTGTTTTGGGGACTAAACGGTTCTAACGCGACGATTAAATAAAACACTCCACGAGGTTGCGAAACCAAAACGCTCATGCGAAACAGCTCATTTTGTAACCGGGCACATTGAGGCCTCTCATTATAAGAGGAGACCAGTTAGTTTTTTTGAAGGGCCAATCTAAATAATTAAAAGCACACTATGGACCCCATTTACCCAAATTGTTAAGGATGGACCAGTTTCCTGTGACTTGTTGGATAAATGAAGGCTGCATATCGTTGGCCTTGCACGTTAGTATTTTCAAAATTAATGTTAAAAGTAACGTAGTAAAATCTTAACTATAAAATATATAGGTAATACACCATAAAACCTACAACCACTCGTGTTTTACAAACGCATTTATACTGCACACTGATATGCCCATAATATGTTTTACTGCATGTACACAAGGTGCAGCTGTTTCAGGAAATGAACTATTTGAGTAAATAAATTTGGGTGAAGTTGCAGCCAGCTCTAGGTGCAGAACTGATGAAATTTTTTCATTACAGCTGCTATGGACAATGTGCCGCTTGAAAAAAGACTGAAGAATATGCTTTACGGGCGGCACGGTGGCCCAGTGGTTAGCGCTGTCGCCTCACAGCAAGAAGGTCCCGGGTTCGAATCTCAGCTCGGGTGCCTTTGCTGTGTGGAGTTTGCATGTTCTCTCCCCGTGTCCGCGTGGGTTTTCGCTGGACACTCGGGTTTTCTCCCACAATCCAAAAGACATACTGCTGCATAAATGTATTAGCTTGCAGACTAAATTGCCCTCAGTGCCCGGTGATGGACTGGCGTCCCATCGTAGGTATATCCCCGCCTTGCGCCCTGTGTCTGCCGAGATAGGCTCCGGCTCACCGCGACCCTGTACAGGACTAAGCGGTTTCTGACAATGAGATGAGATGAGATATTCTAGCCCAAGATATCCCTCTCGAGGCCCTCTATAGAGTTGCCTGCAATGGAGGTCCCTTCTACCAGCGACAGCGTGAGCAAGTAATGTCAGGGACTACACCATTACCTTGATAAGTGCATGACTGTGAAAAGAATGTTGTAATGAGAAGGGTTTCCTAAACATCCCTTGCGTGAAGGGAAACTTTAACAGCGGCTATTGATAATTGTATTCGTTTTAACATGCCATGTCATTACAGATGCGTGCCTGTGCTTGGCTTTACACGCGGAGCAGTAGCATTGGTAGCTTTCTGAGGCCCCAGAGATAAGCGTTATCATAACTAACTTTACAAACACAATATAACGTCTCTTGCTCTTCAGTCCAACTTTATAATCTAAAAACAAGCAATGATCATAAAACATTGTGACTGAAGGAGTCGTTTTTAAAAAAAAAAGATTATTATTGACGTTCTTGACAGTTGTCGAATGAGGAAGGGTAAGCAAGTTACAACATCGCAGGGCAGCGGGGTCAATTTAGTAAAAACACTTAACCGAGGCACGTTATATTTCAACATAGATTAATAAATGTATTATTACAACAGAAAGTAGCTAGTTATCTTGCAAGCTTTAGATATGGGATTCCTGCGAGACACAACAAAAGCTCGAACCGACAAACGCAACAACGTATAACACCAAAGGGTTAATAAACATGTTGCTTATTGTTCTTTGGAGTCAATGCCCCGCTCTCCTATTTGCCCGTGTGTGCTGCTCAATAAGAGCATTCAATTTCCTGACATGCAGAATTGCTCATCTTCTATCACCCACGGAACCCACGTGCTAAGCAAAGGACATCTGTCCATTTACATATAAACGCAGCACAAATCTCTACAAGAGGCAGGAAAACAAGATAATGTGAACAACTTGACAAAACTAAAAAAATCTCATCTCATTGTCAGAAACCGCTTAGTCCTGTACAGGGTCGCGGTGAGCCGGAGCCTATCCCAGCAGACACAGGGTGCAAGGCAGGGATATACCCACGATGGAGCGCCAGTCCATCACCGGGCACTGAGAGCAATTTAGTCTGCAAGCCAATGAACCTATGCAACAGCATGTTTTTTTGGACTGTGGGAGGAAACTGGAGTGCCTGGTGAAAACCCACACGGACACGGGGAGAACATGCAAACTCCACACAGAAAGGCACCCGAGCCGAGATTCGAACCCGGGACCTTCTTACTGTGAGGCGACAGCGCTACCCACTGGGCCACAGTGCCGCCCACAAAAAAAATCAATTTATTCAATCAATCTGTAACTGTGAATCGCAGCAATGTTTCAAATATCTGGCAGGAGGAAAGGGGTGTCTGACTTATGTTACTCGTAGTTATCGTTGTGTCTCACCATCGTCCTCTGTTACTCACTGGGCAGAGACCCCGCATCCCATTCAATGACAAAACCGTGTTATGAATCCCGTTTCTATGTTACACGACGTTTGCCCAGTATTTGAACAATAGAATTGCACAATTCTTCGTTCTCATTTCGGCTGTTTCTATGGGTAAACACGAATGACACCACGAAAACATGCCGCGTGTTGTTGTATCGCCAGGACAAAGCCCAGCAATTCCATCACCTCGACATATCACGCGAGGCGCACTGCGTGGTTGGCGAGGAATGTGTCGGTTTATCTCCGGGAGGAACTCGGTGATCCAATCTGGAACAAGTCCCGCCTCGTGGGGCCCCCAAAAGCCAGGGCCACATGGGAGGGTGACCTGGCCCAGTGGCAGTGCGCAGGCTGTTGAACAGAGGTTCAAGGTTCAAATCCAACGGTAATACCTCGCCATGTATTAATCGTATAAATACTCGCTGCCTGCTTCACGGTGGACGCTAAATATCCAGCGATGCAAGAGCACGAAATTGTGTGCTGGCGTTATCGTACAAATTTAGCGCATTTGAAAAATTACCTGCGAATAATTCATCGCTTCCTGCTGTGAACATTTGGCAGGACCCTTCCCGTAAAATAGAGGTTCATGAGACTCATCTCATGAACCACTCGTCGGTAAACAAATGTTATCACCCCATACAGCTTTGGTAAGCAAGTCTGCGCCATGGCCTTGCTGAAGGAGATTGGCTTACAAAACTTATCACAAAGGCAATGTTGAACGAACTTTAAGCGATGTTAAATATTTGGAACAATTAAACAAGCCTACGGGCGGCACGGTTGCCCAGTGGGTAGCGCTGTCGCCTCACAGCAAGAAGGTCCCGGGTTCGAATCTCGGCGCGGGTGCTTTTCTGTATGGAGTTTGCATGTTCTCTCCTGGTGTCCGGTTGAGTTTCCGCCGGACACACAGTCCAAAAAACATGCTGCTGCATAAGTTAATTGGCTTGCAGACTAAATTGCCCTTAGTGCCCGGTGATGGACTGGCGTCCCATCGTGGGTATATCCCTACCTTGCGCCCTTTGTCTGTCGGGATAGCTTCTGGCTCACCGCGACCCTATACAAGACTAAGCGGTTTCTGACAATGAGATGAGATTGGGGGGGGGGGAGGTACCCTCAACCAACATCTCTCTTCTGCCTGGAAGAAAAGACGACATTCAAAAAAACTAAAGAACGCAAGTTTGTATTAGATTTGTTTTTGCCGTGTAACGGATGGTTAGTATTTCAATAGGTCTGATTGTTAGGGGTTTTTTTTTTAGATATACGTGAGCCATGAGAAAATGGGAAATGTTAAGAGAGCCGTGGAAACGGGCTGACGGCATCGCTTCAGACGGGATTTCATCTGACGCCAACCACAGAACATGTTCTCCTCCCTTAATGCATGGCGAGCAGGTGCGCAGTCGGGACATATTCCTCCCGTAGTGGATACAAGCTGCTGCCGGCACTGTGCCACGGCGAGCAGGATGTGACCGTTGTATGAGAAAACATCCCACAACTCGCGTCGCTAATCCAACATTCATATGGAGAGAATTGAGGGTTTAAATATCTATGTGTATTTGTGCATGTTTGAGTTGCCACCTCGAAGGCACAAAATAAAATAAAACCGTGACATATCTTGAGGGTCAACAGAATGAGAGCGAGAGGACTGTACGTGTAACTGGCTAAACTTTGAGAGATTTATTCCGTGAAAACTTACAGATTTCCCAGGACAGCTGCCTCAAAAGGAGGATGATCCTGGGAAAACCGGTACGGGTGACAACCCTGGTAGATGTAGAGCCCCTTATGGCAATCCCTTGCTGGATGAGGGTCTCCCCGCACATGGGAATGTGTTTGACGATACTTCACTGTGACAATTGCTCATAACAGCTCATCTTTCGTTATAGCCATGTCGAGCGTTCCTTCTTTCTTCTTGAACAAAGTTTTGCCTCCCATGTTGGAGGCATCATGACATTCATATACTTCACCATGCTAACCAGTGCGGCTTCATAAAGGTGTGGAGCATAATATGTGGGAGCAGCAGCGTGTGACAACCTGTTTGTGCGTGGTGGTGCATCTGTCAGTGATCTAGGTCAGTCAGCCCATACCTCCTGGGTCTATCATGTAATGTCCTGCAAGCAAGTCTTCAACACTTCATATGGCCTCAAAGTGCAGCTGGCCTGGCACAGGTCCTGGTGACATCACCACTGCTTAGTGGCAAATGGCGTTTGTTTTTGTTATTGTGCATGGTGGTTTACCAGCCAAGCACGACCCAGGTCACAATCTGCATGCCTTTGAGATCTGACGAAATCGGCCACATTCCAGATGATTTAGAAATTGGCAAACATAAGTGAACGTTTAGTACATTAACACGTAGAGCATAACACATTTAGCTGCGTATAATTATGAATAGAAATCATTTTCAGCACGCCCATTTGCGCTGCTTATATTTCATGATATGATTATAATTGAACACCAAGTGTGATTGCCACATCTGTATATTGAAGGCAAGAGTATTACAAAGTTATTAAAAGTCCACAACATGCTGGGTTGTGAGGTGGTCAGGAGATGGAAGTACAGTACAGTAAATCGAGCTGTAAACATTTCCATATTACCTTTTAGTGTTTTGCTCTTGTTCTCGTGTGTGTATCACGGTATTTTTTGTGCGTACATTAATTTTATCATACCTGCTTTATACTCCCAAAGCAAAACATCCTCAATTTGCAACGCTATTCAAAAATTATCATCAAGCCTTAAGTGAGGATTTTCTGGATAAACGACATCGACGGATTCAAATGAAAACCCGGTTCAGAAAAGGAAGCCCTGAATAAAGGCATTAAACTCTTTGTCTCCCACCGTCTGAGCAGTACACTTGCTTGACATTTAGCGCAGCAAATGTGTTGCAATCTCACGAAAAAAAATCCCACTCTTCTTCTTCAAAACAATCTGACAAGCGTGCCGTTATTTGGTCGCAAACACAAGTTTTATACGGTCATAGTTTGGTGTTCACATTGCCTGTGAGATCATTAGATGGTGCTTGTTTGTACCACAAGCCTGACCATTGAAAAGGTAAAATCGATGTCCTATAGCAGTATGAGGTGACGAGAAGAAGTATTCCTTGTGAGCTCTTGCAGATGAATGCAGGCCTGTGTTCAACAACAAACCCGGAAGGAAATGTGTTTGAGTGGCTTCTGAGATTCCGTCACGTAATATATATTTTTTGCATACACTTGGCAACACATTTTTCCACACACTTTGCGTCAGAGAAATGTCATATGGCACACGCTGGAATTTTGCCAAATGAAGTTTGAAACCAAATTTAATACGCTACGATTGTGCAGTAATCGGTGACCTGGCTGAGACGATCAATCACCACACTTAAGAGCCCAGTTAATCACAGGTGGCTGCTCAAATTTAAACACAGGATTCCTGACAGTGCCGGATCAGTGCTCTGACCCCCGAGCCATTGGACCACCTCTGAGAAGTCAATATGTTATTTAAATTGTTGTGTTTGCTTTGCCTGAGCCACCCTGAGGCTATAGACAGGGCTCGAGACGAGCATCCCAAAGAGGCTGCCAGTCAACCCCACAGACAATCACCACATGCCTATTTTAAATCCTGACAACATAAATCTAAGACGTGAACCATACATTTAACATCTAAAGGCGTTCTCATTTTACATCTTTAAAACCGTATGTTTACTTAGCTGTGACGTACAAACAGACCGTGTGTGTGTGTGTGGTGCACGTACTAACACGAGCACAAACATTCAAATACGAGGGTGGTATTGAATTACTACCTTGACATTTCTGGTGACGTTCGACTAACCGTATGCGTTTGCGGTCGCGGCCGTGTGGCCCTCCGATTTGTTTTTGGGACGTACTGCGTCTTGTTTGGCATCATGTCTGTGTTTTGGGAGCTTGTTTAGAAACACGTTCAGAATTGTCTGACCCAGTACGTGAAGTGAAACATCAGGACAAGGACTGAAAGGTCAAGGTACGGTGCGACCCGAGCAGCACATCGAAAATCTAATTTTTGCAACAACAAAAAACTCAGTAACTACTTGGCTTCAACAAATAGGCATACTGCACTAACCAAATAGGAGAATTGCTCTCTACAGATCTTCCTTCGGGATAACCGTGTCGATGGCTTCTCTCCTCTCCTTCACGACGTTTCGCATTCCACATTGGAGGAATCATCAGGCGAGAGAGAAGGAACACTCGACACAGCTATTCCGAAATAACAACGATGGACAGCAAGTCTCAGAGCCTATGGTACTGGTATAGTTATCTGACTCTTCTCACTCAGAGGTGTTGTAGTTACACACAGAACTAGAAAAAACGATTTGATTTAACATACACTGTGTGGGGGGCTCGACAGCGCGAAACAAATCTGGGACCTGGCAGAGCGATGTGTGCTTATTATTCCGTAGCCCAGCCGTAACTAAACATGCCTGGGGCTTTGCGCCGAATCTCGCACAGTTCTGCACAAATTTTGCACAGCGTCCACTAATCCCATGTTTCCAAGAACCTACGTCTTCAAAAATAATTCTGTGAAAGTTGATTTATTATATAATACGGCTATAATAAGCGCTGACTCTATCTCACATGCTGTGGTTTATGTGGCATAACATGCTGTTTATGCGAACAGAGTGTATAAACTTAGTCTAGAGGTAAATGTCCATTGGATCATTAACCATACTTCATAAACATCCCATACGTAACTGTCAGCAGCTAACTATAGTCTGTGCAACATCAATGAATTCCAGTTTTGCTTATATACACATGCAATTAAATTTATTCACAAGACTTCACTTCCCGTTGTATACTTATTCTGCCTGATCTAACTTTAAAAACGTGTCCTGTTTTCTAATTTGTTCTCAAGTTTGCCCCTTGTCCTAAGGAAAATAACATTAGCCTAATCACCGTCATCGGCGGAAGCCATGATCTCTCCACTGCAGGATAATACTAATAATATTGCACGGCGGGTTTCACCCACGGGTCTCAAGGTCCTAAAGGAAACCGCAGAGAGGTAGAGAGGAGGAAGCCATGCAGTCAGCCGGCACCAACCCTCCAGACACATGCTCCCTGTAAATTATGAAGACATCATCCAATTAATTAATGAGTGCTGTATTTATTTTTTTGTCGGAGAAAAACGGAACACCAGGAAGAAACCCACACAGAACAGGGGTAGAACACAGACATCCTGCACAAGGTACCCATGGTAGGAATCGAACCTCCTCGGGTAGGACCTCCTGTCTATGGAGTGCAGATGTTACCGTTGCACCTCACCATCTCATTGCATCCCTGCCTGTCACATGAATCGCGCCAACGTGTGCAGAATGCGGTTGCACGAGGCACGTGAACAGTATTGTAAAAATACTGTGGGTTCGCTCTCCCACACACCGGTGTACCGAGATAGGAAAGGAATTGGCGCGTTCCTGTTCACGTGACAACCCATGACTGATTGGCCGTGTCGGGTGGTGGAGGGACAAACGACACTATTTTATAACTTTTTTTGCGTGACCTGATCCAAAAATGGATTTCATTGATAATATTGGTCACGAAAGCCTTCGAATTGAAGGTCATGTGGGTGTCCATTGTGAATGCTCCCTCCCCATTGGATCCTGGCACGGATGGGCACGCAATTGATGACATCACAACCTCCCTTTATAAAGAGACCCAAAGGCCAGAGGAAGACCCCTCGAGCCGCTCGTCCCAAATTGGTGCGAGTAGCTGATGACGCCGATTGCGATATTCAGCGAAACGTCGTGTTTCATTGTAAATGTTCTAGGCTTGCTCTCCACTGCATCGGTGTGCTGAGAGAGTAAAGAATTCGCACGTTCTGTTCACGTCTGGCTGTGTCAGACCGAGGAGGGTTTACGATACAGATTTTTACGTTACCTAAACCAAAAATTATGATTTTATGAAGTGCTCTTTTTGTCGCTACATCTGATATCCGTGTCATTGAGAGACACCAATGAATGAGTGGCCGCACGTTCTGTCAACAGAACGCCATGCTTCACACTCAAGGGGACAAAGCTAATGTGTACATTTCGGCCCGATAGCACAACACGGAGCCCTTATTGTCGTGAGCAATCTGATGCTCGAGATGTTTGAGTTGCGTGCGATTCAGGTACAGCTGCCTGCATTTTAGGAGTGATGACAATATCAAAGTTGGGCGGCTGATTCTTCGATCCGCAGTGATGGTATTGCTTTCTATTGCTGTTAAATTTAGTTTCACATTGAAAGACTTCAAACATCAGCCTTAAATTAACGTCAGTTTTGTTTAAGGCTCAATCAATCAACCTTGATCAATCCACCGCTAGATTAAAGTCATCAAACTCTCCCAATCTTGTAATGCAACAATGTATCTAGCAACTGTACATGAGCTGATTTCCTTATCCTAGCTCTATGACAGGTGTTCTGTCAAGCATATTTTCCCAAGGTGGTGCCACTTCATCATCTCATCGAGCGATCGGTCTTGGCCTTCAGGTCTTTTCTTAGCAGTCACTCTGATTACAACGCAGTTATACCTTTCAAGAAAGCGAATCCAGACACTGACTTTAAGCAAGACACAGTATTAATTTAAATCTGTAGTGAAGAGGAAACCAAGCACAGCAGAATTATTACACAGTTCTTCTGAAATGCATGTGTGCAATAGAACACATCAGGAGTGAGTGAATAGATGGGCTGGACACCGTTTAGCGTCTCTCGTTCTTGTTGCTGTCACATGGCAAGACAAGCAGAGTTTCAGCAAATCACCGTGTCACGTTTTTATGACTGCAGCCGGATGAATTACGTTCATTCAGAAAGATCGTTCACTTGCATTCAGTAGATCAACGGTAAGAAATAAAATATCTGTCAACAATTGTCAAAGTGTTTAGCGAGCTTCTTTCGACATACTGGTGTTTATGTCTGTCACGTTGGTCTGGTGTTCATCACATTATGCCGGCTACACATCGGAGCACGTGAATCGTTTGTGGCAATCCATGGAAAATGTTCGGTGAAATCTTTACCGAGAAACACTGACGATGAAACTGGCGTCTGCAGTTAATGAAAGTTTTAAAAACAAAGCCTCTTCATAGAACAAAACAAATATGATTGTGAATCATTGCACCACAACCATTATTGTATCACATAATCATAACCATAATTATGTCAATCACATTTTTTTGATGTGATTCATGAGTGTACTCCGAAATAATTGTATTTACGTACGTAATCTTGTGCATCTTGTACACTTAATGATGTTAACAAAACGTACTAATGTTGAAACCATAAATGTCAATGTATGACTCAAGTGATCCAATTACTATGATATGTAAACAGAGGGTGACTATGACAACACCTGTATTCAGTTGTTCGATAAATACAT
>JAZEWT010000017.1:11040867-11054832 GCA_036362905.1 Mordacia mordax | reverse complement strand
ACCCGAGCCGAGAGACTCGAACCCGGGACCTTCTTGCTGTGAGGCGACAGCGTTAACCACTGGGCCACCGCACCGCCCAGTATTGTATAAGATTTTTTTTCTAATTGTTACAAGGCAGCGCCACCTTGTGTTCTTAAGGCTGCATGGCAAACTGCAGACTATTGCCAATGCTATGTCACAGCTGTGTAGTCTTCTAACATCCGAACACTGGATCCTTACGAACAAAACACACTGATGAGTGAGACTTTCTTGGACGGATTTAAGAATAGAAATTATTTGTGAAGTGAGCATCGAATACAGACGCAAAAGCCTATTATACGATTCACCAGTTTGTTCAGGGCTCTACCTGTATAAAGTGTGAGTAAACCTTTGAAGGAGGAAGACTAGCATGCTACTCGAATAGTTTAAGATTACAACAGGTTTTACCGTATCTGACGATTATGCAGGTGTTAAGATCTTAACACCTGCATAATGAAACACCTGCATAATCGCCAGATACGGTAAAACCTGTTGTAATCTTATATATGTATACTGGCAAGAAGTACCCATAGCGTTAACAGCTTCACCTACTCTAATAGTGCCCATCGCCTTTATCAATCTACTGCTAAGTGAAGTCCTCTCCCGTGCCGTGTGGATCAAATGGCACATTAACTGTCCAGGACACCGCTGGTCAGTGGAGATGAGCGACGAAAGGGGCCTCGGGTCTCAAGCGGATGATGAGAAGCAGAACTTAAATAACTGCACAACCCTCCTGGCCTGTGGCGATGCAGGGAACCGCATGGCGGATCATAGTGTGGTGCCAAGCCTCGAGCCGTGCCAGGCTGGGTGCATCCCCCGACGCCCGTGCCGTGGAGGAGGGTCGGTCTCCGGCTTGCAGCGGTCTGATTGGACAGATGCCGCGGGTAAGTGCTGATTGGCGGGGGTGGTTGCGAAAGGGCGATGAACCGGGAGGGATGCAAGGAGAAGAGACTTAACACATCGTACCTGCATATAAATAGGAGTCACACAGGACGCACACACACAGTGCCTGAAGATGCCTCGAACGTGTGAAACGTCGCGATGGGGAGAGAGGGAGCGATCGACGCGGCTGTCCCGAGAGAGCAGCTTTTCGAAGCGATCATCATGCATCAAGCCGTGAAGACCTACATCAGTACATTTCTAGGTACCTTCTACTCAAGCGTTGCAAGGCACTGAAATAGTATCACATGAGTTTTCCTGTGGTATGTTTGCACCACGAAATAGAAGGATTATGCGTTTCGGACCTTTCATTTTAAAGCAACCCCCCCCCCCCCCAAAAAAAAATATATAAGAGACGCTAGTTATTCATACATATCAAAACAGGTATTTATTATAAACAAAATTGTACCTAAACACACACTGTTCAAATACCAACATTGTGCTTAACGTTAAATAGTTAACAAAAACAGAAGCCAATATTAAAGTGGCGATTAACACTTGCAATCGGTATGTGTATGTGAGCATTACTGTGTTTCCGAGATGCAGGCACTATTTAGGTTTAATTTAATATTATTGTTATTTTTTAAAGTAGGATTTACAAGATGAAGGTAACAAATCAACAGCAGAGCGCGGAGAGACAACCTTTCTGGGGAGCGAGGACGGTATTCAACGTGAAGCGGGCACACTGTGCGCATGTAAAACTAAACGCAGCAATGTGTTAGTGCATTATATTTGAGCTGGTCACTGTTCACGCGGCTTTCCGTGATCAAAGATACATTAAATGTTAAATAAGCACAACGTAACGTTCAATGGTGAACAGAATTTCTCTCAAGGCCTAACTCTGGTCGGGCGCCCCTCTCCATTTCGCGACGTTTCGCCTCTCACGTTGGAGGCATCGCCGGGTTAAACGTTCGATAAGGCTATCCTGAAAGAGCAGCTCATATTCCACACGGCTTAGGGATATCTTACTGTCAGTGTGCACGTTAAAACATTTTACTTTCTGATGGATGGGCACGGCACGTGCCGATAATCCAACACTGTCGAGGAAAGGCTGGATCTCATCTCATTGTTAGAAACCCGCTAAGTCCTGTACAGGGTCGCGGTGAGCCGCAGCCTATCCCGGCAGACACAGGACGCAAGGCAGGGATATACCCACGATGGGATGCCAGTCTATCACCGGGCACTGACGTCAAGTTAGTCTGCAAGCCAATTAACCTATGCAGCAGCGGCATGTTTGTTGGACAGCACCCAAGCCGAGATTCGAACTCGACACCTTCTTGCTGTGAGGTGACAGCGCTACCCACTGGGTTACCGTGCCGCCGAGACGCTTGATGGATTATACTAAATATTGTGACACTACCTTCTCATTAGCGTCACAGAACGTCATCCTGATTCACCTGATGGCAGGCACAGAAAAGTTAAAACTAATATAATCTGTCCCTTCCTTTCTGTTTGGGATATCGTGGTGCCCCCTCGCATGGCTGGCTGTTTCGGATACTCCGGTTTCCTCCCACATGTGAATTGGCTGAGAACATACTAATATGTAGAGGATGTCAGACAATAACCAATAAATTATGTTCATCCCTGTAGATTTTAAACGTCACTCAAGTTGTCCATTTAAAGTGTGACATGGTTGACACCTTCTACAATAGCCACTGAAAGGGTACTGTTTGCGATTTTGCTTTGATCACAGAAACACCACCATTAATGCACCCAGCGTTGATAGGGTGTACAAATAAAAGTAAAATCAACGCACAACAAACTTGCATAGCTATTTAGTTCATGGGCACAGTGTTTAGGGCACCAATGAAGCCATTAAATTACTTTCTGTTTCAAAAGTCTTCGGTATATGCCACACAACTCGATGAGCTATGCGTACACTTACGAAAACGTAACGAATTTCACTTCGCGACATAATTAGCAACAACACTCACAGTTATAATGGATGTGAAAAACACCAGCAAACAAAATCAACACACGAAACTGATTTCAATTCTCTGTGGAGTGTTTCCCATGAAAAAGAAAAAAACACCTCTATGCAAAGTAATTACTACTTGTAATGGTTTTCACAACAATATAGCACAAGGCTTTGTAAAACATGCACTGGGCACTCTATAGCAATCAATCATTTCCTTTGCATTCACCATGCCAGTTTTAAGCAACAATGTAATGTTACCGACAGCTCCCGTGCTTTAAGAGTAAACTCATACAACGCTAGCTCTGAGGCTGTCCAGGAGGTCCCAGTTGAACTTGTAGACGTCTGCATTCGGGCTCGAGCCTGACTCGGCAGCCTGACTCGACCGCAGCTCCTTGTCTGCGCCGTCCTGCGACGCCTCGCTCTGCTCCGTGCCCAGCGACTGGCTTCGCGCCGGCGCGCTGCCCGCGGCGAGCGGACGCGTGCCGGCCCGCCGCTCGTCCGCCGACGTCGCAGAGTCCGCCCAGCTCGCGGGGTGCGCGCCAGGATCCGAATCCTGCGAGGTGAAACGTGAGCTCTGGTGAATGCCAGGCAGGGTGGCGGAGCGGCAGCATCTGCACGTCAGAGATTCACATCTCAGGCACCTCTCTGCGTGTTCTTCCCTTGTTCTGCGGGTGCTTTCTCCGGCTTCTCCAGTTTCCTCCGATAACATCGTACTAGACAGGGATGCAGTGTCGGGCAGGTTCGCGCAAGCTGTCAGCATGGCTGTCTCCCTCCCACCTCTCTTTCCTGCAGTGCTTTGGAGCCTCTGGGTGAAAGGCACCGCTATATAAATGTAATAGATCACTAAATTATGCAGGTGAAAGGCAAATGTGCAGTCATTTAAATACAGGTTTCCATTACTGCTGGCAATAGGGCCTCAACTTCATGAATATCTGTAGTGGATATTGCCAACTGCTAGACCATGACCCATCAGTGGACCGCGGGTACCACTTAGTGGTCCATTTAGACTAAACTAAAGTGGGCGTTCAGGTGCAAAAAGTTGAGAACCCCTAATCTATAGAGTCTCTTTGGAGGGTATATTGGCCCGTGTTTTCATGCTGGGTAGTTAGATGTCTTGGAAGATGTGATAGTAGCCACGCTTTATGCCACCACCAAGGACCTGCAGATTGACTGTGGTCTACCCATATATATACAGCCAGGCAGTGGGATTTAAGAAACCGATGATTATGTTCACCGCCGCGCTGTGTTTATTCGTGATTCCAGATGGTCCTGCAATCTGCAGTGGCTACTATCCAGCTGCGGTGACGCCCAATGTGCTGTGCATGTGTACCGTGGAGGTGAGACGACTCGTGATGCCACAAGCCCTCCTGATCGCCTGGATCCAGTCCCACATGTCGTTGGGGCTGTCCGTCTGTGCGGTAAGAGAATATGTCACCGACTCGCAGCGTTAGCTCCAGGTCTCTGCAATCTGCGATGTTAATGAGGCAGTGACTTCTGTGGTCGATATTCTACCAGCGGCGATGGACTGGCGTCCCATCGTCGGTATATCCTTGCCTTGCGCCCTGTGTCTGCCGGGATAGGCTCCGGCTTCACCGTGACCCTGTATAGGACTAAGCGGTTTCAGACAATGAGATGAGATATTCTACCAGCGGTACAGTAAAGCCTACAGTAAGCCACTCTGTGTGGTGAGATTAGACACGCTAGATGTCAACACGTGGACAGTATCAGGACTTATTTACACTAAGCTTAAGATCACATACATATGCCAATACACATGATATTTACTAGGACTGGAATGTGGAAACATTATTTATATATATACTTTAACTCGTACTGCAAGCATCCAATATTGTGCAAGAAACAATGCTTTGTTTTGTTTGTGTCGTTATGTAATGGGTTCGTGTCACTCTACAGCCATTAGAAGCACTAAATCCACGTCTCGCTGCAGAACTAATGTAAAACCTCATTCTTTTTAGAGAACGGCAGAAGAGTATGTCAATATACCATCGAGACCCGCCATTCTCTACCGGTAGGTCGCGACTCATCAGTGGGCTGCGAGCGCCCCCTAGTGGTCCGTGGAAACCAGACACAAGTGGACCAGGTAAACCTTAATGTGGAGAAAGTTGATAACTCCTGCTCTAGAGGGACTGCTCAGAACTCCCTCTAGTGCAGACCCTTATGCCAGTAGTGGCGTGAGCAAGACATTGCATGGCTGTACTTTAAACTTTATCGTTTGCTTTTCTAAAACCACAATATTGGCTGGGACTCTACCAGAATCGACATCAACCCCCCCCCCGCTCCCACCAATCTCTCTGGTGACTTTTGAAAGCAATCTGAGACTTTTGCAAAAGAAACAGCACAATTCATAACATGAAGTCATGTTGAGGGAACAAATCTCCCCGAATTGTTTCAGAGTTGGCAACCCTACCCTGACCCCAGACAGGATTTCAACACCGGAGCCGCAGTGCTGATGGAGGTGCGCGCCTCTCACCTGCACATAGAAGGTCCTCGATGAAGTGACGACTTCAAACAGATTGTCTCGCATCATCTGCTCTCTGTTGAGAAACGGACCCATTGCAGTTATTACGGTTTTTGATGTGAAGCTGCACAATCGTTCTGCTCGTGTCGAATTGCTCGAGAGTACTTTTTTATCACTTGAAGCTATCAAACACACGTATGCCTACACTTATGCGCCATACACTCAGCCTCAGAAACAGAAAATGACCTTTTCACTATATGGTCCTATGTAGTGCTTTTTTTACAGGTGGTATACGTTTCATTGACTAAGTCTCCGGTTCTTTGAGAGATAAGTGAATATAAACCCACCACAATCTTTTACAATACCACCTGATAATAGAAAATGTATATATAACAGACTGACATTTCAAGCAACAGCTTTGAAAGGTTACATGGTATATTTTTGACACTATATATACATATACTTTATAGTGCTTTGTTTACTACTAACATATTATAATGAAAGACTATTCACTAACAATTGGAAAGGAAAAAGCAGATTTCAACTAAAAAGTGAGCCTCTATTTTGCTTTCCCTCTTCCTTTGCTCTAAATAAAGTCAGTTTCAGAACAACTTCATAAAACCGGATGAATCATGAAAACGATGAATTTGTGTTTGTTTTTCTCAGAGACAAACCTCTACATTCAGTCAGGGATATTACAATGCTAGTCACACATTTTCTATGCCCACACATTACATTCACAAATGTAAAGTTTATACGAAAGGGAAGCTGCTGACACACAGTTGTGACATGCAAAACATTAAAATCGCTAGCACATGCATTTTGTTTTAATCTAAACATTTATAAAGTGAATAAAATCACAACGGTTCAAAAGTGTCCAAAAAAACAACAATGAGAAACATGGTTAACATCATTATTACCTCATTATCATTATCGGCAACCAATAATTTATGTACAGGGTCGCAGGGACCAGCGCCTATCCCGCAGACAGTGCACAAGGCAGGGTTATGCTCAGGATTGGACACCAGTTCATTGCAGGGCACCAGGGCCAACTTAACAATCATAATTGCACTTCGAAAGCGCTTTTCACCCGAGGGTCACAAAGCGCTGCCTACAACGACATAAGACCAGAAAATTTGCAACAATAACGTTTTTTGTGTATTTAGTCGACGGATCAATCAACCAGGGCAGCAGCACGTCTTTGGACTGTGGGAGAAAACCGGAGTACCCAGGAAATAACCAATTCAGACACGTGGAGAACTTGCAAACGCCACACAGACAGGCACCTGAGCCAGGAGTGGAGTTCGAGACTTTCCTACTGCGAGGCTGCAGCGCTACTCACTGCTACAAATGTATTTAACAATCTTGGGTATTGCCTATGTTGCACCGGACAATGTTTGCGATGTATTACGAGACAGTGTGTATATTAAAATAAAAACTCCTAATAGGTGAACTGTGGCAACTTGTTGAAGGTGCTAGCATTTAGCTGCCAGAAAGTTCCAAGTAATTGCTGCGTGGTTGTCTGGTTTTGGCTTGATCTGGCTCACTAGTTCCTTATTTTAAAATAAATTAATTTGTTTCTACACACCACGAAGTGTGCATTATAATATACATCAATAGCATTCGTTTTAGTCCCATCAACTTTATTTAAAGTGTATTAACATTGCTTTGCTGCTGAATGGCATTGTAAAAATTGCACATAAATGAATTTTTTTAATTTCAAAAAGCAGCTGTAAGGTTTGTTTTAATTGGCACATCGGGCCTTGTTTTTCAAAATCAGGAAACGTGTAAAAGTGGTTTTACAAATAGTAAAAACATCTGCCATGTAAGTGTCAGCAAAAACGCTGCACACACAAAATAATGTTGCACAGAACACCACAACAGATGCCATTTTATCTTAAAGCTGACTTGTTCTGCGCGTTTGTGTTTATATAAAAACAAATCTAATACTTACAAATGGACTATGACACTTGAATAAACAAACCATACAGCTAAATCTACATGTACCCGTTCAAATCACAATCGGCTTGCTTGAATTTCTCTGAGGACGGCTCCATGTGAGATGTTGAACATTCGATGTTATCCAATAGATGACTATACTGATGAAGCACAGACCTGTGATCATTATTAGATGTGCTAAGGCATCCCTCCCCCCAGAGCTGTTCACTAAGAGAGACTCAAATCCAGACTGTGTTCATCGAGGCAAACGCAGCCAGTGTTGCTGGACTCCAGGCAACATCGCTCTGGAGTTCATTGGAACATGAAGACCCCTCCACCATGGTAAGGTTACAATAAAGTTACTTTAAAAAGTTCTGTACAATTGAAATGTTTCCAATGCTCTTGTGCTACTCACCCCAGCTCACACTGCTTTACATCCTTCACATCCTTCAGAACAATTATCTTTAGGGGTTCCTTGTCCTGATAGTGAAACATATAAAAAATACATTTATGTTTTCACACGTGCTTATTAGTGCAACAAATTAGATGTTTTACCATTAGAGCGAGTTTATATATCGTGCACTGCTATACACTGTGTGATATAAAACAAGCGATTTTATTAGAATTGATGCTTTATGTAAAATGTACTATACATTATTTAACATACTAAAAATATGCTGAATTTTTATGAAAATGTAGTTTTTAAAAATGTCGCCATTGATATTGTCTAACTTAAAAAAATCCTGATAATAAAATATTACAATCAATGTACAGTAATCAAAAACAGCTCAATACATTGCTTCCTAAGTATACAATTGCATAATCTATATTTTTACATTCATTCCACTAGTAAGCCTTTCACAGAAAACTTCCCAGTGCAGAAAAATACTTATCCCACAAACAACATGACCTTAAGTATGTGAGCTTTCAAGGTAGAGCAAACACCAAACTTATACAGGTTTGTTTCAAAATCTCATCATCTCATTGTCAGAAACCGCTTAGTCCTGTAGAGGATCGCAGTGGGCCGGAGCCTATCCCGGCAGACACAGGGTGCCAGACAGGGATATACCCATGATGGGACACCAGTCCATCACCAGGCACTGCGGGCAATTTAGTCTGCAAGTCGGTTAACGTATGCAGCAGCATATTTTTTGGACTGTGCGAGGAAACCTCGCACAGAGTGCCCGGCGAAAACCCACGCGGACACGGGGAGAACATGCAAACTCCACACAGAAAAGCACCCGAGCCGAGATTCGAACCCGGGACCTTCTTGCTGTGAGGCGACAATGCTACCCACTGCGTCACCGTACCGCCCTGTTTCAAAATCGTTCATATATATTTAAATCTAACCTGTATTAGAGCTACATAAGGTACGTTCCAAATGTCAACAATATCTACACAAAGTAATTCAAACATTTTTCTTCTAAATTTAATAACCCAGGAGTGGCAGTATTGCACATGACCCATTCTGTTCAAATGGAGATAAAGGTCAGATGTTGCTATTTCAGCACTGTTATGAATTAACTCTGCTGTATGTTGAGTAAGGGCGTTACAAGGTACAAATGACCCTCTCATGGAGAAATAAACCACGTGTTCGTTTTTATTACCTTGACTTTGTCCCAACAGTACACTACATTTACGATAATAAACAGGCACGGTGGCCCAGTGGGTCGTGCTGTCACCTCACAGCAAGAAGGTCCCGGGTTCGAATCTCGGCTTGGGTGCCTTTCTGTGTGGAGTTTGCATGCTCTCCCCGTGTCCGCGTGGGTTTTCACCAGGCACTCCAGTTTCCTCCCACAGTCCAAAAAACATGCTGCTGCATAAGTTAATTGGCTTGCAGACGAAATTACCCCCGGCGATGGACTGGCGTCCCGTCGTCGGGAGTATTCCTGCCTTATGCCCTGTGTTTCCGGGATAGGCTCCGGCTCACCGTGACCCTAAATAGGATTAAGCGGTTTCAGATAATGAGATGAGATGAGACTAAAATTACCCGCAGTGCCCAGTGATGGACTGGCGTCCCATCATGGGTATATCCCTGCCTTGCACCCTGTGTCTGCCGAGATAGGCTCCGGCTCACCGCGACCCTGTACAGGACTAAGCGGTTTCTGACAATGAGATGAGATCCGGCCATACAGCTGGGTTTAAGAGGCAAATATGAAACATCTGGGGGTTTTCATTTTCACATCTGTTTCAATCGCAGAGCGTAGATTTCCTGATATACAATAACAATAATAATACCTTTATATAAGCATAATAGTCCCGGTGTGTCTCCAGACTCCTTTTCACAAAAACCTAGCAACAACATCTTTGGTAATCCTACTAATGGTATTTGGTTCATAAAAAGGAAACCGGAATACCCAGAGAAAATCCACGCATATGTAGCCAACATTGAAAACTCCAGGTGTTGCGGTAGCGCAGTGAGTAGTGCTGCTGCCTCACAGCAAGAAGGTGCCGGGTTCGGTTCCCGGCTCGGGTGCCTTTCTGTGCAGAGATTGCGTGTTCTGCCTCCCATGTCCGTGTTGGTTTTCGACGGGTACTCGAATTTCCTCCCATCGTCCAAAAACACGCTGCTGTCTAGGTTAATTAGCCTGCTGAGTAAATTGCCCCAAAAAGTCCTCTGTGATCAAGTAGTGTCACACCCCGGGTATAGCCCCGCCTTGCGTCCCCTGTCTGCCAGGGAAGGCTCTGCCCCCTCATAACACTGTCCAGGATTAAAAGCGGGTATTGATAATGGTTATGACACAATGCTGCCATCTCCTGGGCCATTCTCCAATCTAAGTCTCATCTCATCTCATTGTCTGAAACCGCTTAGTCCTATACAGGGTCACGGTGAGCCGGAGCCTATCCCGGCAGACACAGGGCGCAAGTCAGGGATACACCCACGATGGGACGCCAGTCCATCGCCGGGCACTGCGGGGCAATTTAGCCTGCGAGCCAATTAACCTATGCAGCAGCATGCTTTTTGGACTGTGGGAGGAAACCGGAGTGCCCGGCGAAAACCCACGCGGACACGGGGAGAGAGCATGCAAACTCCACACAGAAAGGCACCCGAGCCGAGAGATTCGAACCCGGGACCTTCTTGCTGTGAGGCGACAGCGCTAACCACTGGGCCACCGCGCCGCCCTCCAATCTAAGTTCCAACCAACATGAACCCTGCGTGCCCTCTGCTCTCCGAATAGCAACAGTGAATTTGCGTAGATTTTTTTTCTCGCGCAAGAATGACAAAAACCCACCAACTCAGTTTTGAAGTAACTCAGTGAATGCTCACTGAGAACAAAGAACCTTCTCCTCCAGGTCTTCATCTGCGGATGAGAGTCCCACATAATAGAGAATAAGCATAGATCAGTACTGCAGTAATACGGTTAGTGTCTGGCCTTCTTGAGCCTGTCATTAACAAACTAAAGTGTGGGCTCGCCATATTTATAGCCAGCACTCAGAACTTAAAGAAAGGCTCCAAATATAATCATTTAGAAATGTAAAAAAAACACTGCAATGAATCAACATAAACTTTTGGAAATGGTTACAGACATGACCGATGTGTTTTGTAAATCCACTGCTGGATGAGGAACTTTCCTGTGCATTATTCACCAAACTGTTTAGTGGCGGTTGATAAACGTGAGGTAGACCCAGGAACATGTAAGTGCTATACCACAGCATGCATTGCTATACTATCCTCTGCTGCCCACCACGTAGCAGTGGAGCCTATAACAGCTCTGTTTATGGATCGTGGTCGCCCATCAAACCACTATCCAGGCTCAAACCTGCTTAGCTGTTGAAATCTGTTGAGATCGGCTGCATTGAGTGTTACTTCGAGGTTTGGTCGCAGATCTCATCTCATCTCATTGTCAGAAACCGCGTAGTCCTGCACAGGGTCGCGGTGAGCTGGAGCCTATCCCGGCAGACACAGGGTGGAAGGCAGGGATATACCCACGATGGGACGCCAGTCCATCATCGGGCACTGCGGGAAATTTAGTCTGCATGCTAATCAACCTATGCAGCAGCATGTTTTTTGGGCTGTGGGAGGAAACCGGAGTGCCCGGCAAAAACCCACGCAGACACGGGGAGAACATGCAAACGACACGCAGAAAGGCACCTGAGCCGAGATTCGAACCCGGGAGCTTCTTGCTGTGAGGCGACAGTGCTACCCACTGGGCCACCATGCCACTCTGGTCGCAGATAACATTTCATAATACGTATTCTTAATCATAGGCTAATGAGGTTTTATTATTTGTATGAAAGCAAGCAAGGTCCTAACACGGCCGTTCAAATATGAGTATAAGTATTTAATATTATACCTTCCCTAGCATAAACACATTTGGATGAACACGTTGTACTCAAACTCCCTCCGTGTGTTGCAAAATAAGTGCTGGCGCAAGCCCACTCACTCATTTGGAAAGGCACCGAAAACACGTGTTTTCTTGGCCGTGAAAAATGCACCCAAGGCAGCAGTGACCAAATAATACATTCAATGTACGTGCGTGAAGATAGTTGGGAAAATAACACGTGGCACCTGACCAATCCCCTGCCCTCTCCCCCCAGTGCCGAAATGCATTACCATCACATGCTTTGGAACAGCTGTTTTTTCTTATGTATTATTGTTGCAGGCGCAAGAGACCCTGGGTAATAACGGGTGTGCACACAAAAAGACACAAGTGAGGCCTTGGAAGGGAATTGTATTTTTTTTTGTACGGCCGGCCTTAGCGGGTGCGTGTAATTTAATACCACTGCCCCCAGCTTGACACAGTAGCCCGACTTTATGGATGGGAGCGAGGAGGCTGAATTCCGGTTCCTCCTTCCATGACCACGGTCTGTAGATTCGTGTGACTCATCCTCCTGCACAAGTGCATGAAACACTTTCATGTGCCAGTCGCGTAGCAGCTTAACAAGGAGACAGAGACGGCTTCGTAATGCAACGGTCATCCGTACTGTTTTTAAAATCACGCTTTTAATACACATTTACATCGGTTTGTTTTCTGTACAGTACACGTACACATTTATGGTTTATAAATAGACTGCATCGAGTAAACTGACTGTGAAATGACGGTTCCCTGTATCGAGAACCTTTCCCACCAAGTGGCTCTGGTTTAATATAGAATCTTATCCTGTAACCTTTGTCTGGACAGGAAGTTATACAACCCGTTGTAATATTTTAAGCGTGTCATTTATATATTTGTAAATATACAATACTGCAGTAAGCTATTTGAGTTTGAGATATGAACAATTTTCAGTTAATTTTTGTGCATACTTTTATTTCTCAAGTCCAAGTATTAATTTTCACTATCAATATCCGCTTAATCCTGTACAGGGTCACGGGTGCTGCAGCTGATCCCTATTTAGTATTTCAGTTAGTTCAGTCAATTTGTATTAAAGCTGAATTAAATCATTGCGCTATGTAGCTATTTTTAACAGTTGTCCACCGGCTGCCTTGCTGCAGTATGCATGCCATCTCACTGCAGCTCATCGTTTCCAAGTATATTCCTTCGGGGCCTTGGTTTGTGAGAGCTTCGAACATTCAGAGCTTTCAAACGATTGAAGAACGTCACAGTAAGCTTTCATGGTTACATCAAAGAAAAATATGAACCGAACTAAAGGGACGTTCAATGTGTTCACTGAACTAAAATAAAATCACTGTTGCAGAGATTCGCTGGGTAACCACAAGAGAGCGTGTACATCTCAGAACAATTCTGACGGGCGATTACAAATGAGAAAATTTAAAAGTTAGGGGGTTGAAGCATATTTGAAAATATAACTGGAGCATGAACAGCAATATTTCATTGTACCTAAAGTGGAGAGGTTCCAATCAAGGCATATTAGATACTGTTCTATATGGAACACAGTCTCAGACAAAGAAAATGGACTCAAAACGTGAAAAGTATACTAAGCAGCACGGATTTAAATTCTGCTGAAAAACTGGAAGGGAAACTCATCGTTTAGAGAGCAAATGTAAATCTGAAACATTAAACTGACTTTTGGGAGAAGCGAGATTATTCAGGGCACATAACTAGCAGCGGAGGTTACTGGCGAATGAGACAAGTGATGGAACAGCAGCCAAGACAGGGAATTTTATGTTAAAAGTTCAAAAGTGCAAAAGAGCCATGCAAAAATGTTATGAAAACTTTGGGGAAAACATGAGACAACGCATAGAGTTCTGCGTGTTATAACAAAACTCTGAATTAATGACCAACACACTGGCGATACTAGATGTGCTGCCATGCGGTGCGTGGTAGCGCTACCTGGCTGAGTTGAGACTTGATGACCACACCCCCAATCACTTCGGTTTTATAGGGCCAGGCTTTCTTGGCTCCGTGATGCGGATGGAGGCCACCCTTGTCATCCAGACGCCCGCCGGGGCTGTCTGGCTGGGATGAGTGCTGTTTGGGTACCTGGGGGGGATGAGTGTAACCAGCTATTACCTTCGACCATTGGAGATTATCACCGCGTGTACTGAATCATGTAAACTTTCACGGCTCCATGTATAATAATTGCTCTAATGCACTGCTTGTGACGCCTCCAACGCAGAAGGCGAACAGTCGCATAACACAGCTATCCAAAATGAGTAGATTTACTATCATCAGACTTGCCATCTCTCAGGTACAAACAAATCAGGACATATTGTATGAGGCATAATCCCTTACACGATTGCAAAAAGGAAGAACTACATATAAATGCACTG
>JAZEWT010000017.1:11009837-11022515 GCA_036362905.1 Mordacia mordax | reverse complement strand
GCCAGTGTGAGAGATAGGAGCCAGCGTGTTGTACCACAGGAATCCCGCATCTAGAGCTGTCAAGCTCACTGGGTACTTTCTCATGTAATAACAATAATAATAAATATCTACCGAATGACAATAACCATATATCAGTGTCAGCCACGGGCAGGGAGGAATCGATTCAGGAATCGAATCGTCATCCCATTACACTCTGTTGTGATCCGCAAATCGATTCGTGGGAGGGGGGGCGGGGTGTGAAAGGCGAGGGTTCAGAGTTCAGAGGGCGGACACGTGGCCGCGCCGGTACTGCTCGGTAGCAGCAACAGCTGTCCGTGCTCTCGCTGTCCGACTCAGGTAATAGCGGTCCGTCCAGTGTCCAGCTGGGGCTCACGGCTACTACGTGAGCAGCTCTGCCGGGGCCCTGCAACGTTTTGCTTTGCCCCCTGGTAGAGCCGCGTGTTGGGGGAGGAAGGGGGCAGCAACGCGAGCGCGGAGGAGCTGAGTTGGTGAAGGAGAAGCAGGGCCTCCACGTGGCGGTCGCTCGCACCGCCTCGCTTGCATGGGGCCTCCGTTAAGCGAGCTCATAGAAGTACCGCAGCGGTTAAACGGTCGCAGGGCTTTAACGCATTCGATAAAAAAAATAACCCCCCAAAAAATAACGTTATTCGTGCTGATTTTCCGTTCTTATGTTGTTGACCTGTGCCGTTCTCTCCGCACTTCTGTGCAGCGCTTTGTGACCCTCGGGTGAAAGGCGCTCTATAAATGCAATTATATTTAAACGTGGTCCGCTTTGATGTATGTGTCTCGTTCAATTCATATGTGGACTGGCTTTTTACCGGAGTCCCAGGGCTGATGAAGCTCAAAGAGATCCTCACAGATGGATGCAGTAACCCACACCTGTATTGCGCTCTGTGACCCTCGGGTGCATATCGCTCTAAGAATGCATTATTATTATTATCAAGTTCAAAACTTCGGAAGGTTGACAAGTTGCCTTCCTCTTTTTACCTGACAGGCGTCTCCAGAGCCTGCTCACAAGCAGGGCTCCTCAATGATACGCTTAGATCTTGTGCAGCGCCACATTAATGAAACATTGTACCACCAACCGATGGTAACGGCGGTCATATTGTTCGAAAATAACTTGTAAACTTAAAGACACGTTTGTAATGACGAGACGGAGCGTGTGCTTCTGTTTTGGCGGCGACGCGGGCAGCAGAGGGCAGTGCAGGGAGCACATTGGCGTACAGTGCGTGTACTGTAGGCGTGTGCTATACGCGTGTGCTGTACCGCAGAGGCTCAGTAAACTGCGCTGTATCGCATTACGGTCGAGTAGTTCCTGTGCCAGGCGGCGCGGTGGCGGAGCAGCGGGTATTGCTGTCGCCTTGCAGGAAGAATCACGCGGGTTTGACTCTCGGCTCGGGTGCCTCTGTGTGGAGTTTACGTCTCTCGCTCTCCCCCCGTGCCCGCGTGGGATTTCTCCGGGTACTCCGGTTTTCTCCCACCTTCAATGACACGCTCCTGCCAAGGTTAATTGGCCCTGCTGAGTAAATTCCCCTCCTCGCCCCCCACCGGTGCCCTGCGATGGACGATGGACTGGCGTCACATCCTGGATATTCCCCCGCCTTGCGCCCTCTGTCCGCCGGGATACGCTCCGGCCCCCCGCGACCCGATAACATTCTGGTATTGATGATGATGATCGTTTCTGAACCTTGGTGCTTCCCGCCTTTACCAGTCAGTGGAAGTCTGTGCAATTAACGCCCACTCCCCTTGTTCGGCGGTAGATGTACAAAGGGGGCTGTGCTGTCCGTGTAGCCCAGTCGAGCAGACCACACAGTCCATGTTTCATGTCAGGGCGGAGGAGGATTAAAGGCATGGATGGGCAGTCTCTGCTATGATTAAGAGACGAGCTTTAATTCAACGGTTGAGATGTTAAAAGAAGTGGCCATGGGATTGTTGGTGGATTTTCAGACCAAACAGTCCCAGTAGTCTTTGCTTTAAACGGGCGCTTCTAACGTCGTATTTTTATTTATCGTTTCGTTAAACGCTAATCCAGCTTGTCACCTAATGCCCGGTGTCACGAGGAAAGTCTAAACCGTACCACGGTTGACCGGGTGCAAGCAGTTTCTTCTGAAATTCTGATTGATGGCTCTAAAGGTCACCAACTGTATTGGCAATGCAAAAAAACCACCATTGTATATCGTTTTATTGCTGCCTATTAACCGCCTGGGTGCTTATCAGGCCGATGAATCCAAAACCAGTGCTATCAGTTTTCCTATAATGCATTGGGATGGATAACCGCCAAGGAGCCTTGAAGAGACCTCATGCAATGAATTCCACGGCCAATAAAACAAACTTGGGTGCTGAACCATAACAAGTTACAGTGCAAAACGTTTGCTTCCCATTTATTTTTACTGTGGTTTTGTTTTGTGTCACAATCCCTGGCGTCTCTATTCATTCCGCATCTACAAAGCTGCCCATCCCAAGGTTGCGCATGGCCGTATCGCAAGGCACATTTTTGCACAGTGATTGGATACGGTCGCGTGTAAATGCTTTACGGATGTAAATTGTAATGTGAACGGGTAGTAGCTTGCAAAACCCGACCGTTTATACCCGATATATATGTAAACGTTTTAAGTGTTGAGACATGTAAACGCAGGGCGGCACGGTGGCCCAGTGGGTAGCGCTGTCCTCTCACAGCAAGAAGGTCTCGGGTTCGAATCTCGGCTCAGATGCCTTTCTGTGGGAGTTTGCGAGTTCTCTCACCGTGTCCGCGTGGGTTTTCGCCGGGCACTCCGGTTTCTTCCCACAGTCCAAAAAACATGCTGCTGCATAGGTTAATTGGCTTGCAGACTAAATTGCTCGCAGTGCCCGGTGATGGACTGGCGTCCCATTGTGGGTGTATCCCTGCCTTGCACCCTGTGTCTGCCGGGATAGGCTCCGGTTCATCGCGACCCTCTTCAGGACTAAACTGGTGTAGCTGCTGTACAGGAAGAACTAATACAATGCAAGATCTATTTGCTAATTAAGAAGAATTGCACTTCCAAAATCGCTTTTCACCCTGCGGTTACAAAGCGTTACACAGAGCTGTGGAAAGAATGGCGTGTCGGCAACAACAACAGTAACAACGACGTATGAATGGCAAATCAACAACAATAACATATTTTCAGGTGTGCCGCTGATGTATGTGCACAGAAGATCCCGTGAGTTGCAGAACAACCCAGATCAGGAGAACCACGTGTTAAGACGTGATGTTGATGGGGATGCCGAACTTTATATTAGGGGTCCAGGAATACACCGGGACATCTAATGTCACCTCAAAGCGAGAACAGCCCCAGCAAAACCGGGACAGGTGGCAACCCTAACGTGCACTGACCGCTGTCATTACTGCCAGGATTGCAATTGTCATGCAAGAAACACTGCAGCAATGCAGCCCATTCTTGTGGTCCAACGTTGAATTGAAAGTGGGTTTTTTTCGGTTAAGTGTGGTAGAAGCTCGTGTTTTAAGGTTCGCCTGCCCTCTAGTGGTGAATGCGTACCAAGTCTTATCACTGGCAGCTGATCTCCGTGTGTTTTTGTTTTAACTCTTTGGCTGTTTCTGTTGTACATTGAGGTGCCGTAAAACCAGACCATGGTGTTCTTCACCTGCGATGCGTGTGGGGAGTCTATGAAGAAGGCCCAGGTAGAGAAGCACTTGAACGCGTGCCGTAACTGCCAGTGTTTGTCCTGCATCGACTGTGGCAATGACTTCTGGTAAGGATTTGGTTAAACGGTAGCTGTCACACTCCCAAGATGTTTACATTTTAAGAGTTTGCTTGTAAATATGTCATAGAAAACAGGTACACATCGAAATAAAGATAGTAGATTGTAATGACCTACAATACTTAAATGAATAACAGAATGTAAACGTAAATGCATTGCCAGCTTAACCTTTACATCAAAAATGGTGTCCATAAAAATGTAATCTGTTATGTCAAAGTAAAATTAATTTTGAGCTCTGTCAATAACAACTATTCCCATGCACACACTTGGTAGCATGAATAATTTCTTGTATGAGTTTCAACCTGCATATGTCCAGCCATGGCGTTAGTGCGATGTCCATTGTATTGCCGCAGGTGTTTTGAACACCTCATCTCATTGTCAGAAACCGCTTAGTCCTGTACAGGGTCACGGTGAGCTGGAGCCTATCCCGGCAGACATGGCGCAAGGCATGGATATGCCCACGATGGGACGCCAGTCCATCACCGGGCACTGCGGGCAATTTAGTGTGCAAGCCAATTAACCTATGCAGCAGCATGTTTTTTGGACTGTGGGAGGAAACCGGAGTGCCCGGCAAAAACCCACGCGGACACGGGGAGAGAACTCGCAAACTCCACACAGAAAGGCACCCGAGCCGATATTCGAACCCGGGAGCTTCTTTCTGTGAGGCGACAGCGCTACCCACTGGACCACCGTGCCGCCCTGTTTTGAATATCTCAAGTGTAATTCATTTGAATGCTTACATTAGAAGTCACAAACGTTTCCCTCTCAAAAAATAAGGATTAATTTGGCCACATAAGGCATATTTTGGCCACATAAGGCATATTTTGGGCCACATTTTCACAAGCACTGTGAATCCACCATACAAAAAGTCCACTCACGGAAAACCAAGTGAGCTGCATTCTTTTTTTGCCATTGACAACATATGGCAAAGAACTATGCTACTTGCCAATTACATTTCATATTCCCGCAGTATGTGTGTAAAGAAGCAATTACATAACTCTGCTGATAAGCTCCATAAAGGTAAAATCGATCCAGAGCTTGCAAGTTTAATAAAATACTCTTGGTTCAGCCGAGTCCAACTGAGAAACGAAAAGATATGGCATTGTTACGTTGGTGATTCATGTGTTACCCGGAATGCCCCCACAGCAGTGCACAAACAGTAAGTCTGTTCAGCTTGTATGTAATTGATGTCACTGAGCATTTAATCTATTGTGACCCGCATTACTGCACAGGGGTCAGGACTACAAGACACATCTGCGGTGCATCAGTGAAAATGAAAAGTACGGGGGCAAGGGATTTGACGCAAAGGCCAACAAGGGAGATGTCAAGCAGCAGCTATGGTTACAGGTAACGATGGATTTTAATGTGCTCTTTATGAAGAGTCTAAACGGTCCAGTGTTATTCACTTGGTATGCAGTTACTTACCTTCCCAGTGATATAATTAATTATCGTAATAAGGAGACATGAGTTAATTAAAAAAAAAATAATATTGTTTAAGTTCGCTTTGCTATTCTTTCTCATTGTTTTTTTGTTGTCATATATTTCCTCGTTTACTCCTTCCCTTAGCCTTAATATTACATTCTGATCTCATTTCCTTGTCATTCGTATAAACCATAAATCATGAGTACTTACTACGTCCATGTGTGTGTCACGAGCTTGTTGGTGGTCTTGCGGTGTCCGAATGGTGAACATACGGGGAGCGGTGGCTCAGCGGTTAACGCGCTGGGCTACAAGCCTGGTGACCCGAGTTCGAATCCCGCTCACGGCCAATACCTGTGACGGTTTTCTGAACTGGTCCTGGGCCTCCCCTAGGTCGACTCAGCATCAAATGAGCACCGAGTGCAAAGTATAAATATTGCCACGAGGGAGACAAAGGCGGCCAGGTGTGGTGCTGGTCATCCACCCCCTTGTGTGCTGCCATCCTTCATAGGTGCTTTGTAACCGAACTTAACACTACAGTGTGTTAAGGCTATATGGGACATCTTTGCCTTTGTATGGTGAACATACGTGGTGTACCATGTTATGGTAAGCAGTGTACTAGCTCAGTTCTGTGTGCCTAATTTGTAGCAATCCAGATGATTATCTGTGTTTTGTGTGTCTTCTATGTTTGTTTTGTATAAATACATAACCTGGTGCATTGTGTCTCCACCAGAACATTACAACCTGCACAGTAACTTCAGCTGATAGGTGACTCCAATCTTGTCGCTCCATAAATGGAAGGAGACACAATCTCAGTCTCAATTTATTTTTATATTTTATTCTTGAAAACAACGATGCCTGTATGGTCCTGATAACATCATTAAAATTTTTAGAGTTAGATTAATTTTAAAATAATTTTTATGTTTACACAAAACTCAGGGTCTAGTGCCATGAAGATCTGTTATCCCAAGTGTATTTATTTAAAATAAAACACATCAACAACACACAGACATGCTTCGAAAAATAAACCATTTCTAAGCTTTCTTGTTTCTGTTTCTCATCATAAAAATGTCTTTTTTACATTCATTACTTTAATCGTAGCTAGGTCGCATCCCATTAGTGTCATCGCTGAACTGAATTTCCATTTGTTCTCTTTAGAAAGTACAAGATACCATGAATGCCCCAGGCATCACCCCCCAAATCCGTGATATTATGAATACAATTGCTGGCTATGACAATGTACCAAGAAAGAAGCTAAAGTTTCAGGTATTTTGAGATAAAAAATATGTATACATGCTGTTGTTTGTGATTGCAGTAGCATTTTCCAAATGGAAATGTAAAAATAAACACTTGATATCAATACTAAATTGTGTGACTACTGAGTAATTGATTTAGTTTCAAATGCCATGCACATAGTGCTTTCATTCCAAATTAATATTATGAGGAACAACTCATAAGTCGTTTAATCAATAGATGTAAATCATATTAAATCACGTGGCCAAAGGGCATTCAATGTTAATGTTTGTGAGTACCATTTGTTACCAGTGTTTCATCCATAGCATTTGAACTGGTTGCGGGGAAATGTGCTTTTTAGAACTGGATGAAAAACAGCCTCCGTGTTCACAAGCAGGAGCTGCTGGACAAGGTGTGGGAGGTGTTCGCCTCTGCACATGCGGTGAGAACACGCTGTCCCCTCCTCCCAAACAAGCTCGTGTTTAGCACCAGCGTTACCGTTCATTATCGGTGCCCATTGAAACGTGTGCAGGGTTGCGGTGAGCTAGGGCCCATTCTGGCAGGCACGGTGCAAGGCAGGGCTGCACGCCGGATGGGACGGCGGTCCATCGCAGGGCACTGGGGTCAGTTGAGTCAGCGGACCTGTTAACTTAGGCACCAGCATATATTTGGATGCTTATTACCATTGAGGATTGCTTCGAAAAGCTGCTCTCTCGGGACAGCCGCGTCGGTCGCTCCCTCTCTCCCCATCGCGACGTTTCGACTCACACATTAGAGGCAACCTCAGGTGCATTTTGGATGAACCACACGCCTTAAACACGTCTTGGGAATGACTCGGCAAAGCCAATCCGCTGTGCGAGTCACCCACAGGTAGCCGTGCGTACCTAACCCAGTGCATGACCTGTTATGGAGCCAAGAACATCAGAATGTTCTAGGACAACTACAAGTGAGAGCGATAAAAAGTCTTACACCGGTCAACGGAACAGTACGGCAGTGAGTTTCTACGTTGGAGCCAACAAGCGTATTGTGCGTGGATGAGATTGAGCCAATAAAACTCCAGCCTCTGAATAGGAGTAGGAGATTAAGCTCGCATTGCTCTCCCCGTGTCCGCGTGGGTTTTCGCCGGGTACTCCGGTTTCCTCCCACAGTCCAAAAGCATGCTCCTGGATAGGTTGATTGGCTCGCAGACTAAAATTGTCCCGCAATGCCCGGCGATGGACCGGCGTCCCGTCGTCGGGTGTATTCCTGCCTTACGCCCTATGTTTCCGGGATAGGCTCCGGCTTCACCGTGACCCTATATAGGATTAAGCGGTTTCAGATAATGAGATGAGATTAAGCTCGGTAGGGGGTGAAAGTGAGGGGTGTTGCAACTACATTTTGCTCTGGACTAGTGATGCTGCTGGTAGGAATGGTACAGTTAAAACAAGAGTCGGACAATGCAACAACTGAGACAAACAAGCACGAGATAAGCAATACAAATGATGATTTTTTTTTCTCCAAACAAGGCAGTTCTCATAGGAGAGTGAGAACAAACAATAACCAGTACGGATGAGACTAAACGATACGAAATGCACTGAAAGTACACGCAAGACCCACGAGGACACGAAGTACAGTAAGAGCAGACTAATATGGGAACTAAAGCTAATGGAACAAAATGATAGGCAGTGACAACTGAACAATCATGGGCAACGGTAATGTAATAAACTTTAATGATACTGAACATTCTCTGCAAATATCTGTCAGCTTACTGCGGTCATCCCCTAGTCAAGGACATAGTTTTACCTTTTATTTCTTGTAATAGCAGTGAGTATTTTACAGCATAATCATTTAGTCGCAGTGACATTTCTCCCCCCTCCCCCCCCTTCCCCTCCGTCTGCCTCCAGAGCCAAGGTAACCCCAACCACCAGCAGCAGAACAAGGTGGAAAATGAGGAGACCCCAGCAGGCAACGAGGTGCCTACGAACGGACAGACGTCGTCGGTGGACGATGAAAATACAAAGCAGGAGCCCGTGGAGCGGAGAAAGAGTAAGCAGGAGAGGAAGGAGGAGCGACAAAAACAAAACAGAGTTGAGAAAAAAGACAAGAAGGCTCAGAACACCGATGACTCGGAGCAAAACGGGGAGACCGGAAAGAAGAAGAAGAAGAATAAGAAAGGGCAGGCGGCTGAAGAAGAGGGTGAGGAGGAGGTGGTGGTGGAGGAGGAGGAGGGTGGCGATGAGGTGGTGAAGAACGGAGAGACGGGAGGGAAAAGGACATGCAGACGGAAGGGGGAAGAGGCTGCAGAGGTGACTGGTGATCAGGAGCAGAGCAAAGCGCCGACCAAAACTAAACGGGCAAAACGGAGCGGAGGTGAAGGTGATCATCGAAACACTGCACCGCTGCTAACATGGATGTTATAGTTCGACCAAAACTACACTTGCAGTTCACATTGCTCACTGCTTTTCTTTTGCAGACTGTTAGAAAGGCTGCTGCGAGCAAAGACATTGTACAGAAAATGTACGTTTCACATTGATAGATCGCCTTAATATTGCAGCTTGTCTGTCAGTCAGCGTTATAGACAGGAAATAGCCTCACTTAAATAAATCGGGCACATTTGGATTTTGTTCGTCCATTGTCAAGTTGTATTTTATTTCAACGCTAGTCATCTTGCCAATGTACAAGACATTCATTGTTATTTTTTTTCCCTTTTGTGTCATAAAATTCCAATGCTCGATGAAGGCATCCCCTTTTCTCAGATCACGGGGGTTATTTTACCATATGTCAGTGTTCGGCGCAGTATAGCCTGGTGAACGGTTTGGAGTCCAGGACCGTTCAAGGTACCTTTTTCAGATATTACCAGGAATCAAAGTCGCACGCTTATCTATCCGTGAGCTGTCACCTCTAACCCCCCAATCGTTACATTTTTGTGTGGCTCTGACTGAACGGTCTTGTGTTCCTCAGGTCAACCAGACAAGAAAAAGAGCAAGATGTCACCAGATGAGATTGAGAAAGAGGATTGTGAAAGTGGCCCACAGAAAGGTACAAGTGCCCCACTTTTTTTATGCCTAGCTGCTCCAGAAAAATAAGCTGGTATTTTTAAATTTGTACATCCTGCAAGAAATATGTGTGTGCATATTTATGTATTATATGCCTGCCACACCTTTGTGAAATGTGCATATTTTTCATCTTTCTGCATGTCTGCAGGTAAATTTAATTGGAAAGGAACAATCACCGCAGTTCTGCGGGTGGCAGAGGACAAGGAGATGTCCATTAAAAAGCTGCGGAAGAAGGTAATGTTTTACATGTGTATGGCTTGACCATCACAACTAAGGATGGACTTCTTCACATTATTATCAATCAACACTTTTGATAGATACTTATTGATCGACAATTTTTTGATGTTTTCCACAGGTGGTAGGCCAGTATTTGGCCATGGACGTTAGTGGGAAGCCGTACACTGAAGAAGAGCTCTTGGGGTTGTTCAATAAGAAGATTCAAAGCAATCCAAAGTTCAGAGTTATTAAGGACAAGATGGTTCGGCTTGTCGACTAAGATGCAGATCGTTGAGCCAGACCCTTGACACGATCGATAATTGAAAGAGTTTTTGTATCGGAGAGAGAAGGGCATTTTTATGCTTTAATATTGAGATATGTTTTTAAATGTTTGTTTGCATTCCACCTGGGAAATGTAATTGGTTATTGCACACTTTTTTTTACTAATTCGGTGCAACACACTGCAAAAGCTTTTGGGATTGTGTTACTGGAATTCTAAGAAACCAGCAGGTCTTCTCAAAACCTTGGGATCAAACGGACCATTCACCAATTGAGGTTTTGGTATCTGGAGTGAAACAACAACCCTGGATTTTTGAGAAAGGTAGGGGAAGTACTAAGTTAAACCTCGTTACGTAGAGCGTCATGAATGTCGATGTACTTTATTTTGGATAACATTTCTCGATAGATTGCTCGGTCAGCTTTCGAACCGTGGTTACAGTTATTAGGTAGCGTTAACCGTTAACAAAAAAAAACATCAACCTATTGTGAATCCTACGTTTTTTTTTTACACAGCAATTACTGTGCAAACAGGTAACGCTTTCGTTTGGATGACATTTCTGATGCTTGACAGGTGTATGCATGAGCTGGTCTTACAACATAGCCATGTCCGGTGTCCCTGCTCTTCTACATGACGTTTCACCTGTCATGAAGGAGAGAGGCCTAACACTTAATGCGGTTATCCCAAAAGGGCAGCTGTTAGCCGATTCTCATGCATCAAGATGTAAAAAAACATACATCAATACATGTTAAGGCTTATCAATAAAAATATGTATTTAAACCAGACTGCAAATGTTTCAATTTGTACGGTTTTCTGTGCATTTAATACGTGTAAAATTATATTTCATACGCCTTGATTTTAATTGAAAAATAAGGTACTTTGAAGCAGTCGGCGGTATATGTTCAAAAATTAAATGAAGAGCTCTTGCTGGACACATGCCGGTTGTTCAGAATAACCTTATGTTTCCATTAAGGTCAGTGAATTCACCTGTTCTTATTATTCTTTTTATACCTTAGTGTCTCGCCTATTGGCAACGCACCGGTAATGCACCTTCTCGTTATAAAGCAGAATAAAGCCTGGCACTTGCTTGGTTGGCAAACCCCACGTGTAACGGAAGGCTGGGTACCGCACCGCTGCGTTCTCAGTAAGGGACATTCCATCTTCCTCCGTTGCCCCTTCCAAACGTTAGCAACCCTCACTACCCAGTGTGGTGAAGTATGATCACATAACCCTCTCCTTGGCTTGTGGGAAAGACCCGCGGTGGATTGGCCAAGGGTTGCATACACTTTAACTTGATGCATTGACATTAAGAATCATATAAAATATAACAATAAGATTTATAATAATTGCACTTCTAAGTGCTTTCACCCGAGGGTTACAAAGCGCTGCACAACTGCGGAGGAAACGGCTTTAATGTTAACATTGTAGACCATTGTGCCTGCATTTTTTTCATGACCAGTGTGCTCAAACATATTTGCCTTTACTTTTCACTCAGACCACTCTCCTCCCTGCTCAAATGTGCTAGATATTCTAATCAAAAATTCTTGTTGGTGTCAGAAAGGTGTGAAATGTACTTAAGGTTTGTGCCAAAGCAGCAGTTTCAGAATTTGAAGATTTTGCTGTGTGATCACAAGTGCTGTCGACATTTTACAAAACTTGGACTCCCAATCTCCATTCTCCCTACCTTCGTCAAATTACCCATTAAAATTATGTAGCGAGAGCCTTCATCCAGCAGTGGAATTACACGTGGGCTGAACAGTTTCACACATATATATAACTCAATCTGTTCAGTTATATTGCTGGTTGTGAAGGTTATAAGGAAACACATTTACGTGGTATTTGCATGTCTTGGTTTATCACATCCTATCTCATTGTCAGAAGCCGCTTAGTTCTGTACAGGGCCGCGGTGAGCCGGAGCCTATCCCGGCAGACAGGGTGCCAGGCAGGGGGACTGCGGGCAATTTAGTTTGCAAGCCAATTAACCTGTGCAGCAGCGTGTGTTTGGACTTTGGGAGGAAACCGGATTGCCTGGCGAATACCTACGCAGACATGGGGAGAAAATGCAAACTCCACACAGAAAGGCACCCGAGCCGAGATTCGAACCCGGGACTTTCTGGCTGTGAGGCGAGAGCGCTGCTCACTGGGCCACCGTGCCACCCGTCTTGGTTTATTTTTGCTTATTTTCATCTGTAGTTTAATGCCGAGGAGATTTGTATTGCAATGTTTATTACTGCTTTAGCCAGGATACCGTTTTCAAAACCATCTCACTGGGATCCCACTTGCAGAAATGTCAATAGATTCATGTCCCGTATTTACAAAGGTAAACATGCAGCTCTGAAATTTATTGTCTTGATTCCTAATGGGGTATATGCAAAAGAAATTGCACAAGTTTTTGGAGTGGTTGAGACTGATGTATGCACCGCACTCTGACACAAGACAAGACAGATCTCTATCAAGTGTTAGCCAGAACCAAAATGCAGCATGGCATATGAGGGGGGTGGGTGGCAAGCACTGTGCCGGGCGGCCTTTGTCTCCCTAGCCATACCACTGGCTCACCTGACCAGATATTTCAAGTTTCAAGTGTGGACATTGAATATATAGTGGATGCTAAAAATATAAAACATGAACACGTTTTAAAAAATATAATTGCATTTCTAGAGCGCTTTTCACTCGAGGGTCACAAAGCGCTGCACAGCTGCGGAGAGAATGGCATGTCAACAACGACAACAGCAAATCAGCAAGAACAACGCTTTTTGGGGG
>JAZEWT010000017.1:10993685-11006093 GCA_036362905.1 Mordacia mordax | reverse complement strand
ACCCATCCATTGTACGTCCCGATCGCCGTCGCGGTGGTTGTCGAGGTTTTCACGCGGGCCGGTGGGCGCAGCGGCCGCGTGGGCCGCGTGGTGCCCCCCGCCCCCCTCTCGGCCGACTCGGTAGCGGGAGAGTGCTCCCCCCTCCTCCCCCTTCGAGCCTCCGTGTCGCCCGCCACGCTGGGCCCAGTCAGAGCACCACAGTGTGCGGTGTAAACCGAGCTTCCCTTCGAACAGTTAGGATTTACGCCGCTCGAATTACGCGATTTTTTGTTACGCGCGCATAGTCTGCACGTTGGCAAAGCGATGTTAATCGCCGCACGCCGAATTGGCGGACGGAAGTTTGATAACCGTGCTGCGCGCAGTCCCTCTCCCCACGTAAAAACAACGCGGCTCCGCGCTGTAACACTGCCTGCCCGCGGTTGCATTGTGTTGGTGTAACGCATATGCACGCTCTTCCCTCCTGTATGGTTGGGTGGCTGAGATGCGGTTAAAGTCTTTTGTTGTTCGAGTCTACAGTGTACAGTGTTCAACAGTGTAACCGCTAAGCTAGCCTTGGCGACCGCCGCCTCTGCCAGGTGTATAGTAAACACAATAAATAAAGGCACATTGCGATGTGCCGTGGTGTATTGTGCCTAGCTCTTGGCTTTGTGTCGATGGCTGGGTTTTTTTGACGAGACGCCCTAAGCTCTGTGCGGACAAGTTCTGTCCCATCTGCTGCTCTGCTCTTAGGCCACCAGCCGTTGAACTCCGCTGCCTTTGTTCCGACTGCTTTTTCAGCAAACGATGAACAAAAAATAAGACGCACGGACGATATTGGGGGAGGTATTTCCATAACGATTCAAATACTGTGCAGTGCAGTCATACGAGGTAACAAGTGAAGTTTGATATTCCAATTTATTGCAGTTCCTCTGCTTGGTATTTTAGCATGCCTCTCGGGGATAAGAAGCTACGACCAATCTCAGTCCATCTTTATATCAATTTGACTAGAATTGTGTTATCGGATGATTGATTTTTTTTTAAAGGTCAGCCATCAAGCTGATGGAACTTGGAAGATGGCATTTCACGACCAATAATCTTAATAATGCGCCGGTTTTTCTCCACAGGCGCGTCATGAAATAACTCGTGTGATTTCTGTTGAAGGAAGACACAACTTATAAAACATCACGTGCAGCCGTGCACTAAGGTTGTCTTTCCGAAACTTTGTTCTTGATAAAAAAAAATCAACAACTGAATTTTCACTATACACACTTTTTGTGTGCAAACACCAAGTTTCGGGGTTCGGCCAGCGTTTGGTTCTGAAGCCTAATGATTTCTAAATGCAATTGGTCAAATTGTATACCGTGAAAAGTCAACCTGTAAAATTTCCACTCTGTAATTTGAAACATAATATTTAAATATTCAAATAAACATGTACTCGGCGGAGTTACATAAGTGTGCAATAAGTAAGTGTTTTTAATGGATTAAAAAAACGAAAATACAATTAACCGTACAGTATAGATTTTTTTGTATTGCAATATGTTGCAGTTTTCATTGGTCCTATGAAAAGATGTTGGCAGAATGTACACTGCATCCATTGATTTCAGTGTGGTTTGCATGGCCAACTAAGCTATCCTTTTTCCAAATGGAAACGTAATAAAACTATGTAACAATGGTTACTGTACCATAATTATGCAGTTCATTTGAATACCCTTTAAGACTTTTTAATGAGGGAAAATCTAAAGCGCTGAGTGTAAAATTAGGCTGAACAAGTTTCCATTTTCGTGATAGCACACACAGACCATTAGTCCAGTAACAGCCCCTTATACCCCAGTATTTGAACCACCGGGTGACATCGGTTGTGAAATAGATGAATGCAATGCATGTTATTTAAACATGAATGTAGACTGATGCATGTCAACTAGAATTGAAAACAAGTAGACTTTTGGAAACCACAAACATCAAATTCCATGTTGTGCTCAAATGTTCATTTTGGTATGCTAAACGTTACTGTATTTTATAGACTAACATTATGGACATATACTGATATTGGCTTATTTACTTTTGCAGAAATGAGAAAAAGGTGTGGTACATTTGGATTACATTGTGTGATATGAATACCTGCAAGCTAATATTTTCGCACCTATCAGCTTTTATTACTGTGATGATCGTCACCTATGTGCAAATGTTAAGGAAGAGGTCATGTTGTGGTTTTTCAAACGTTAGAGTTTTTATAAGGAAATGTTTGCTTTCGTGCATATACTAATTCCAGCAAATGTCCATCCTTCAGTTTACAAAGGAGTTGGGACCATGGCAGAGGCAGTGGAGGATGGGTTTCGCCTAAAGAACGTCCAGATGATGCCCGAGTTGCTGGGAGAGCTCTGCGAGCTGCGGCAAACCGGTTCCTTCTGCGACGTCGTGGTGGAGGTGCAGAGCCGTCGCTACCTCGCCCACAAGGCCGTGCTGAGCAGCACCTGCAGATACTTCCGGACCGTTCTCTTCAATGCACCCTGCAGCAGCCTGGGTCCATTTGTGCTGGACTTTGTAGGGGTGGTGGCCTTTGAGAAGGTACTGGACTTCCTGTATCGTGGGGACGTGTCTGTCAGCCGGGGCGATGTGCGTGAGCTTTACAGTGCGGCGCAAAATCTGGGCCTAGAATCACTCGAGCTGGTCATCCAGCCCATCTTGGAGACGCTTGATGATGTGGATGAGATCGCCAATGGTAACAGCGCCGCCTTTGATGACGAAGTGCAACGAGAGCAGTACACTGCAGATGTCAGAGAGCTGGTTCAGCTAAAAAAGAGAACCGAGAATACAAACTTCAAGGACAGAAAACCGCGAGTGAGCTGCGAAGTGAAAACTGAGCGTGTTAACAATGCACATTGCCTCCAGGAGCGATACACAACCCACGAGTCGGCAATGGAGGGCTGTGGCAATGAAAAGGACATTATGCCCGCTTTGGGTCCGAGATATTTGAGCAGTTCTGATGACGGTCAGGGTAGGTGTAGGAGAAACTCTGAGCATCAATCCAGCATCGGATTTCACAACGGGAGCTCTGCAGAACAGGGCAGAACTGACGGGATCCCATGCGGATCAGCAGAGGATGAAAATGGACAACTGCCCCTCCCGATGATTGAGGTTAAACAAGAGCTGGATGACGCGAGTAATATATGTTCTTACGATGCTGCCGACATGGGTGGCAGCCATGGAATGCATGTGAAAGAAGACAAGATTGAGATTTTGCAGAATGAACAAGACTATAATGTTATCGGGGTGGAAGGAAAGTACATGCCGACAGCATTAATGGTGACTTCAGGCTTGCAAAACGAACCACCTGAGGATGGGTCCATTGCTGATTCTCAAAAGGCATACGGGTACGTGCAGTGTCAAATCTGCGGAGAGACCCTGGAGGAAAACATGTCCTCTCTGCGCGAGCACGCCACGATGCACGTCGATCGCGAGACTCTGGAGTGCAGGGTGTGCAGGCGCAAATTTAGCCTCTTCAACAGGGCCGTGGAGCATATCTTGTCGCACGCCGGCATCACCGTCCTCTCCTGCAACGACTGCGGAAAGAAGCTGCTTTCCCCCGCACGGCTCAGCCTGCATTACAAGAACTGCAAGATGCGCAAATCGTTCGCGGGGCGGCAGAATGCGTGGCAGCGTCGCCAGCCCCCGCAGCGGACGTCCGACGGGATGGCGGAGGCCTCGGACGATGCGTGCGGCTCCATGCCGTGCCAAGTGTGCGGCATGGCCGTGCCCAAGAAGATGGCGGTGGTGCGCAGGCACGCGCGTCTGCATGTGGACATGGAGAAGCTGGTGTGCAAGGTGTGCGGTCTGCAGACGACGTCGAGCGGGAACCTGGTGAAGCACACGCTGCTGCACATCGGCGTGTTCATCCACGAGTGCAGCGTGTGCGGCAAGGGCTTCCCTTTCCAGAGCCTGCTGCAGCAGCACCAGCGGCGCATGTGCATGGTGCAAGAGCCGGTGTCTACGCCGGACGTACCGGTGCCGGAGTCTGCCTCGTTTGTAGGAAACCCCCAGGTGTCCGAGGCTGTGCACTTTTACCTGCAGTCGGGCTCTTTCCAGTCCACTGCGCCGGTGGAAGGCGAAAATAATTTCCATACATGAAACGCGCAATGTACGTAACACAAATCAGCGAGCGTTTCGCGTGTCTTAGTGTTTATTAAGCGTGTATTTTTTATTTTTATTATTTTATTGAAATGTTCGTGAAATAACAAGATGTTAATTATGTTGACAATGCTTATAGATATAAACAAAAATTACATTTTAACTTTGATTTCTTAAGCACGCATAAACACCTTTGTCCATTGATTTCATCGCGAGTTATAAACACTGTTGGCGTGTGTTGCAGTCGCTACAGACCTCATCAAAGGACCAATTCATGTACAGCCCACACCTATGATAGCTGCATAAGTAAATTATATACTTTCCTTTTTCCTTAGTTTTAAAATAATCCTTGTCATATTAAACACGCTGCGTACCTTAAAATCTGCTCTTTTGCAGATGGCTGTGTTTAATTGTTCCTCCTCTTCGACATTTCTCCTCCCATACTGAAGACATCGGTGTGTGATGATACCAGGAAACATCGTGCAGGATTGGAGGAACGCATGGCTGTCCCGAAAGAGCAGCTCTTAAGAGCAGTACTCGTACATGGAAACGTGAACCTACATCAGTACATTCTGCATTCTAATAATTCCACGTTTGTCAATGCAAATGTTGCGCACGTAAACCATTGCAGAAAAAAAGTGAGGCTTGTACATTTGAAGCATATTGACAAATTTGTGCCAAACTTAAAAGACACTCGTCAACGTTTGAGAGTGCTTGTGCATGTTTGTAATATCAATGCGTTTGTGCTTTTTTTGGTGTTACAAGACTTAAAAAAAATTACACAGCATTGTCGACCTTTGTAGTAACATGTTGGGAAATTTTTTTACACACGTATTCATATGTATCTTCACTCCTTTGTGGTGTCTTCTGTAGAAAATGTAATAAGCAGGTCTCAAGGGTATGACTGGGCTCTTAATCTTAAAAATAAAATAAAAACCTCTTGAGCTCCGTCATATCGGTAGGGCTGAATTTTAACCGTTCATGATGTCCCTTTGTCCTTGGGCAGATGTCTTCACTGACTTGTTTATTTGAATGGAGTTCCCTGGGGTTCTTCCTTGCAACTCATTGCTCACCGGTGAGGAGGCTTAAAGCTGTCCCAAATACCTGTCCCTTCGCCATGGCTACATGGTGCAAATCATCCAGGCCTAATGAATGTTTTTTATTCTTACGTCCTTTATATGATTAAAAATAAATTGTGTCTAGACGATACGTAGAGATGAGATGGACTGAATGGACTGACCCCTTGGGCAAAATACCAGCTCGGCAGAGCCTCCTGCACCAGTTTCCTATGGGATTCCTGCGTTTGAATTCTCCGGGAGAAATTCATCCTTCGGATTGACTCAATTTTCAACTAATGGCGTTTCAGGTCATGTGCTGTGAAAATGTGCCCCATATACATTGTTTCTGGCTTGACAGGTTGCTGTACCCTTAGTCCAATTCCATTTGAAAGTACCTCGTGGTATGTGCTGCTGAGTCAATGTCACAAGTTACTCAATAATGTTTTCTCAAAGACCTATGACCAAATCTCAGAATGCCCCAGATCTCGGAAGCTAATCATGCCTGATGTTTGGATGGTTGGCCACATGAACAACGGGTTATTGACTGCGGAACTGCAAGGCAGGAATTGGAGAGCAGTGGCAACAGTCTCGATTTCTGTGCTATACTAATATGTTCCTGGGTCTATATTCCCTTGCCTTCATTAATCCCTACCGACCAGGACAGTGGAGTTGTGGTCAAATAACCTGCACGATGTTCTCCGGGTGTGGGGATGCCCTCATCCACTAGTGGATTGAAAAAGGGCTATACATGTACGTGATCATATGTAACGCAACACAAGTTGTTTTAATGTCTATATTTTTGTTTATTTTTCCAAAAAGACATTACCATGCCCTGGCGTTTACATGAACACGTTCCACTTGACTATAGTTTTTAGTAAAGCTAAAGACTCGTTGCTTTGTTTTTTATTCTATGCTCTCCATTTTTTATTCTGTGCTCTCCACACCCTAAAGGCCCACTTATTGAACACTGTCGGATGGTTTTGTTGTACTGTCTTTGATGGAAAGTCGTTCATTATTATTTGCAGTCAGCGGGCACTTTTGGATGTGAGTTGGCATCATCCGCATGTGTTCCATAGGCAGCCTCAGTACCCTGACCCCTTTTGGCAACTTCAAAAAGTTGTACTGCTGGAAACAACCAAAAAGGTTTTTTGTTAAATATATATATAAAACTGCAGCAGCTGACCAACTTCTTACATCTTGTAAATTTAAACAAGGGGACTTTTAATTTATATTCATTAACCTAATATAATATATGACGTGGAAAATGTTTGAGTATTTGTCCAAATGTAAAAACATGGTGCACACTTTGTTACACTTTATGTTTAACATGATTGACGTGATTCAGTGGCAACGTTTATGTTGCAACATCTCATCTCATTATCTGAAACAGCTTAATCCTATATAGGGTCACGGTGAGCCGGAGCCTATCCTGGAAACACAGGGCGTAAGGCAGGAATACACCCGACGACGGGACGCCAGTCCATCGCCGGGCATTGCGGGACAATTTTTAGTCTGCGAGCCAATCAACCTATCCAGGAGCATGCTTTTGGACTGTGGGAGGAAACCGGAGTACCCGGCGAAAACCCACGCGGACACGGGGAGAGCATGCAAACTCCACACAGAAAGGCACCCGAGCCGAGAGATTCGAACCCGGGACCTTCTTGCTGTGAGGCGTCGGCGCTAACCACTGGGCCACCGCGCCGCCCTATTTTGCAACACGCTCTCAACAAGTGTGGGCGAATGTGATGGCAATGAGGTTAACGTTTGCGGTCATGTAATGATGTCGTTTTTCACGGCTCGATGCATGATGATTGCTTCGAAAAGCTGCTCTCTCGGGACAGCCGCGTCGATCGCTCCCTCTCTCTCCTCTCGTCGCGACGTTTCGCCTCACTCGTTGCCTGAGGATGCCTCCAACGAGTGAGGCGGAACGTCGCGAGGAGAGGAGAGAGAGCCATCGACGCGGCTGTCCCGAGAGAGCAGCTTTTTGTTTGCGGTCGTGTTAATTACTTTGTACAAGTGAGCGCGTGTCCATTGGCGATTTTTCTAACACCTACAACATTAAATCTTATATCCTTAGATTGATAATTGTCCTGGTTGAAACAATGAGCATTCTACCAATTGTGTCCTATGTTTGCCTATTATATTTGCCTTTTTTTTCACCCTGAGAAAAGCTGAACACAATGTTGTCTACTCTAACCGTCCACTTTTATAGCTCTTTATTAAATCTGTTCATTTTCTTCGGTGCAACATGCATTGACTAATATTTTGGAAAATTGCAGAGGATAAAATGCACCTGGCTTCGGAGATGAAAATTGTGCAGTGGTTAAATAATAATGCATTTCCAAAGCGCATGTCACCCGAGGGTCACATAGCGCTGCACAGAGCTGTGGGGAGAACGCCACAAGACGTAAAGGTGGCTCATTGTATTTTACGAGATCTCATCTCATTGTCAGAACCGCTTAATCATGTACATGGTCGCGGTGAGCCGGAGCCTATCCCGACAGACACATGGTGCAAGGCAGGGATATACCCACAATGGGACGCCAGCCTATCACCGGGCACTAAGGACAATTTAGTCTGCGAGCCAATTAACCTATGTAACAGCATGTTTTTTGGATTGTGGGAGGAAACCGGAGTGCCCGGTAAAAACCCTCGCGGACACGGCAGTACATGCAAACTCCACACAGAAAGGCACCCGAGGCAAGATTCGAACCTGGGTCCTTCTTGCTGTGAGGCGACAGCGCTACCCACGGCCACCGTGCCACCCTATTTTAAGAGATGCATAAGTTATTTGAAGTGCTTGAAACGGAGGGTCTTTTGGGGTGGATGACATCCCACTGGACTCGTACTTTCCATAGGTTTCTTATTCCCTTGCGACTGATGCTCACCTGGTCCTTTTAAAGTGAGACCACACTTGCGATGTAACACGTGTGCAAGTTGTGACGCTAATGTCTTTCTTGCTAGCCACTCAATGGCCCATCTTGGCAAGCATCACTCGGGAGTCTTCATTACAGAGGCTAGAGTGGCGTAGAGATTCTACCACTGAGACGTGTTGTAAAAGAACGGGCCCAGCAGGGGGCTCTACGTGACACGACAAACGTTCATGTCTGTCTATGCCAACGACAACGAAATGCTTGTTTGCTTAAAATGCTGACATTTGACCGTCATATATCATGTGTATTAACCTTGTTAAATAATTAATTGCAGATTTTAGTGCCCACCTTGCTTCGTAAGTTCACCCAAGCTCTTATTTAACGGCTCCGAAAAGCTTGTGTGAACCCATCACTTGAACCACCAAACACACTTTTTGTTACTGAGCGCAAAATATGGTTGTGCATCTTTTGCGGGCACGTTCTATTCAATTATTGATGACTACGTAACTTTGCATTGAAGCCTCTTAATCTGTTAACAGTGGTGACATTTCATTGCGTACTCTGTGTTTGAAGGCAAGGTGCAGGACCGTGACTAGCAGAAGGCCGATATATCTGAAAACATTGTTGATAATGGAAATATTCTTTTCAGTGTGTAACTTCATTTATAGTTGTGAATAGTTTATTTTGTTTGGGTTCTTTTTAATGCACCAGACCGTACTTTTAAAAATAACAACCTTAAGTAGATAAATGAAAATATCGAAAAAACTTCAATAAATACATTAAAAACAATCACTTCTGTTTGCGTGCTTGCCTCCTGGAAGAAGGGATGATGGATGATGCTCAAGAATAAGTGGCAGCCAAGCAAAGCAAACGTATCTGCGAGGTTGATACCTCCAGAGTAATTGGTGCGATGAGTTGGTTTACAGTTGTGGAGTTAATAAATGGCAAGATTGACAGGTGGTGGCGGCTTGACCATGGCTGATGGTTTTTGATATGCTTAGTCTGTATTTTAACGTTTACAAAAAAAAATTTCTTAACGTCACTCCGATTTTGTTGTGTTGTGTAACTATATCCATGTGTATTTGTCATTTGGCTGTTGCTTGCTTTGGACTATTGCAACAGTACACTTTCCCACCATGCCAGTATCCAATATAACACACAATGTAGTACTGTCACATACATACTGAGAACATTCCCGGCACGCAACGGCTTGGGAAATTAATATTAGGACAAGATTGCTGATGACAATCAAATTATTCAATTCATTATAAATAATACTTAAGCCGTCAACCATAGATCTTCAAAATATCACATTTTCACGTCACTTCTAAAATGCACAAATTTTATACTCGCTATAAAATAGGATTCAATCCACTGATTGGGTCTGTGTCAAGCAGTAACTTTCCTGCATTGTCCCATAAATCTCACTGCAGATTGCAGACTTGGTGGCAGTGAATGGCATATGACATTTAACTTGTCTGCGTGTTTCTTTTCATGACAAGACCTTACATTGCATTCAGCCGATGCATGACGTGCTACTGGCTGATGTCAATTTTTTGTTCTTTTTGTCTGGATTATAACTTAAGAGTTTAATGGACCAACAGCTTGACTTTTAAAACATTGCGCAGTTGGTTCTGTTTAAAGTATTTGACAGTAATATCGACTTAAAAATGCACAAATTGTGGTGCCCTAATCCTAGCGGTTTACTTGCTTGTTGCCTATCGTGGTGATTGTGCTTTGTAATAGTCATGTTTTATTTTTTGTAATAGTCATGTTTTATTTTTTACTTTCCTATGTCACTTGACAATAAGACAACCGTAACAGACTGATGTTAAGTTGTGAACATGCAATTGATGTCTCATACAAAACACTAAGTCGCAGCAACATTGTTCCCTACTGTGAAAACTTGGAAGATGCCTCCTGAAAAGTTTTGAGACACGGTGAGGTTTATATATTGCCGTCGACTGCCTTATTTCTTTTAAGCGCCTTTTTAACGTAGTATCTTTTCATTCGTCACCGTGAAAAAATTTCTGAAGTTACCGGCGCCACCGCATACTCTGGTCAACTCGGTAAATCCCTGCCTTTCACAGAATATTACTGTTCAAAGTACTTGTCCATTTGACAAATGTGATCTCTTTAAACGATAAGAGATTGCTATTTGTGTGATATGAAACAACCTCGGGGTGAGAGCAGGTAGTTCCTTGTCGCTCGCACATATTTTGCGTATTCTGTCTACAACACCGCGAAAGTTATCCTTGAATTCAGAGCATACGATGCAGACTAATGGCGTTAGTGCCTTGATTATAGCAATAAAAGGCCACGGTTGTGTATTTGAATCCAAATTATGAACGGCGTCATTGAAGCATAGTTAAACTGTCTGTATGTGCACTACGTGTCGTACAGTATTTACAGAATTGTTTTGTAAACCCAGCGACCAGGTTTGTAATCCAGGCTACGGGGTTAGTGATGAGTATAATTGGCACAACTGGTGCTGTGGGGGGCATCCTGCCCAGACCGAGCAGTGTGGTGAAATATGGAAAAACAATGCCCACGACTGACGAGGTGTGGGAAGACAATTCAGCAGTGGAATAACAGCGCTGTGCGTGAACCTTTCACAGCATGAATGTTTCAACACAGCTGCTTGCGGCAGAGACACGACGCAAGGTGACTTGCAGTATCGGTGCAGCTGTGCAGTGTCTACTTGACGGTGTCAAATTATCGCGTGACGCGATGGGTTGGAGCTCTGGGTAGAGGATGCGTGACTCCCAGCTCTGGGTGGGGACGGTGAGAATACGGAACGTCCTCTCTGCCCAGTGTTTCTCCACTGTACCTCCACGCCAGCTGTATTACCACGGTATGATTATTTACCCATGGAAAAAAAAAACCCTCACCGTGTCTCAGTACTTTTTCAGGGGCTTCTGCCACGTTTTCACAGTGGGGAGTAATATGTAAAACATCGTAACTGGTTACATTAAATATTAGTTGGACGTGTTCACATACAGTTCTGTTTGTGTCAAACCGCAGCAGTCCGTGTCATACCGAGAAGGCAGTATTGCTGCATGTGTACGTCACACCACGTTGCTCGTTGACATTTGAATGATTCGTTCGCTGACCTCTGACGTCTCAATTACACTCACTGATTGAGCAACAGTACTGTTCAACAGGACAGAGGGTGTGAAGCCCGGCAGTAAAACCAGGCGAACCTGTAATACCCTGGCCGGGACGCCCTCTCCGGGACTCGAACTCGTCCCGCCGCCAGTGTATCGGGTTCCAACGCGCTCAGGAGAACGCGTGCTGGGCTACTGGAGACGTCGCTCTCACCAGCACGCACAGCACACACGCCAGCCACTCCAGCGAGGAGGCAGGAGACTTCTGCCTTTCGATGCTTTATTAACAACTTATAACACGATAACACAACGCCAGGGCAACAACACATCACCTACCCTGCCCGCGCTTTGCGCGCTACCATCCTGCCCTAACTACATCCTGACGTGGGTCTCCGGCAAACTCCCACGCAGACTCCCCCTTCTCTCTCTCCTCCTCATCATATCCCCCTCAGTCGTCATCCCGTCACGTCACCTCCTCACCCAGTCACCACCTCACCCAGTCACCTCCTCACCCAGTCGCCTCCTTCACAACCCCGCTCCGTTCCCACAAAATCTCCAGCCCCCGTGATGCTTCCTCCTCATTGAGCACCATCTTCGCTGTCCTCACCTGACCCCCGCCGCCGCCGCCGCTGTTACCCCGAGTGACCCCGACCTCGCCCGCTCACTGTGGCACGGCCGCCGCGATGCACCTGCCCTGGCACGGCGCAAGGCTTGGCACCACAAACCTACAAAGGAGATGACGCATTTGAGCATAGCGAGTGGCTGCAGCAAAAGCCGTGATGAGACCTATTTCAAGCAATCCGCCGCAACCACCCTACAATCAATGCCTATTGACCATACCATGCCATATTGTGCTCGACAGGAAAAACGTGGGACTGTGAGGTCACGGTCGTATTGTGTACGCGTTGCGCACACCATACTCGGCATGAACAGCAGCACTGCAAATTAATTGCTCGACTGACGATCGTGTCTAGTTGTTGACATTTTAAGCGACGTGAAATCCGACGCAGATTCTCTTTCAGACTATTGATCGCTCCAGGCAATACAATGATCCGTTCCGGACGTCGTAGTTGAACATGGGAAAGCGTCTTACATCACGTCCCGCCTCTGTCCACGTCCATCAAGCAGTGGACACGAGCACGCAGGATGGATCTGAAGATCGTGTCTGGTGGGGTAAAGTGTGGGTATCCTTTCAAGATATCTGGTGTGGAAGATTGGGGCCGAAATACCCGATTGAATGGCTCTCTTAAATCGGCCGCTCGTGGG
>JAZEWT010000017.1:10974375-10987407 GCA_036362905.1 Mordacia mordax | reverse complement strand
CATCCTTACCCCAGCGTGTCTCAACATCTCCATCCTTACCCCAGCGTGTCTCAACATCTCCATCCTTACCCCAGCGTGTCTCAACATCTCCATCCTTACCCCGGCGTGTCTCAACATCTCCAGTCTTGGCGCCGTTCCCCATGGCGTTGAGTCTACAGTCGAGCGTTGGCGGCGGCTTGCGGGAGGATTGCACGTGCTCCGTCTGCCTGGACATGTTCATTGAGCCGTGCACCCTGCCATGCGGCCACAGCTTCTGCCGCTCGTGCATCGAGACGCACTGGCGGGTGAACTGCACGCGGGGCGGCTGCGACTGCCCGCAGTGTCGCCACGTGTTCCACAAGCGACCCGCGCTGCAGACCAGCACCCCGCTCGCCAGCATCATCGCTCAGCTCGGGCAGCGCTGCCCGTTCCGCGCCGCCGAAGCCCTGGCGTTCATCTCGTCGGAGCCGACGCGCTCCTCCTCGCCGCCGCAGCTCTCCACCTTCTGCGGGCTGTGCACGGTGTCGCGGGTGCCGGCCGCGAGGGCGTGCCTCACCTGCGAGGTGTCCTTGTGCGGCGAGCACCTGCGCCTGCACAACGAGACGGCGGCGTTCACGCGCCAGCACCGCCTGCTGGAGCTGCCCGCGGGCGGCGGCGGTGGCGGCGGCGGCGGCGGCGGGGCCGCGCGCAATGTGGTCGGGGTGTGCGGGCGCCACGGCCGGCCGTTCGAGTTCTTCTGCAGCGTGGACCAGGCGTGCGTGTGTGCGTCCTGCGTCAACGACGGACTCTGCCGGGGTCACAAGGTGGCGGAGGTGAAGCCGGCGCTCCGGGGTGCGCAGGTGAGAGCAAGAGAGCGATCGGTCACAGGGGGGAGGAGGAGGAGGAGGAGAAGGAACGCGTTGCAGGATTATATATGTTCAAGTTTTGAGCTCGCGTGCAGTCAAAGCCATCATGAAGCGCGTTCAATTCGACTTCTGTGCCTTTGGTTACCTTCGCCAGTGTGCACTGACCAGCGTGGTGAAGTATGGTCAAAAAATTCACATAAGCCAGTCTACAGACTAAACATTGTTTAGTCTGTAGAGCGCCTTACGTCATTGGACTTCAGGCGCTTTACTGATATACCTTTTTTTAAAGTATATGGACTCTTTTAAGTTGGGGTATCAAAATACTTTTTCATTTCATCCATCTTTTCAGCGTTTGCATTTTTGTTTTCGCAATGTACAGCACTTGCGAGCATTGGGTTAAAAGTGCTAAGAAATGTAAAGTGCTATTAATGATGATTTGCACTCCCGCTGATGTGGCTATGGAGACAATTTTAAGAGCCGATTTTAACATCCACCCGTCACTTACCGTCTCTGTGCGATTTGTCGCGTTCTCGCTAGATTAGCCGAGTGACAGGAGGTGGGAATAAAAATGACACTATTGTTGGAGGTCTTAGCATGAATTTGTAAGGAGCAGAAAGTCTGATTGGCCACGCGCGATGTGTTTTTTGATGCGCAACGTGAAAACCGCAGGGCATGTCTGTTGATGGATGGCTTTTCATGTCACAATAGAAAAATGATGTATGTGTTTTGCAAAAACAAAAAGGTCGTGCTCAGCCAAAACCACTGTCAAGGTGGCTTTGTGGGGAAAAAACTAAAACTAATATTTCTGGCTCTCAGCATTTACCGAACCGTCAACAGGTCCCCTCGCATTCCTTAAGAGGGATTGGTTTTGCATGTTGTCAACCTTTGAAGCAACTCTTGAGCCCACAAACATTTAAATGTTCTTATTAATGTAATTGTTTCCTGGATCAGCATATATATACATTCGACATTGGAACCCACAAGGTGCGAAGGTGGGCTATACCCGAAGTTGGGACGCCGTAATAGAGCATCGGTGGAAATGTAGTCAGCATGTAGATGGACTGTGGTATGAACGGGAGCACTTGGTGAAAACCCACACGGACACGGGAAGAACACTCCGACTGCACACAGAAAGGCACCTGAGCCGGGAATCGAACCCGGGTATTGTTGGTGTGAAGCCGCGGCGTTGTTAACGGTGCGCTACCTTGCCTCCCTCATATGTAACATCGCGGTGAGCCGGAGCCTATCCCGGCAGACACAGGGCGCAAGGCAGGGATATACCCTCCATGAGACGCCAGTCCATCACCGGGCACTGCAGGCAATATAGTCTGTAAGCCAATTAACCTATGCAGCATGTTTTTTTGACTGTGGAGGAAACCGGAGTGCCCGGCGAAAACCCACGCGGACACGGGGAGAGAACATGCAAACTCCACACAGAAAGGCACCCGAGCCGAGATTCGAACCCGGCGCCTTCTTGCTGTGAGGCGACAGCGCTACCCACTTTGCCACCGTGCCACCCTGTAGAACTACGGTACCGTAATTCCTCTGTGAACTGCACGTCAACAATGCAGCACTGTGTTAATGTTCACACGTGGCTTGTTGTTGCTTGCGCACAGATGGACATCAAGCACAAGAGACAAAAGCTGAAAGTAAAGCAACTGGATGTGACCAAGAGCAAATACGAATATGAATTCGCCATCAAAGAGATCATGGTAAGTTTTACTCGTACAATTGTATTATAAATCAACCAAACGGAACATTTACAGTGATGTTTAGCAATGTTTAATTATTATTTGGTAAGTAACGGAATGTTCCCAGTACGTAGATATTATTAAAGTGTGACACGTTCGACATTTAGTGAACTCTACAGAATGTACAGAATATAGGTGACAGAGCACAATAAAGATCTCGCTACTGCTTCGCTTAAAAATAATAAAGCAGAAGTCTACCTCGCACACAACCACACACATCCCAGTATACTTTATTGCATTTCTAGTAGCGAGAAAATGTCAATGCAGCACCCGCTTGTAAAACATTACCGACAGCAACAACACCGGCAAGATCGCCCGTGCAAGTTTGTCCCTGCCGGCGCAGCGGTTGAAACAACGAGGCAAAGGCCATCATCATCAAGTCTGTGCCCTCTGTCGGTCCAGCAGAGTGCGTACAGCACCGGTGGTGAATCGCGCGTGGTGATGAGCGAGGCGTGCGTGCTCTCACCACTGCGAAAGTCTGATCAGCGTGAAACGTGATCTACGTTGGCTCCACATCAGACGTTTTGGGTTAACAAAAAAAAGATCAGGCACGATGGCCCCGAGGGTAGCGCTATCGCCTCCTCACAGCAAGAAGGCCCTGGGTTCGAATCTCGGCTCGGGTGCCTTTCTGTGTGGAATTTGCATGTTTACCCCGTGTCCGCGTGGGTTTTCACCGGGCACTCCAGTTTCCTCTAACAATCCAAAAAACATGCTGCTGTATAGGTTAATTGGCTTGCAGACTAAATTGCCCACAGTGCCCGGTGATGGACTTGCGTCCCATCGTGGGTATATCCCTGCCTTGCGCCCTATGTCTGCCAGGATAGGCTCCGGCTCACCGCGACCCTGTACAGGACTAAGTGGTTTCCCGGGTTCGAATATCGGCTCGGGTGCTTTTCTATGTGGAATTTGCATGTTCTCTCCCCGTGTCCACGTGAGTTTTCGCCGGGCACTCCGGTTTCCTCTCACAGTCCAACAAACATGCTGCTGTATAGGTTAATTGGCTTGCAGATTAATTTGCCCGCAGTGCCCGGTGATGGACTGACGTCCCATCTGGGGTATATCCCTGCCTTACGCCCTGTGTTTCCGAGATAGGCTCCGGCTCACCACGACCCTGTAGAGGACTAAGCGGTTTCTGACAATGAGATGAGATGAGAATAAACGACGAGTTAACACTACACGGCTTAGCTCCTGCCTACCTAACGGAGCTGATCTCGTTTCACGATCCTCGTCGTCACATAGAATCCGAGTGCGAATCGTTCCTCGTCATCCCGCGTTCTTACCGCTTTACCTACGGTGACTGAGCCATTCGGGTTCTTGCGCCTCGCTTGTGTAATTGTTAAGTCGTTTAGCTTATATTGATGTACCGCTGTATATTGTGATATTATTATAGATTTCTTATGCTTCCGTTGACTTGCAAGGCGCCTTGTGTTTCAGAAAAAGTGTCTGCCTTAAATGGAATAAATTATTAGTATTATTATTAAGAGTCGGCCAAAATACCTGCTCTCCAGGTGGGGGCTCCATGGGGCTCGCTGTAGTGGAGACCCTTCCGCCAGCAGTGGTGCAAACCGAGCTGTTACAGGGATGCACCTTCATCTTCTTTACATTATTACTACAGAATCCTTAACGCGTCCCAGGCCATTGGCAAAGCCAAACGTTGCAGCAGTCAAGATTTTCACGATCCGCGATGTCATCGTGTCTCCCCGATCATGTGGACTTTGTGAACAAGTCGAACGGTGTTCGTCTGTACTGTTTGTTTCGTCTGGATACGACTTGGCAGGGGCTGCACCTCGACCTTCTAGACCGGAGATCGTCACTATTTTCAGGAGGGTTGGGGCCACTTAGGTCGATAAGAAATCAGTGTGGGATCCGCCACACCATCTGCAAGACCAAAGAATGCAATCGTTAATGCAATTAGGCTATGTAACGGCTACTATAACTAAATAGAAGTCTGTGTGCGCAAGAAAACAATACCAGATTTATTATTGAAAAAAAAAATAACGTTACGTCGTCAACTTATGGCACGTGTATTACCTGGGGCCCTACGTCTGTGGGCGCACTTTAGGCCACCAGGACCCGCCAGTGGCTCATGGGATTTGCGAATTAGAACACTGAACCTGAGCGAGCTAAAGAGAGCCCATTCACATAATATTTGGCCTACTCTTTCACGCGAGATTGGGAGTATACGAAGAGATGGAAGAACCCACTGGGCAGTAGGGTTGGCATAGTTGTGACATCTGGGTCTCACAGAAAGCAGCTCCTGCCCAAGGTGGTTCGGTTTGCACTCAGGGTGCCTTTCTGTGTGGCGCTTGTGCGGTCTCCCCTTGTTCTGCCTGGGTTCCCTCTGAGTTCTCCGGTTTTCTGTCACAAATATGAAAGAAAAAAAACACTCATTAAATGACCGATATCATCATAACACATAGGGACGCATTGTCCGGTGGCTTTATTATTACTCCACCCCATCACACGTGGCCCATCTGGTGCGCGCACGCAGGGCTCCTGCGTCTCCCTCAAGCTGGAGGTGGTGGACCGCTTCGGGAGGGCGCGGCGGGCGCTGGAGGAGCGCGAGCAGGCGGCCGTGATGACCATCGAGATGGAGCAGAGCCGCTTGTTGGCGCTGGCCAACGAGCGCATAGGACAGCTCGAGCAGCAGCTGACGGCGCTGCGGGCGGCGGAAGAACAGCTGAGCGCGCAGGCTGCCACGAGCGACGCGCTCACCTTCCTGCAGGTGAGCGCGGCATTGGAGCGGCCCCTTAGTGGCTCGAGCCGGAGTCATTGTCAGCGAGTAACGTGTGCCGGTGTAAAGACGTGCGTACGCACTGGCAAATGCGTGGGACTAAGCCCCTTGTTTGGCGTGTGTGCGTGTGTTTGCAGGGTTACTCATCTGCTTCAAAGAGGTAAGAGCCCCGTTGTTAATGTTTTCTTTTAACTGTCACGGCATTGCACAGAGGCATTTGTTGTGCTGGCTCTGGTTGAATCTGTGACAGATGAGAAAATCACTAACAGCGGCTCTACGCTAAAAAAAAACCCCCATGAACGATTACTAAAATAAAAGCCTCGGTGTTGTGCAAGTAAAATGTGTGCTGATGAAGGATTCGACCTTGGTACCTTCAGTACGAACATACCTACCAAAATGCATTTGCCTGCTCCATTCTGTATATATCAGAAGTTCTCAAACATTTGCACGCTAATGCCCACCTGGGTGTGGCGTCCAGGGACCACTCGATGGAGCTGGTGGACCGTTGAGACTGGCGGGGTGATGTAGAGCTGGTGATGTAGAGCTGATGATGTAGAGATGATGTAGAGATGATGTACAGATGGTGCACAGATCGACTCCGATCGGAGCGCGCAAGTGACGTGGGACTGCCGGGCGCTCTTGTTGGCCCTGCAGGGCGGAAGCGCTGGTTGCGCTGCCCAAGGAGGAAGGCCCCACCGTGCAGGTGGAGACGCCGGCTGTGGCCGGGATCAAGGCCTGGCTCGAGAGGCTCTTCCGCACGATGGACGGCAGCAAGGACACCAGCGCCAACCTCAAGCTCATGTGTAAGCCTGGTGCGGGCCACGGGGCTCGCGTGGCGGTGGTCGCCGTGATGGAGATTGCCATGGTCGTTATTGATGATTACCATTATGAATATACATGATGGTTATTAGTGATCACAATGAAGGTTATTGGTGGTGGTGATGACTTATTGGTGATGAGTGTGACAACCTTGATTGATAGTTATGCTGATGATGACAATGACGTTGTGATTGATTATATCTTGAGGATTATGGTAATGATGACTGACGGGGCTTGTTGATATTTCCAGTTTTTTGTCCTCATTATACTTTCTCCAGCAGTGCTGTTTTGATGCAGGCTGTCGTGCCTCGATGTATCTGAATTGCTTTCAAGAGCTACCCTTCCCGAATAGCCGACGATGGGAAGCAAAACGTTTGCGGAGGAGTGAGAAGCAACGCTTGGCAGCGGCGACGAGCGCCGTATTGATGACGCCGCCGGTGTCGCGTGCAGACGGGCAGGTCGTGACGCTGAACCCCGACACGGCGAGCTCCAGTCTCCTGCTGTCGCAGGACGGTCGCATGGCCACCGCCAGCTCCCGCCGCATCTCCTACCCCGAACGGCCCGAGCGCTTCGACCACTGGTGCCAGGTGCCGCAGCGCAACCGCACCGCGACAGAGCGACTCTGGACAATGCCGTACAGGGCCCGGCGTCACGGACGAGGGATCATCACCTCCCATAGTGCAAAGACACGCTGCTGTCTAGGTTTATTGTCCTGACTCAATTGCCCCCGGTTGCCCTGAGTTGTTGTAATCTGCTTACCCCTCCCTGCTGGACAACTGTTAAAAAGAGATGCATACTTCAATGGTTCCTTCCAGCTAAAATAAAAATTGACTGACCTCCTAAAATCTAACCTTGCCTCCCAGATTTACAATGGGATCAGGCTGCCTCTGCTCATAGCTCGTTACACAGTCGTGCTCAAAGCAACTTCACTCCACATCCCCACATGCTCTCGTCTGCACAATACAAACACGGTTGCAGCGCAACCGTGTTTGTATTGTACTTCTATACTCCCACGTCTATGCTCCCACCTACACAAACCCCGAGGTCAGATAAGCTCCACAATTTGCACGACATGGCGAGGCCCTCATTTCAGTCGTGAATTCACAAAAGGTCCACATACACAACATATTTTTGTAGGCATGGCCTGGTACAAGATGTGCACGTGTCACTGGTTTTAGATATTTTGCAGCTGTGCTGCATGGCTCTCAAATATACCTTGGGGCAGTACTGCGTTGGATGCTGATCACCAACGTGTCCGACATTTAACTGTACTTGCTGGGAACTTCTGGCTCCCTTCCAACAAGTGGAGTCAAAAGTCAGACTTTCGTGAACTCCCATTAGTGGAACGAAACGTCAGACGTCATGCTGAACACAAAGCCCATCCACGAAACATACTGACCGTCGTGTCGAGGAACCTGATCGTGACTTGTGCCCATCGGCCGCCCGCAGGTGATGTGCCACCAGGCGTTTGCGAGCGGCCAGCGCTACTGGGTGGTGAGCGTGAGCAACGGCGACACGTGGCGCATCGGCGTCGCCTACGGCTCCATCGGGCGCAAGGGCAGCTCCAGCTCGAACCTGCTGGGGCTGAACGGCGCGTCGTGGTGCCTGGCGCAGGTGCAGCTGGAGTGCACGGCGTGGCACGACGAGAAGCACGAGGCCGTGGCCGTGACCGAGTCGCCACGCACCGTGGGCGTCTTCCTGGATTACGGCGCCGGAGTGCTCACGTTCCTGGACATCGACCGCACGGTCGAGCTGCACACGTTCCGCACCAAGTTCACTCAGCCTCTCTACCCGGCCTTTCAGCTTGGGGCCAAGACCACGCTCGTGATTTGTCCCTGAGCTGAATGCGTTGCTCACGCACGTCGTTAACGTAGCATTTCCAGTTTCGTAAAGCGCCACGTCGCCAAACGTTATTGGACATCCTTATCTCATCTTATTGTCAAAAACCGCTTAGTCCTGCACAGGGTCGTGGTGAGCCGGAGCCTATCCCGGCAGACAGAGGGCACAAGGCAGGGATATACCCTGAATAGGGCGCCAGTCCATCACCGGGCACTGCAGGCAATTTAGTCTGCAAGCCAATTAACCTATGCAGCATGTTTTTTTGACTGTGGGAGGAAACCGGAGTACCCGGCGAAAACCCACACAGAAAAACACTCGAGCCGAGATTCGAACCCGGGACCCTTTTGCTGTGAGGCGACAGTGCTACCCACTGGGCCACCGTGCCGCCGTGCCGCCCTGATTATACATAACCATTCGTTACTATATTGGGCTTATACCGCATTATCGCAGGTTGCTGTCCAGAGGCTTGAATCAGACGATGGATAAGAGAACTGATATTTATGCTGACGTAATGCAGAGGGTAAGAGGAGACTTGAGTACTTGTGAAGGTATGAACTTTGATACCAAGATGTTTATGGTCAACCAGGTGGTAATTATGAAGGTCACGGTCCAAAAATTATCCATACACATTGGTCTTCGAATGTAAAGTTATTCTTGCGTAGCTGTATATGCTAAACAATTTGAATGATTCTCAATCAGGTCAGTAGAGTTCAGAATCTTATTGTCAGAATCCTTGTGGAATTTACATATCTTATTGTAAACCAGAGTACAAGACCTTTCTCCAAAGGCAGAACTGACGTGGGTACAGAACTTATTTTTTCAATCAATATCTTCCGGGGTCCTCTAATTCCAGTTCCCACAAGCAACAGAGAGGGTGGGAAGCAGGAAAATATTGTCTGGAAGTCGGCCCACACATCACCAGCAAAATAAATCACTGGGCATGCGGTACCGCATTATATGGCAATCGAACCGTGCAGTGTTACGGTTTCATGTACCAGTGGCTGTGCTGGAGACACAAACTTTGTAGTCATATGCCTTATGCAATAACTAAGTACTTACACAAGGTCAAAAAGGTATGTGGTTTTGTATTATTTTTACATATAGCCTTCATTAAAATATATGAAGTGAGAAATGTATCATTCTAACCATAATTTTGAAGCTGTATATTATATCAATGTAGTTGAGAGAGCTAGAAAACTCAATTAGCATTTCGTATTGAATCGCTTATCTACCAACACATGAAGTTTAGTGATTCAAGTGGCTAATTATTTAACGCAATTAAAAACTAAATATGTTATAACCATGCTCACGTATAACCCTTGGGGTAATAAATGTTACAATAATGATTTGTTGGTATTTAAACGGTTGACATGCAGCCAACTGGGGTGCTATGAACATGTCAATAACATGAATTCGCTCCCAGGAAACGTTATCATGTTTTATAACAAAGATGTGTTTTAAATGAGTAAATCTCACGCACCGTATAAACGTATCCGTTATTGTACCGAGGTAGGATCAACTGCGTGTCACTGCCACCTTCTATGCCGTGCTATAAAACAAGGGTGGGAAAATGTACGAACATCATCATGACCGGTGGGTGTGTGAGGGCAAGCCAACGGGCCGGCGACCTCGCCATCACTCGCATTGCCCGCTGGCTGCCCGCTGGCTGTCCTCTTGTTCCGACGGCGCGTGACGGATATCGCGGTGGTGACTCCATTCCTCTCTCCACCACGCACGCGGCTGCCACTCCAGCGAGAAGACGGGAGACTTCTGTCGGTCCATGCTCTTTATTAACACGAACCATATCAACAACACTCTCTCAACTCACTACCCGCCCCGTGCTTCGTGAGCTATCGATTCGCCTCTCTCCATGCGCGTCGCTCCATTGCCATATCCCATGCAGACTCTTCCCCTTCGCTTCCGCACACCTCTTTATATCCCCTCAAACGTCACCCAGCCACGAGATATCATCCCACATCCGCTTAGCCAATACGATCATCACACGCCTCTCTTATGTACCCTCTCTTATGTACCCTTCTAGATTGTGTTGTTTACGATCTCGGGAGGGGGGGGAAGAGAATCCCACCACATATTCTGTCGCCCTCACTTTCGAATTCTCACCTCGCCTGACCCTCTGTCACCCCGGACCCCTCACCCACACGACATCCCACTCGCACCCACATCACCGCGACCCTTCCACGGCCCGATCGCTGGGAGTGGGCGCGCAGGTGCACCCAGCCTGGCACGGCGCGAGGCTTGGCACCACAGGTGCAATTTGGTGTAATCTTGTTTCTGCAGCAATCATTTCCTTGTAAAAATATGGGGAAGTCTGTGGCATGGGGTTATAGATGGTTCGAGCTAGGCTTGTCTCTGAATGAGAATAAACTCTTAGCTTGCTTTAAAGCAAATTGATTAACGCTCAAAGTGAGGATTGTGAATGGCTATAATCCTTTAGTCATCTCATCTAGTGTTGTAAGTCGGTTTGCCGAGTAAGATAAGTGTGTCGACTGTATATCGTCACCTTTCGACATTGGCGTTTTGGAATGTAAAGGTGCATTGGTTAACATGCTTGTGGCAGCCTTATATTAAGTGAACTGCAGTTGGATTGACAAATAAAATTACCTTTAGTCGTATTTGAACTACATCAAAGTACATAACAGATGTGACATAAAATTGTGAAAGTGAATTTCAAAAGGAGAACTGCAAATGCGGTAACTGCCATACCGGGAACTGTGCTGTTGTGTGATATCGCAACAAATCCAAGAACGTTCTGTTCGGGGATTCTGCATTGGTAGTGGTTCAACGGCAATCAGCTAATTAACCCGGGCAGCAGAGAAAAGTTTCGCCCGAGCCAGGACTCGAACCCAGGTCAGCATCACTGCGACACCACCAGCATTTCCAATCGCCACCCCCCCCCTTCTATTCTCGAGTCCCCCCCCACCCATATGGGCTCCACGTGGCTCTGCCCCGTCGTGACCACGTGGTTCTTACGCATTTGTTACCGCCCCTGAATATGATTTAAGACAGCAACAAGATGCGCGTCGAGACGCACGTCGCACTACGAACACGACTCTCCATACACGACACAGCAGGGGTGTCCAACCAGAGTGCATCGTGATGGACAGGTTGAACACTCAATCTGAACATAGACTTTGACTTTTACGCCCGATTTCGTTGCTCCTCCGAAGCAAGCTGTCAAGCCACTCGATACACAAACACAAAATGCAATATGATGTAGGTTTTCACGGCTCGATGCATGATGATTTGCTTCGCGAAGCTGCTCTTTCGGGACAGCCGCGTCGATCGCTCCCTCTCTCCACCTCGCGACGTTTCGCCTTCACACGTTAGAGGCATCCCCTGCTGTGCCCTGAGGATGCCTCTAAAAGTGTGACAGATCAGAGATTATTTACACCAATGGCCCAGCCACTGCATACAATCACACCGAGACGGTGGGAATAGCGGAGAGATTGTGCCCTGGGTTGTGTTTAAATGGATGGCGGTCGTGGTTCGCAAATGCAATCTGCTGGAGATGGTTATAATAATTATTGCATTTATAGAGCGTTTTTCACCCGAGGGTCACAAAGCGCTGCACAGAGCTGCGGAAAGAACGGCACAGCGAGCAGAGGTAACGCGCTGCAGGCAGAGGAGGCACACTAACAATAGGGTGTTATTTTGCATGGCGTTATTGCTTTGGGGTATTGGTAAAGTAAAATTTATAACGGTAGGTCAATGTGTTACGTTTACGTTCGAAAATTTGATCTTGTGTTTTAAAACGTTGGAGACCACTTCTCTCCAGAGCTCTGTGCAGCGCTTTGTGACACTCGGGTGAAAAGCGCTCTATAAATACAATTATCATTATTATTAACACTGGGTCAACAGATTTTATACGGAAAGCATAGCTCCAATCCCACCAGCATCCCCAATATCATGGTTATGGCTGGAGTTTCATTTTTTAAAACTTTATTTTCAGAGATAGTTGCTGTAAGTTTATCTGCCCTTAACATTTCTGAGTTGTAACGATGGCTTTTTAGGAAGTTCGTTGTACCACAGGAATCCCGCATCTAGAGCTTGCAAGCTCACCGGGTGCTTTCTGCTGTAATAATTAACATCTAGTGTTAGAGACAGGAGCCAATATTAGAGACAGGAGCCAGCGTTCAAGATAGGAGCTAGTACAAGAGACGGGAGCCAGTGTTTGAGATACTAGCCAGTGTTGGACATAGGATCCAGTGTTGTACCACAGGAATCCCGCATCTAGAGCTTGCAAGCTCACTGGGTGCTTTCTGCTGTAATAATTAACATCTAGTGTTAGAGATAGAAGCCAGTATTAGAGACAGGAGCCAGCGTTCACATCGCAGGGCACGGGGGGGGGCAATTTACTCAGCAGGCCAATTAACCTAGGCGGAGGTATGTCTTTGCACAGTGGGAGTTAACCGGAGTACCCGGTGAAAACGCACGCGGACACGGGGAGAGAACTCGCAAACTCGACACAGAAAAGCACCCGCGCAGGGAACCGAACCCGGGCAGTTCTTGCTGTGAGGCGGCAGGGCTACTCACTGCGCCACCTCTCCGCCGGGAGAACACCAGGACGGGTGGCAAGCCTGCTCCCAGGTAGCAAGCTGCGCGCGTGGACGCAGGGCTTCTCCACGGACCCTCCAGTGGGACGCCAGCAGTCGGGATGCCGGTGGAGGAGCGCTTGAGGATCATCTAGGCGCCCGGCCCCGCCGTCTCTCGGGCCCCGGAACGACGCTCGTTCCGGGGCCCGAGAGACGCCCAGCGGTCGCTCGGCTCGGCTTCCTCTCGCTCGCGAGCGGCGATCGCGGCCTCACCCCGACCACAGACGCGAGGCTGCGGGGCAAGCGAACCGCGGGCGGCTCGGAGAGCGGCGGTGAGCGGCGGTGAGCGGTGGTGAGCGAGGGAGCGGCGAGGAGTCGGCGGTGAGCGAGGGAGCGGTGGTGAGCGAGGGAGCGGCGGTGAGCGAGGGAGCGGCGGTGAGCGAGGGAGCGGCGAGGAGTCGGCGGTGAGCGAGGGAGCGGCGGTGAGCGAGGGAGCGGCGGTGAGCGAGGGA
>JAZEWT010000017.1:10916606-10944520 GCA_036362905.1 Mordacia mordax | reverse complement strand
GTAACTCATCTAACTACACGAGTCACCGAGCGACTCGAGTCACTCAACTAGCGACGCGAGTTAACCGTTGTCACCGCTCACCCATTAACATCCACCCTGTGCATCTACTAATCCCTTAACCAGTGTCACGAGTAAACTCGTACCCGCCAGACACTGCCACTATTAAACTTCTATGCGTGTCACTAATAAACCTTTAACTAGTGCCACGACTAACGCTCAAACTAGCCTCACTAGTAAACCTTTATATCGCCTACACTTACTGCGACTGATAAACCTTTGTTTAACCTCCAACGAATCTCTATTAAAACTTTATTCAAGCAACCCTATTAATAATTCATTTAGCCTTTTTATGTTGACCAATTTTGTTTAACCTCTGCGTATTGCCACATCTAAACTTTTAACCTTCTGAGAGCTACACTACCAAACCATTAACATATATAATTGTTTATCAGTTACTTGACCCCATACTAGTGCCACCACTAGCTCATATTTACCGTTAATTAACCCGTGCTTGTATTTACTGTCAACTTAGTGCGATAATTAAATCTCAATCAACCATCAATCACGATCTTAAAACCAGTCCAGTGGCGTCTTCACCTTAATCACTACCGCCATCCTTATTAAAGTCTTGATGGAACCATTATCCAGTACGGTTATCCTTGCACAACTTTTACTGAACGTTAAGCAACTTTGGTTTAACTACTGCGGTACTCTATTAAGACGGTGAGGTACTGCTCGGGTTGGGATTTGCATTTAGCGTCTAAATACAAACTGCATTATGAAGTCATACAATGCGCAGCGAGTCTCTGGACCATAATGAAACTGAATGTTTAACCACGGCTGTTTAACTTTGGCAGGAAAACACTTTATTAAAATCGCTCCTAATCGCCAATCATTTCGTAAAACACCGAATCACTCACTTTTAACCAGGCCTTTATTATATTCAGTGTTCAACCCTCAACTGAAATGCACGTTAGCAGTAATACATTTACATAAAAGCGCAACAGATTGGTAATAACCTAATACTTACATACACTTTAGCTGGTGATGGTTTGAGCAGTGGCCCTTCTTTATAGCACATAGATGTCAGAGTAATGACGACAGTTGAGGTTTTTTTTTGTTAAATATACTTTTACACCATTCTCAACCTAGCAGCATCACCAAATAATTGAATACATGTCCAGTGCCCGTGATCTCGTTTAATAAACCACAACCTCTAATCACAGATTGTCAAACCAGTGGAAGTATAGCACTACCAGTGTATTGTCTCTTTATAAGCACTTTCTTCACAGGGTCATTGCCTTGTGTTGCTTGCTGTTGAAATTCAGTCTCGGTCTATAGTGTTAGGTCTGTGTGGTTCCACAACCCGGCCTCTATTCTTTGCTTTTGTGTTCCCATGCCTCTGACGTGTCACTTCTAATCGGGGCAACAGAGACCGCGGTGAGAGGCGACAGCGAGCGTGGAGATGAAAGGAAAACGTAACAAATATAACTCGGCAGGATAATAATAATAATAATAATTGCATTTTTATAGCGCGTTTCACCCGAGGGTCACAAAGCGCTGCACAGAGCTGCGGAGAGAACGGCACGCCAACAGCAACGACGTGAGAATGGAAAATCAGCAACAGCAACGTTTTTTGTTTTTAAAAACACACATCGCTGCAGAACAACATGCAAAATATCATCAGACTTTCAACTATAATCTAAAAATGCAAGATGATCAGTGTTCATAATACATATGTGATGAGCATTGTTAAGACGGGGTAGAGGAGATGTGCCGGTAGGGAAGGGATGGAGAGACACGAGTTGTTCGAAGAGGCTGACACAGTCGCAGCGGAATTGTTAATGTCAGCAGCTGGTCATTGTGTACATAAAGTAGGCATTTTGTTAATCCACCGGTGGCTGGGAGCCTCCCTCCACACGTTGTCGGCTGGGGTGTTACTTGAGATGGGTGGTGGCACGTTGTTGATACGGATTGGGGAAGGATGCAAGCCTAGACGGGCGGGCCGGATTTTTGCGAGTCCCCCCCCCCTCTTCTACTGTCAACTTGCATTTCATAGCCGTCCTATGACAACCGGTTTATAGGTACGGTGCTCACCCATCCAACTACATTCTGCTTAGTCTCTTTGATCTGTTGATGTCAGGCGCATTTTGATGGCACAATATAGTACCTGATAATATTTTCGGCAGGTATTGTCCAATATTTTACAGTTACTAAGGCAATCTCTGCAGTATTTTGCAATCTGGTACCAAAGGGTTTGTTTATCAAACTATATAACGCAGTGCTAAATTGGTATCGGTAAAGTGCTGACACACTGGTTAGTGCACTGCCGTATTGAATTCACAATCTGATGTAACGATGTAGGTTTTCACGGCTCGATGCATGATGATTGCTTCGAAATGCTGCTCTCTCGGGACAGCCGCGTCGCTCGCTTCCTCTCCTCGCCTGCAAATGCTTCTAACGTGTGAGGCGAAACGTCGCGAGGTGGAGAGAGGAAGCGAACGACGCGGCTGTCCCGAGAGAGCAGCTTTTCGAAGCAATCTTCACAACCTGAGTCAATATCTCAGCCATGGACAACATCTGTGGTGTGTGACATCTCAACCGGTCCAAGGTGCCCGTTTCACCATCTACCTTTACCAGCGTATTGAAGTATGATCAAGCGACCCCCGTAATTGACACTCTCGGTGTGAGGATAGGTTGATTGGCTCGCAGACTAAAATTGTCCCGCAATGCTCGGCGATGGACTGGCATCCCGTCGTCGGGTGTATTCCTGCCTTGCGCCCTGTGTTTCCGGGATAGGCTCCGGCTCACCGTTACCCTATATAGGATTAAGCGGTTTCAGATAATGAGGATGGGATGAGGTGTGAGGAGATAGTCATTCAGCAGCGGATGGACAAATAAGTGAAACCTATTAACGTAATATCTGTATAGCCTGCTTTAACTCCACAGTACACATCAGAGAGGTGGGTATTGTGAGGCAGTGGCTGATTTGGAGTTGAGGTCGTTTTTTTAAATTGTTGTTGATCTCTCAATGCAGAGGATTGAATGAATTGGAGTGTGGCTTCAGCTGCACCACATCAATCATCTCCAAGTGGAAGTCGTCCCCTCTTCTTGCCAACAACGGGAGGGGGTTACGCTACAGTAATGACATGAGTACAAGAGTGATCTCTCTCACCGTGGGCAGGCCTTCATCCAGCGGTAGATAGAGCGTAACAGGGTATACACGTACTTACATGAACTGCGTTTAAGAGGTGACGGGAGACCTTTCGTGTACAAGTAGTCTGGTTTATAGTACTTTTGAACAGGCTGCTCTTCAAGCCCCATTTGTTCATCTTTCCTCTATATTGTTGCCGCTGTATTGGAGCGTGTATATTTAGTGACATTCCGCTTGCAATATTTATTTACACTGCTCTGTGTTAATGTCTGGACATTTGTCTCGTACAATTCTGTACGAACAAATACTTTTGCCACATTTAGGAGGACACATCTGATTTTATTTGCACACCTCGAATACGTTTCAAAGACCAAACTTACAGTAGTCCTTCGGAATTTTGCTTTGCCTTTTTTCCGACATAAGGTAAATGAGTTACAGGTATTTGAAAAAAAAAATGCTGCATGTAGTTCACCCAAATGTTTTTTTGTGTTTGAAACATATAGCAGTGATATGCTTGTGCAAGTGATGTTGTCATGAAGCAAATTCTTGTTTCATTTCATTGTCAGAAACCACTGAGTCCTGTACAGGGTCGCAGTGAGCCGGAGCCTATCCTGGCAGACACAGGCCGCAAGGCAGGGAGAGACTCACGATGGGACGCCAGTCCATCACCGGGCACTGCGGGCAATTTAGTCTGCAAGCCAATTAACCTATGCAGCAGCATGTTTCTTGGACTGTGGGAGGAAACAGGAGTGCCCGGCGAAAATCCACGTGGACATGGGGAGGGAACATGCAAACTCCGCACAGAAAGGCACCTGAGCCGAGATTCGAACCCGGGACCTTATTGCTGTGAGGAGGCGACAGCGCTACCCACTGGGCCACCGTTCCATCCTGAAGCCTAATAGATTTAGAAATTCACGTGTATTTGACGAGCAAAGAGTTGAAGCTGCTCAATAACAACAACCACTCTGGACAACACTGCGTCACTGTAGAACCACTATTTTGCTTCACGGAGGTGCTTCACGGAGGTGAAGCAAAACAGTGGAATCCTGGAAATCGCTGTCATTGCAATTTCCTGCCTATCCGTTATATATACTTTAAACTCTGGTTAATGGTTATTTTTCTGTAGAGGTACCTTTAGCCTAGTTATTGAGACAGTACATTATTGACACTACACCAGACTGCTGATGTCAATGTTCATTCATCGATTATCAATGCCTGCTTAATCCTACACAGGGTCAGTCAGAGAGAGGGTGCAAGGCAGGGGAGTATCCAGGATATGATATCAGTACATGGCAAGGCACTGCGGGCAATTTAGTCTGCAAGCCAATTAACCGATGCAGTAGCATGTTTTTTGGACTGTGGGAGGAAACCGGAGTGCCCGGCGAAAACCCACGCGGACACGGGGAGATCATGCAAACTCCACACAGAAAGGCAACCATGAATCAGAGTATGGTCATTAAAATAAATTTTCATATGTCGATGCTAAGTTATTTTGGGTCCTATACATTGATTAGAGTGCTTCTCGTTACACATGACGTCTTTCGCGTGATTTACAGTGCACTTACCTGAGTCTTCCCTTAGAGGAACGCCGCTCTGCTCGTCGTCCTTGACGCCCATTTTGAGGCTGCCACGGGACAGACATGGCCAACGATCCGGTAGACGAAGAGCTCCGCTTGGTGAACGACAACCACCTGCCGGACCTGCTGCGGGAGCTGTGCGAGCTGCGCGAGAGGGGCTCCTTCTGCGACGTCGTGGTGGAGGTGCAGAGCCGTCGCTACCTCGCCCACAAGGCGGTGCTGAGCAGCACCTGCAGATACTTCCGCGGCCTCTTCCTCGACGTGCCCTGCAGCTCCATGGGGCCATTCGTGATCGACTTCCTGACCATCAAGCTCTTCCACCAGATTCTGGAGTTTATCTACAAGGGGTACATCAAGGCCGACAAGGTGGAGATTCGCGACCTGTACAAAGCGGCCAAGGACCTTGGGCTCGACTGCCTCGAGGACATTTGCCAGCGTGCCGTGCCCTTGGAGTACCTTGAGGAGTGCACAGACAGCGAGTCGGAGATCTCGCAATCGCTCAGCGGCACGGGGGCACAGATGTCGCCCACAGGCGATGGCTCCATTGAAGACAGAAGCATGGTTTCTGCCGACAAATTGAACGAAATTGACGGCGGAGATAAAACGAACTTCAAGCAAAAATCAGGAAACTGCGTCACCAAAATTAAGGGAGAAAAGAGTCGGCAAACAAATGACGCTAGAAGCCTTGAGAGCGTCCAGAGGCATCCTTGCAATGGCAATAAACCACCAAAAGGTGTAAAAGCCAGTAAATTTACAGAGCAAGAATTTTGCATCTCCAACGTCGAGAGCATGTCACGCCATTCAGGAGAGCGAGAAGCCGCAGAGGCACCGCCCGATAAACATAACGCCGCGCACACGAGAGGAGACTGCAGTTACACCGCGGCCGGCGTCCGTGAAGTGAAAATGGAGCCTTTGGATGACGAGGTGTTTCTATCTCCTTCTCGCAAAGACTTGTGTTCGAGTCACGGTGGAGAGAAAATGCACGACGAGGACGAAGACACCGTGATCCAATCCTCCGATGTGAAAAAGAAAGACCCCAACCTGCCCATGCCAGACGTGGAGGGCAATAGGCACATGGAGGTCGTTCATGCCGTGGAGAGTTACCCGGTCGTGGGTCCCGACGGAAAGGTGCGCAGCCAGCTGCACGCGAGCGACTTCGCGCCGCGGCTGCCGGCGAGTGCCGCCGACTCGTTCGTCTTGTGCCAGGTGTGCGGCGAGTTCGTGCAGGAGATGGGCCTCAAGGACCACGCGGCCGTGCACCTCAACCTGGCCACCATGGAGTGCAAGGTGTGCGGCGTGGTCTTCGGTTCGTTCGGCGAGGCCGTGGAGCACGTGCTCCTGCACACGGGCATCTCGGCGTTGCCGTGCGAGGGCTGCGGGGAGGTCTTCCTCTCCAAGGACAGCCTCGCCCTGCACATGAGGGACTGCTTTAATAGCGAGCCGAAGGAGCACGCGGACGATTTCCAGGTGGACGAGTCGGAGGGTCTCGACAGCGGCACGCCGGAGAGGGTGTTCTGCCAGGTGTGCGGCGTCTCCCTGCCGAAGAAGTTCCTCGCCGTTCGCAAGCACGCCAAATGCCACGTGGACAGCGAGAACCGCGAGTGCAAAGTGTGCGGCCGTAAGTGCAACTACCTGAGCAACGTAATCAAGCACACGCTCATCCACATCGGCGTGTGCCTCTTCACCTGCGACATCTGCGGAAAGAAGTTCCTCAACAGGAACAACCTGATGGCCCACCGGCGCAGAGTGTGTCTGAACTCACGGTGCTACCTCTCGGAGGGCGCCTGGCAGCACATGGTGGATGAGAACCACTCGCTAGGAGATCTCGATCTCTCGCACTCGTCGGCCACGGCGGATGGGCCGGAGGAGGTGCTGGGCACCGACGTGTCAGAGTAGCGATGTTACGGTGCCTCGCTTAATCGTTTTCTCCCGGCCTATGTTGTCACTCTCCACCTACAGTCTTTGTCAGCACTGGTATTTAATTAGAAAACCCAACAGGAGAGAATCATAGTTCTCACAAGCAAGCTTGTGATTTTTTTTATATATTTCTAGTGTTTGGCATTTGTTGTGTCTTTCAAGTATTAAGTATTTATTTGATTAGAAAAGAATCCTCGGTCTTTGAATGCAATCATATATTCTGGTGTAAGGTTAACGTTTCGTGTTATTTACAGTTATAAGCAATATGCTATTGAAGATCCATCATGTTATATGATTTTGGTGTTTGTGAAGTTAGTTGTTTTTTAATGTTGCTTGCATATGATGATTTTGAAAGTTCAAATGATTGTAACAATGTAAAATGTTAACTAGTTACTGTCAAGACAATTGTTAAATTAATACGTTTCCCATCACTGTAGTTAAACAGTAGGCTTCTTTATAACCTATATGCTATGTTCCTAATAGACAAATATTTTGAATAAAATATTTTATTTAAAATATAGTACATTAAATAAAACAAAAAAGTAGAATTTAAAAAAATCCCAGCGTAAGATAGTTTTTATATTTTTTGGATTTCAAACTTGAATTGTAATGTTTAGCCTTCTCGGTTACAAACAATATCCAGTTTACACGAACATGTAAGGTCTGTTATTTAATGAAAAATTGTTCTGCTGTTCATGAGACTATCAATATTTTCAATGAATACTTTTCTTTTGTGACTAACAACTGTCGTTGATTATATGGTTGGTATTGTTGAGCATTAATATACAGTGTAGCCTCTTTGCTTTCAAAGAATCGTTGTGCTCTGCGATTTGTTTGGTTAAAGACGTTTAAAAATTCCTCTAGTGAACCTTGTATTGCTCCGTATTGTAAAAAAAAGAGACTACCGATTGAAATGGCTGTTGTGCGTGCAGGATATTCATGAAAAGTATTGTACATAATTAAAGTACCGTGTTTAGGAGACAATTTGCCGTGCCGCAACCGGTGTTAATATTTGAGATGTAGTTGATGTTACTGTGGATAGGTCGAGAGCACCCAGACATCACACAGTGGCTTTGAGCAATATCGAGGAATCCAAATGTATTGAATCAAGTCATGACACACATAGCAGTCATGAAAAATCACTCCTCGTATTGGTGAAATAATGCCTTACAGATTTTAGAAAAAGATATCCAAAACGAAAAAAACATTAAGCTTAACGTGTAGGCCTTTTTGCCCCGTTTCTTAGCTTCCCCTCATTACTCGTACACAGAGAGTATCTTTTTTCCCAAAGTTAACCAATTAACGGGAATATTTTGCCCTTACAGAGCACATATAAAGTGTCTGATTCCCCCCTAGGTCATCATCACAAGCAGAGTGTTTTGCTTTTGATCCCACAATCAGTATTTGTTTCCACAGTTCCACAATTATTTTTGTAGCTCACATTCAGAGAGAATTTTTTGTAAATCTTACTGTAGTGGTGCTACCTTCTTCACTACCATCTCATGAGTTTGACAGTAACACGTTTAAAAAGAGATTCATTAATAATCCAAGATCACACCTGAGTGCCTCACTCTTGTCACTCCGGGTTTCCCTACACAGTATATTTATTGATGTAGGATTTCACGGTTCGATGTATGAGAATTGCTCTTTTTTTTAATGAGCCGCTCTTTCCGGATAATCGTGGTGAGAATTTCTGCTCCCGCCTTCACGACGTTTCACCTTCCACGCTTCGATCCTGAAAATGCCTGAAGGTGCCTTCAACGTAAGAGATTAATCATCCTTCCTGTCGCTGCTTTTGCGTCACCATCCAAGGGTAATGTGAAGCCTGTTAATACTCTACCGTCATATATTATAAACAAACACCTCACCCCCCTCTCTAATTACTTCCTTCTTGTTTGCCATTAATCACCCCACAACTTGACTCTAAATTTTGTTTTCTTTTTAACAACTTCCACTTTCCCACCTTGGAGTCAGCTGTAGGTGAAATCACTGTCAGCAGGTCATAACATTCTATTTTTTCTGCCTAAAGATGTAATAATGGGTTTTGGAATGTTACCCCATGATAAACCGATGTTTCTAGACATAAGTAATGTTGCCACCATTGCAGTCATGCGATTGAAACGGCTGTGCTATTATGGTTAATAATAGGATGTTTAATTGTGTATGTATTGCCTTGTTTGTGCATATTTTATCTCACAATTGCTAACAGAGGGCGGCACGGTTGCCCAGTGGGTAGCGCTGTTGTCTCCCAGCAAGAAGGTTCCAGGTTCGAATCTTGGCTCGGGTGCCTTTCTGTGTGGAGTTTGCATGTTCTCTCTCCATGTTCGCGTGGGTTTTCGCTGGGCACTCCGGTTTCCTGCCACAATCCAAAAAGCATGCTGCATAGGTTAATTGGCTTGCAGACTAAATTGCCTGCAGTGCTCGGTGATGGACTGGCGCCCCATCGTGGGTATATCCCTTCCTTGCGCCCTGTGTCTGCCGGGATAGGCTCCGGCTCACCGCGACCCTGTACAGGATTAAGCAGTTCTGACAATGAGATGAGATATCTTTATAGACACCTTGTATGATACGACTATTGAGCTGCAAGTGAGAGTAATAAAGCAGTCAGGTATTTAAGAAAACGAACTATGAACATGTTTATTTTTTTGTTTAAAACTAGAAACATGAATGTACCTTTTTCTCTTAATACTAAGTTCGCTCATCCTCGCTTAGCTTGTGAGATCAGATGTTATCGGATGCGTTGATGTTGAAGGCAATGGTCATTTAAATGTTTTAATAAATATACTGTATTTTAAACAGTTTTACATGTTAACACACGCAGGATATTTGGCATGTTTAATGTATTACTTTTTACATAGGTTTAGTTGCTGTAGAGTAGCATTGGCCAGTACACCAAGCACTAGTATGTTATGGTAGATCCATTTTGGCTATGACCAGCTGATTTAGTCCTGTAATTCCCTGCAGACAATGTATAAAATGCTAGCGCCATCTATTGGTAGTTATTTTCTAAACTGTGACTTTGTATTGGGTGATTAGTATTTGATTTGTCATCAATCGTAGTAAAACTTATCCCATGCAACCCTTTTTACCTGTATCAAGATGTTAAATTATAATATTGGTCCCGTTAGATACAACTGCCAAAACCTGAGCTATTGATGCTTTGGCGATTGTATTGTCTTCGCTACACTTTGCACCTGGCGGATAGGTGACTCAGTGAGTAGCGATGTCGCCCCACAGCAAGAAGGTTCGAGTCCCAGTTCGGGTGCCTTTCTGTGTGGAGTTTGCGTGTTCTCCCCGTGCCTACGTGGGTTTTCGTCGGGTACTCCGGTTTCCCCCAAAGATACATTGCTGCCTAGGTTAATTGGGCTGCTGAGCAAATTGCCCCAAAGAATGTGCCGTGCGATGTACATCCTGGGTATTCCCCTGCCTTACGCCCTCTGTCGGTCGGGATAGGCCCCAGCCCCCCGCGACCCTGTACAGGATAAAGCGGGTATTGATAATGAATGAACTCATCTTTTAGCAGTGTTTGGTCTGGCGCTGGTAAGACAACGCCATAAAATAGGCTGTGGTGTAGTCCAAAGAGTTTCAATGCACACATGAAGGCTTATTTGTTCGCATTTGATCACAGATGTGTGGTTGATGAATAATCTGTGGATTGTAATCATGTTTATTTGGTGTCTGAACAATGTTATCGCTGTTTTTTTTCGCCCATGATACATTTTACACACAGTGTCATTGTTCGTGTTCCGATTTGTCCAGGGACCCAAACATATATTCAACGATCAATGTATTGCCCAGCATTTCTACATATTTAACTTGCAGTTGATAGTATTGGGGCAGAGAGATAATTCATTGAGTTGAGAGTTTGTTGATTTTGAGATGACTACGGTTAGTAGTCGAGATGTTGATGCTATTGTATGTTGTCATCCTATGTTATCGAGAAAACATTGTCAAGCACTGAAACAGGCGTCTACTTTGCATACAAATGGCATTCAATTGAAAAGGTCTGAAGTTGGCTGCTATATGGTATGTGCTAACTTTACATGACCATCGTGAAGCTATCCTTTTTTTTCTCATTAAAAACAAGGGCTACCTTTCTGTTGGGAATTGTGGCTATGTCTTTGTTTGAATATGCCTCTTATTTAGCGCTGGAAACAATTCCAAATTACTCCCAATAGAGAATACAATTCTACGGGTGTATGTAGCCAGATGACTACGGTGCTTCGAATAATTTCATTTTGCTTCAGTATGGGAAGAGGTCTTGTATGCTCACAGTACCTGGTAAGCTAAGTTATGGACGACTGATAGTGATATCCACGAGGTTGACATTTCAGTGAAGTTGATTTAATTTGAAAAGATGAGCCTATCCTTCAAAGAAATGTGTAATTCTTCATTAAAGGATAGTGGTCAATTGCATGCGATAGAAGTGAAATATTACCCATGTTAGCAGTGAAGAGAGAAGTCTATGAAGCGACTTCCTCATGACAACGTGTTGTAATATAATTTGGGTAAGGAAATACGGTTAAAAAAACAGTAAAATAATTACAGTACTGGAATATAACTTGACATTTGCTCTTCCATAGTATGATGGCCATCAGGAATGCACGGAATGTAGTTTGTAGTTTCTATAACAATCTTCTTGTGAAATAACATTGTACAGGCACGCTTGCTGGAATCCCCGTTAATGTAAACGAGTAGTTTTCAAAAATGTAGTTAAGAAAAAAAACAAGTCCGTTAGTAGCAGTTTTTGGTCTTTGGAAACAGCAATTTTCGTCACCGTCGATGCATTGAGTGAATTTTTTTAAAACTCTAACCTACCCAAAATACTGGCTGCTCCCCCACACTGGATGCGTTGTGCGGTAGTGGACTTGGCAGCCACACTGCTGAAGCTCTGGCAGGCGTCTGATTTATTTGGTGGGTGTTCTTACAACGTTGCTCAAACGTTATGTTAACCAAACCCCCTCGCCACCTTTCAAACCGCCATTGTTTACAAGTCTGGAGGTAAGCAAAGCCTCACATGTACACTTTTTTTTTTACAGAAATTCTAAAATAAGAAATGTTAATGCACAAATGCGGTGCTCTGCAACATTAGCCTGGCGATTTCAGTTCCATTCTCAGCCCCAACAGTGGCGAGTGATCCAAATCGGTTGTGGGTTGCACATTTAAACCCGCAATGACCAGCATCGTGTGGTCAAACAACTTCATTGACCAATATTGTGTTGGGGGGGTTATCCAACTACAGGCATAGCTGTAAATTTCCATTATCTGAAGTTACTGTATTTCATACATCACAGGTACACACGGTACATCTCCGTTTTAAACTCCGTCAAGTATCTTGTAGATGGACCTCACTATTGAAGTGACATGGTAGTTTTTTTTTGTTTTCAAGTGTGCACACATACGTAGAGTAACAGAACCGAAAAACCAGCTGATCATAAGTGGCGGCCAGGTTGCATTACAGTGCGTTATATTACGACAGTTTAACCAGAAAATCCTCATCCTCATGATTCAGGGGATTACTGTCAAGTTTCTAAGTAGGAGCAGTGATTGCTATACATATTTCAATTGAGACTATACAGGTAGTGTTTTTTTTTCCCCAATTCGGACCATGATTCCACAAACCGCGAAGCGAGCAGCGAGTATTTTATAGTTATTACAAGGTGTGGTATTAAGCAGGAAGGCCAGCCGGATTCATACCGTGAAACTCTGCAAACAAGCACTGAATGGCGCTGTCGCTGGACAATTGGACGGTGCCGCCACAGCAAAAAATGGTTGGAATAACTTTCAAACTTACATCAGAACAACTTTGAAAACATATTTTAAGATCAAAGCAAACTGAATGTCACTAAAAATAGTTTCACCCTACAAAGGTGGCCAAAGTAATCACTCATTAGAACCGACTTGCAGTTGATTTAACGTGATGGGATACTTTATAATCTGTTGGTGGCAGATATGATTCAACAATGTATCGAGCTGCTTTCAAGAGAACTGAGTTAAGCATGCCTCTTCTCCCATGGTGGAGGAATGAGACTTATGGAGGTGCAACGTGGAGGAGGAACGCTTGACGTGGCTATCCAGAATGAGCAGCCCTTTAGCAATTCTCAAACCTCGAGCCCTGAAAAACCTATATCCAAAGCCAATTGCGTTTTTTTTCAACACGGTAAACAAATCAAGTGGCAGCCCATTAACTTGGTGTCAGTGTCCGGCTGAGCTATTGCCGCGGGAAAGCAATCACTTTCTCCAGCCAGGTCCCAAATGTAACTGCCACTGTCCTCGTTTACCCCCATTCACCTCGGCAACCAAAGGTCCTTTCAAAAGGCACCACACAACATCCCCCCTGTTACGCGAGCGAGTAGACCTGGCCGCCGAGTTGATCTCGGGGAGGCTCACAGTCGGTGTTGGTTGTGAAGAGGAATATAACACATTGCCGCAGGTTTGTAGAGCAGTGCGCTAACTACTACACTACCACTGCCAATTACTGTTCGCCAGTAAGTGGTGGGGACATCACCACCATCCTTTGTCAGGCAAGGTGCACTGAGGTCACGTGAAGTATCGAAAGCCCGTTTACAATGGGCAAGCGCAGAACACCTGAAAGAGAGATGTACTCAAAGACAAATACATGTATTAACACACCACCCGTTATTCAGTACCCAAATGCACACAAAAATATGGCATAATACATATAGTATTGTGTTCTTACATGGGACAAACTTTATTAGAGCTTTTTCCACAAGTGTACACAAGTGCAACAATGGCAAAATCAAGACGCATATGAAGCTATGTGCGCAATGTACATAAGCAGTTGCCATACATGCAATGAACAAATGCATTTAAAACAATCCTGATACAGGTTCCTCCAGCAATCCTTCGTCTCAGTAGAAACACCTCACCCCAGCAAACAGAAGGCAGTTTTACTTCTTTATACAAACCAGAGGCCATAACGAAACTTGAGAAACTTTTGATGGAGAACAGCCAAAGTATTTGAGATTGTGCTATTTTTTTAAATCAAGCTGACAAAATTTAAGTTAAGGGTATATTAGTGTTGTGGTACGGAATATTAAGTTTGTGAATAAGGCTCGATCCCAAATATGGCATGCAACGGGGTGATAATTTCTTCCATGACGCACCATGCATTATGGAAAAGCACAAAGATTGTCCGCAATGCCATCCGCTGCAGCTCGTTCAGTAGGGGCAATTAACTTTTACCCATTTTTGAAATAAGGTCATCACATATCCTTGTCAGCTCTTCTTTATCCTGAATCTGTAAGAAAAAAAATGCATCGATTCAGAGATACCATTGAATACGTTCAGGAGCAAGAGCATATAGCAGGCTCGAAAGAGTCTCAACTACTGGCGTATTACAATAATTCATCTGGATAATTCCGTGATGTGTAACAACTGTTAGAATGGTGTCCAGTGTGCCAACCGACATTTAAAGCAACATGTAATACTGTGTACACATTGTAAATCTTTAACCACTTATTGTGTTGAACAATGCATCGTTATACACATTAAATGGATAAAGCTTCTCAGACAGGTCTTTAAAGATCGGATGTCTACCACGCTTTGCAGACTTCCTGTGCAACGGTGGTCTTTGCCATACTCCTTGTCGAAGAAATTATTCTTAAAAAATGAACACGATTTGTATATTGACCTTAAATAATAGTGATGACTTAATCTTCTATACCATGACACATTCAAATCGAGTCTGTGCTAAATACATTTTAATTTCGAAATGTAGACTGGTAACAGAGCCGTAAAAACATCCAGCCGTGAAAACCTACATCATTAAACTGTTAATATTTTCACAAACTCTTCACAACGTAATTGGAGTATGGAATATAGTAGTGGTGTCAGGATATAAACAAACGACTAGTGACAGTAAATTTGCTTCCCAAAGACAAAAAGATTCGAATTTGGCACATGCCATACTACCAAGGTATGAGAGGGAAAGTTGCTAAATTGGTTGTGAAATTTGCTCATTAACATACTGGGGCGCTTAATTGGCATTGATAAATGCTCATAGTACAATACTTTAATTTGTTTATGGCAATAGATAAACATTTGGCTATCATTGCAGCTGAAACTAAAAATATATTCCGAATGCTATTGGCTGTGAAATCAAACGGCTTAGGGTCTAGGAGCTTTTCAAATCTGACTTTAAAAGCATTCGAACAACCGCAGCCTCACGACAACACCTCGCCTCCAATCTGGGGGGCAACGTATCGCGAAGAAGGGGGTTAGCTCGACATGGCCATCTTAAAAGGACAGCTCTTGCGAACAATTCTCCTACTTCGAGCTGTGAGAACCTAGATCAGAGCGCACCTGTGTGTAAATTGGTGACAAAGCCATGCGACTTACCTTTTGCTTCAAGCTAACCTCAAGGGACTGCACCTTCATCTGCTCCTTGCGCAGGCTGGCTTGCAATGCCAGACACTCTGCATGTGCCTTGCTGCGCAAGTGTGCTATATCCTCGTTCGCCCTGTAAGGCACGCGAGACAGGGCGGTCCATTCTTTCAGACCTCATTGGAAAATCATAGCCAGGGGAACAGAAGTGATAATATAATAGGGTTATGGCAAGGAGGCGCATCATTATTCTGTAAAGTGAGGCTGTGCAACATGGCAAGTTCTAACAGTGTAGGATGGTGTGGCCGATACATGTAGCAGGCGTTGTGGTAAAGTTGCGGTTATATAATACGGCAATATGCGTAAAGCTATGATGCATTCTTTGGTTTGGCAGTGCGGTGTGATATGGCTGTGGGGTCTATGTGTATGCATGTCACAAGTACTTGTTGATCTTCTCCTCGGCATGGGCCTTTAGTGCCTGGTACTTTTGCTCCTCCTTCTTGAGACGGGTCTGGGCATCCTGCGCATACTTTTTCAGCATCTCCTCATTCTAAACAAGGACAGAGAGGGGGCGGCATGTGAGTCAAGACTTGGGGTGGGCTCTGGAAGTGAGAGGGAGACCGTGTTAAGTGGTATCACTGCAAAGTCGTACACGTAACAATCAAAGAAAAACCCGAGTTGTACTTTACATAGGTTATGCACGCGATAAGACGTGACAATAGAATTAGGCTGGTAAAATAATGCTACCCCCAGGCCACATGCACCACCTGTTCTTGGATTGGCAATCGTCGTTGCTGAATATTTAATTGAGGACTATCCTGAATAATTGAAATCTGAGCATGCGAGTGTGAGCTGTACGAGAGTGAACGAGCTTGTGAATGTGGTCACGCATTACACAATGCCCTGAACTGAAGTTGGAAACGGGCACACCAATATCACACAGCACTCAGCATGAAGCAACTCAGTGTTAACGGACATCAAAGTGAACGTGGCTCTCCAGCTGTCAACCACATTAAAAAAGTACTTGCTGACTAATGGGCAATCCTCGATTTAACCAACTTCCATTAACCGCTCATTGCAATAAACATTGTACAGGCTAAAGGCAATTTTACAAGTTAAATTGATAACCGATTGCTGCATAATGAATTGACATGTACCCGTGCAAGACAGCATAGCAAATCGACTGTTTGAGATAATTCTAACCTGCTTAAAGCCTTCCATGACCTCCTTCATCTTCTCGTAGCGTTTGAAGAGCTCCGAGAGAGACTTCTCCACCGAGTTGAGGTCCGCAAGCGCCTGCTCCTTCTCGCTCGATAACCGCTGTACGTTTTGCTCGAACGCCGCCTTGCCCCGCTGCTCGTCCTCTGCACGAAGGCCGCACGCGGTCATCAGTAAGGCTACGGCTTGGCAGGGAGGCCACGCGGTTCACACAGATCGTTAAATCGGAATAAAATCTGAAATTCTGGAAACTTACTGATGTAGGTTTTCGCAGCTCAATGTATGAGAATTGCTCCGAAGAGCGGCTCTTTCGGGATAGCCATATCAAGTGTTTCTCCTCTCTATCACGTCCTTAATTCTAAAGGTTAATGATGCCGCCAACGTGAAAGGCAGCTCGGCTCTGCAAAGCAATTCTTAGTGTTGAAAAACTGCTATAGAAATGCATTAGATTAGTACTCCTTCCATTGTCACAAATGCAAAGAAAGTAACAAAATGACAAGTTTTCCAAATTCCGTTGGTTTTCGTTTAAAGTTTTAAAAGGATATCTTACATGTCGCACAAAAACTTTGGAAATTTATTAAAATAGCCCCACAGCAATTAGTTATGACAATGAGGTTTCAGGGCGGCATGGTGGCAGTGAGTAGCGCTGCTGCCTCACAGCAGGAAGTGCCAGGTTCAGTTCCCGGCTCGGGTGCCTTTCTGTGTGGAGTTCTCCCCGTCGTGTCCGCGTGGGTTTTCGCTGGGTACTCCGGTTTTCTCCCACCATCCAAATACACAATGCCACCTAGGTTGACCTGCTGAGAAAATTGTCCTCCAAAAAGTACCCTGCGATGTCCTAGCGTCACATCCTTGGTATAGCCTCGCTGTGCACCCTATGCTGCCGGGATAGGCTTCGGCCTCCTGCGGCCCTGTACAGGATTAATAATAATAATAATATTTTAAAATAATTTTAAATTTATAACGCGCACATATTCATTCACTGTCGAAGGGATTCATTCGACAGAGAACGACTCAGAGGCGCGAGGAGAGCACAGAGAGGCGGAGGAGGCAGCCAGGCGGTTTGCCGGCACCACATTGCCACACACTGCTTCCTATATATTAGGATGTCATCGGTCAATTAATGGGTATTTTTTTTAAGTTGTGAGAGGAAGCCGGAGAGCCCGGAGGAAACCCGCGCAGACCAGGGCGGGGAATACACAAACTCCACACAGAAAGGTGCCCAAGGCGGGGATCGAACCTGCTCTGGCGAGACCGTTCTTTCTGCGAGGCACAGATGTTACTACTGCGCCACCCTGCCGCCCAAGCTCGTACCGATACTGACTGAGGCACATCTAAAGGGAAGGCGAGGCTTCGCACGTTACGGACCCAACCTGCAGCCCAGCACAGCATGTTCGCTGATGAAACATCACCACCCCTTGACTAATAAATACATCTCGCTAACACCTCACATCACAGAGTCCTGATGGGGCTTTTTTTTGCCAATTGTGTGTTATCGTTGAGAGGTAATAGCATGCAATATAAAACTGGTGTGTTTAAAGCTATCACGACGTTACATTATGCTTCCCATCCAGTCAACTAATACGTGTTTGGGTGTGCAGGTGCAGATTAGGAACACCTTAAGACGGTTTCAAATACTCTATAGGTCTCACGTTCAGACATTCTATACATGAAGCTTTTATTCATTAAAGCTGCAAGTGTTGTTTATTGTGTGGTGTTGTAGCCACTAAGTGTTTTGCGGCTTTTAGGCCTGGGCTTAGCGCACCGCAGTTTAAATATATATATATATGCATCCAATTTAGAGTAGTCAAAGGTTACATTAATGTATAAGGGTCACAAGTTTCTCTTTAATGAAAGCATAATTTACATATGAAGAGTTCTGGCGGGGTCAAGCTGGAACCAACACGCCAGACACTGCATCTTAAATCTTGTGATATTATTGGCCAATTCATTAATGAGCGTTTTTTTTTGTTGAGTGAGGATATTATAAAATTGAGGAAACCCACGCAAAACAGGGGGAGAGAACACAAAACCACTCAGAAAAGTGCTCAAGGTGGGAATCGAACCACAATAGGCAGGACCTTCTTTCTGCGAGGCACGGATGCCACCACTGTAACACCCTGCCACTGAAATGGCAATCACGACTGCAATGTGAATGCGAAGTGTTATGCATTGCATTTCAATCGAAGCTGCCTGGAGATTGTCAGTATAAGAGAACTTTTTCATGTATCTATTTAAAATATGCATTTAAAAGTCAAAACATACCCATCATCTGCGCCATTGCGACTTCATACTCCGAGACGAGTTTTCTGAGAGACAATAATTGGAACCATTAACGCTGGCAGTGGTGCACACATCTTGTAAAATTATTGCAGCATTTAATTGGATATCAGTTGTGAGTGCAGTTCCTCACCTCATGGTCTCGAGATTCCCCTCAGCTTCTTTGACTTTGTGTTTCCACGTGGCTGCTTCCTGTGACAATATCATATTCTACAGGAAACATGAGCCTCATTTTAGCAAACTATTTCCAAATGGAGGCCAAACCTATGCTTATATTTATACACATCTCATGGCTCATTACAATAGCGCAGCAAAACACGTGATGCGGTCTGTAAACTGTGAGTGCCACCGATGGAAACACACATCAATGCAATGTGCTTGTATATCACATCAATTATGCAAGTCGTGACAGTGTTTATAGGTACCACACTGATGACCTCTTTCAGTTTGGCTTAAGCTCCGCATAAGTCATACGGACACTGCACAAGTGAAGAGACTGTGTCCTGTGGGCATTACACATTTGTTTACGCAGCTAAACAAAATGTGAATGGTTCAACTAAAATTCTCCACACGTTTCAAATGCCAAACTGGTCTGCATATTTTACAAATTTGAGGCGGGTGTTTGTTACACATATTCAGTATGGAAGTAGTAGAATGTTATTTGAATGCATGCTAGGGAGGGAGCAGTGAGGCAGTGTGCTAGAATTCAATTCGTAGCCCCATAGATGACATGTAGAGTTGCTGGGCTCAGCCTTAGAGATAGGGTGAGGAGCTCAGCAATATGGGAGGATCTCAGAGTAGAAATGCTGCTCCTCTGCACTGAGAGGGGTCCTTTGAGGTGGTTTGGGCATCTGATAAGGATGCCTCCTGGACACCTCCCTCTGGAGGTACACTGGGCATGGCCAACTGGGAGGGGACCCCGGAGCAGATCCAGGACCTGTTGGAGGGATTAGATCTCTCAGCTGGCCTGGGAACGCTTTGGAATCCCCCGGGAAGAGCTGGGGGAAGTTGCTCGGGAAAAGGAAGTCTGGGCTGCTTTGCTAAGCCTGCTGCCTCAGTGAACCCAGACCTGGATAAACAGCATGACAATGGATGGATGACCATGGCTGCCACTGTGATATCTGCCTTTAACCAACCTGGACAGATCATTGCGGTAAAGTTTGGTCAAATAACCCCTACGACAAATCTGGCATGGGGAAGCATTCATCTTTCAGTGGAATCAACAGAGGGCTGTACACGTTGTTTGAATGAAATGCACGGCTGTGTTATGGGTTGCATGAGGACAGGCTGTGCTGTCACCTTATCCCTGGCTGCCTTTAGTGCTGTGTCCATGTCATGCTGACTGTACTTGAGGACATCCACGATCGTGTCACCGTCCAGAGTAGGCAGGTTCGGTACCCTCTCCAGACACTGACATATACGAAACACACAGGAGCAGCAACACTGGTCCATAGTCTCATCTCATTATCTGAAACCGCTTAATCCTATATAGGGTCACGGTGAGCCGGAGCCTATCCCGGAAACACAGGGCGTAAGGCAGGAATACACCCGACGACGGGACGCCGGTCCATCGCCAGGCATTGCGGGACAATTTTAGTCTGCGAGCCAATCAACCTATCCAGGAGCATGCTTTTGGACTGTGGGAGGAAACCGGAGTACCCGGCGAAAACCCACGCGGACACGGGGAGAACATGCAAACTGGTCCATAGTGTTCAGTGCAATGGTAGTGTAGATGCCACAAGTACGGTTAATACACAAAATATTCCACCTCATTGTGTTTGGTTTAAATAAATATTGACAAGGGGATTATCACTGAAGGTATGCCTGGCTTGCTGCATTGTGGTAAAATGTGAAATACAAATTTTAAAAACGTAACACTGCGCCACTATTGTCATCATATTTCAACTGGCAAGTCAAATGCCTCGGGGAAAAAAAATAGTGAATGTAGTGCCCTCGAGTTCGTATCAAAAATACAAACATTTACGCAGAAAACACCGTCAAGCACATGCAAACAGTCATCTCAACAGACCTTTATTAATGAATCAAGAGAGTTTAAAGAAAACTCGCATGTCGGTGGTCTACTGAAGTCATCTAATGACAATTACTGCTGTAGTAAAATAAGTTTATTTTCGGTTATGCCAAAATACTCAAAGCGCAGTGTTCAGAGTAGCGTTGTAGGATTGATGCAAGAATGATGACATTACAGTTGTGCGCGATTCTTAGAAAACCCACCTGCGAAATCTTATCAAGTGGGGTTGAGAGCAGATCCACCTTCGCTGTGGCTAATGATCCGGCTGCAGAATCCGAGGCCATACTTTGTCTGGATTGCGTAGCCTCTGCATTAGGCCTGTGTAACAAGCAGATACATGTACGGTTAGAGAGCTTCAGTGAGAGACTTCCTGCGCTGGCAACACCCATTCACCGACAGCTGCATCTGTTTTTTTTACTATCTTCTGTTTACATTTGGACTGTTGTTGTGTTTGACAAGTTGACCGTAGGGCATCTATCGGAAAATTACATTGCGAACACATTACCACACCAAACATTAACATGTCAAATTGACATAATAACAGCATAATATATATAATCAGCATCAGTTTATCTCGTGCAGAAGAGACAGAGGTGTTGCACGTTCCGTTAATACAAGATAAAACGCCTCTACCTCGATCACTAGGAAACCTTTCAGTCCATCTGTGGAGTTACACCACCGGTTGAGTGTTACGACACACTGTAGTTTTGGGAGTTTCAAAGCAAAACACCAATGGCAGAGTTGAGCTATGGGGCCACACCCAACCGCACCGTGCACGGAGCCACAATTCTGAAATTGTACCTCCGGTGCATTCCATACCTGTGGCTGCGCCATTAGAACTATCAACCGTAGTTGAGTTACGCGAAGATAACACGCTGTGTATAATGAACATTTTAGCATTGTGGGTTTGACAATACGCTGGAAGACCAGAGTTTAAACTTATGAGTTCCCACTAAGTAAACTGAATTCCATGTAATACCAAACTATTACCGGACACTTTTTTAGGTCTCCCCTATTTGAACGTATGGTAAATAAAAATGGAGTTGTCTGCCATACTGAGCTAATTGAGATTTAAGCTCAATGCCAAGTATTCTTTAGCAGTAAATATGGCAGACAATGTTGCAAATTGTAGACATGCTTCATAACTATGTACAATTACAATGCTGCATTCTATTGGAAACAAGGAGGTATTGCAGCTGTCCGTTACAGATTTCTAATTTTACGGACCAAAACTATGAAAATCATAAAGCCAATTTCATGGACTTCACAAATGTTTTTAAATCACATTTTGTTTTAGATTTGATCAATTGATAGAGATTTTATTGCCATTATTCATAAAACTATTTTCCCACCGTATTGTCGGTTCGAACGTTTGTTGTATCGCAGGAATCCCGCATACAGATATTGCAAACTCACTGGGTATATTCTACTGTAATAATAAACATCAACATCTAAACATTAACAGTTGTAGCTTCATGGGTTTATTACCGTTCATAGATTGTAAATGGCTTAGGGAGAGCTTGCCATGAAATGTGCTCTATAAGCTTGACACATGCTTACTGTCACCATGATTAACGGTTGGGGAGATGGTTCAATACTACTACAGAAGTGGTAGCGCTTAGTGAGACATAGCACTATGGCTTAGAACTTGTTTTGATGACCTCATTCGATGACCTCATGCCTATAACACGTGACAACGCCAAGTATATGATTATTACCTTCTATAATTCATAGCATAACTCTAGTTACAGTTTGGCTCACATGCATTTATAGACTTTGTCTATTTATAATAAAAAAAAACAATTGGTCGTGCAGTTAAGTGCCTTATACGACAACATACATATAACCTCATGAGTGGCGAAAGAGGGTACAAAACAATTGCATGTAAGCACTTTTTTTCATAGCGTCAGGATTCCAAAAGTTATGCATGGTCCAACGAGTCATGGAGTGATACAGTATTGCTTGTTACAGCACATTTTATTCAACTGCATATGGGATGTTGCCACAAAGTGCTACGAGTTGTTCCCCCCCACATAACCTTAAGGTCACCTTTTCAACACAACATAATCGCAACCCCCAATGACTACAGCGAACCTGCAAGTGTTCAAGACAAAGGCTACGTTATGGGCCCTTTGCGGGAAGGTAAATAAACATTTTCAAGCTACGCAGTGTAAATGAACACTCAAGTGACCGAACAATATGGTGTGAAGGGCCATCCCTGGTTATTAGTGTTGAGCGGCAGAGAATCACCGTGACCCTATATAGGATTAAGCAGTTTCAGATAATGAGATGAGATGAGAAACACGTGCCTGTCATTCATGCGTCTCTTGGTAACCGGACGAGAGGCGGCCTCGGGATCGTCGGCCAGCAGAGGGTCAAACTTGACGAACAGTGACTGCTTCCTCAGGTCCGACTCTGTAAATCCACTCTGCACAGTGCGCCAAATTGGCCCGAAAATAAAACCAGGAAAGAAAACATTTCATATCATTAAACAGTAGCAAGGAATTGCCGTGTTAACGCTGCCTGCTGGGTGAACAACTGTGCTGCTTGGAAATGTGCGGATAAAGATCCACGGCTGGCGTCAGAGTTGGTGACCTCGGTGCAGTGCTCACATTCATGTGTTTGTCAGGATACAACGTGAATTTAAAATGTTTTCCTGAGATTCGCCCAAAAATAAACAATGAAACTAAGCACAAAGACAGATACATTTTACAGAGGTTGTACTCTAGCATCTTGACATACAGCTTTATTTACACGCTGTATAAATTGTGAGCATACCCAGGATCAATATACGTCGAGGAATAGGATTTGTAAGCAAACAGTCAACCCAGGTAAGCCAGCCGTTAAAGCGGTTAAATGTTTTTAACAACTTGTCCAGTTATAAAACACGTTACCAAAAACAACAAGCAGAGATTTACAAACACAGACTCCAATCCAATTTCAACGGCTGTTGCTTAACGACATTAATAATTATAATTTTGACCTCATGTAGCCGAAAAGTGAGTCATTTATAACAGCATATATACCCCTCTCTCCACACATGACTCATAACACAGGATTCTGTTATTGTTTTTTGACCACATTACGTAACTGTTAATAAAATAACCTTGTTCTTCCACAACCAAACAGCCACACCTGGTGTGAGCAATCAATCAGGCCGTTGGCGGACTGCACACGCTAGGCCGAACTCATCACCCATCTGTTGTCGACCGACGTGGCTTTGTGCTGTGTCTGCAGCTCACCATTCCGAACTGCTCCAGGTAGTCGATCTCCAACATCTGGCTTCCGGTCGGCACGGGTGGGACGCCCGTTGCATCTGCTGGTGTTCCTGCTGGCGAGCACACGGTTAAAGGCACAGGAGGATCATGCACCCCGCAGCCCAATGCGGACACTGCCAGGAAATGCCTGCCCTAGCCTAATCGTTGTCTCTGGGCGTCCCATTAACATGAACAAGTGAAGGGGCCATCATACGAGTGACTTCTATAAATACCCGCTAGAGTGACATTACAGGCTCCTGTTGTACTGTTGCCTGTATTGATAACGTAAATGTATTGAGAAAACTTTTTAAAAGCCTCAGCACCAGACCTTGCTTGGATTCAAGCCTATTTTTGTACCAAGACCACTCGTGTTGAACACTTGTCAATGATTAACCACTGGTTAAACATTTGCAGACATTTGTTACTACTAAGTAGAAACCAACTACATATTTTAAAAAACGCCACTGAAACATTAAGAGTTGTGCATAATAATACGAAGCCTTTATTTTGCTAGAGGGAAGTACCCTGTAGTGTAAGCGCACAAAAGTTACCACTATAAAGGGTACCCGAATGTGTAGTGATGGTAAACGGTCACTCATTGCTACTTTGGGTGCAAAGGGTTTAAAAGCAAACTAGTGAGTGATTAAAAGACATATTCTTTTGTATGTAGCTCAATAAACGTTTCACTACACTGGTTGTGCTCACTGCAAAGGATAATTTACTTTTGTAACGAACATTAAGCTCAGATGCCACTGTTAAATTCCATGGCCCGAGCGATTGTTGCTAGATTGCAGACAGTGCCTCTAACATTTGCACAGTCGTGCGTGCGGAATTTACATTCCACAAGCTCAAAGAAGGCCAATATCCCCGTTGTTTTAACGAACACTTTGTCAAATATTGATATTGGAAAAACTAATACGGAATCGAAATTAAACAACACACCGGTATATAAGCAAAAAATCGTATTTGCTTCATGACAATAGTTTACAACCATTTATCAGTGCACTGCCGGATAAAGCTCTTACCACACGGTGCCAGTCATGGGGGTTGTTTGACCACACATCCAGAAAAATGGTCAAGATGGATTGGTGAAAGGTGGGAGACCCAGTACTGGATCATATAGCACTCACTACTGATGTTAGCCATGGTGGTGAGAATCAAATTGAGGTCACCAGATTTTATAAGCAAATTACAGAACCATTGCACTATCACTCGCCCCACAATAATTTCCTGAAGGAAACGTGACAGTCTTAACACACTTTTTTAGGCGGGTCCTGCTAAGCATTTGTGAGCAGTTATTTTACGCATTTTAACACGTGACTTGAGAGGGGATGGATTACTTTGAGACGGTAACAAATCAAAGGACTGCCAACCGTGAAGCAAGGCTGCAATTCAAGGGAGGCTGCAATTCAAGGGAGGCCTTCAAACAGCAGTGAACTGCTCATGGTTGATCGTGAACAATCAAAGTTCACTGTACAATCCCTACCAACTTGTTGCACTCCCTCGTAGCGCAGCAGCTCTCCTCCACGTGGTCGATCTCCTGCACGCCGAGATAACGACGGTGCGAGCAACGGTTCAAGCGAAGCTGCTGGGGTGCGTACCTGGAGCAGGCGGCGTGTTTCCGTTTCTCGCGGGGCACAGGACCGGCTCGTCTTGCCGGGCGGTGTCGCGCGCCCCCGGCGTCGTCGCTGCCGCACAATCGTCGAGCGCGAGGACGGCGGCGGCGGCGGCGGCGGCGATGGCGGCGGCGGCCGACGACGACGCGTGTTGAATCTTCTCTTCGTCCGTGGCGAGCGTCGCCACGGCTGCATCGCAATCCGGGTCGAGGGTCGGGTCCTGAGGGCGGCAGCGGGGGGCACCGCGTGCGGGCGCGCGGCGGCGGCGGCACACGACGGGACGAGGAGTATTCACACGTGGGAGACCACGTGCGCGAACAATGTGTTCATCGAAAAGCTGCTCTCTCGGGACAGCCGCGTCGATGGAAGAGGAGAGAGAGCCATCGACGCGGCTGTCCTGAGAGAGCAGCTTTTCGAAGCAATCATCATGCATCGAGCCGTGAAAACCTACATCATTACAATGTGTTCATCTACAATCATTGTGAGTGAAGGAAATTTCACGTAGCTGTGGCAAGCACCATCCTCTATACAGCAGAGCTGAATTACAGCAAACATATAACGCTGTGTTTATAATAATAATTGCACTTCCACAGTGTTTTTCACCTGAGGGTTACAAAGTGCTGCACAGAGCTGTAGCAACAACGACATTTGAACGGCATAACAATAACATTTTTTGGTTACAAATCTGAGCTGTGGAGAGAATGGCATGTCTACAACAACAAAATCAGAGCAGTTCAATTGAAAGTCAATTTATGGCTATAATTTAGAGACGGACATAAAATAAGAGATAAAAAGAATGGTTAAACTAACTAAGGAAGGAATAAGTGTTCCTGAGCTGGTACAGATCAGCAACGGGCCATCATCTTCAGCAATGCCAATACGCGAGTCACACGAACAGTCCTAGCCAGAGAACTTAAAGAGATGTGGTGCAGTGGTGAGCACACTGGATTATGAATGCGGCAATCGGAGTTTAATTCTGGCCAAGGCTAACATTAGGGACAAGTGATGCGCAAATCGACCCTGGCAATGCGTATCTTCAGTTAGCACTGACCATAGCGGTGAAGTTTGGTCAAAGCAAATCTCATGACTGAACATGGCATGGAAATATCTACTCAGAATTGTAACAAATTATATAGAACAGTTTCACCACGGATGGGACTATTTGTACATGCGATACCAATCCATGTTTATGCATCAAAAATTAAAAACGAAATCAGGGAGGTGTGGAGAAAAGAGGTTCTTAAAATACCAAGGATTATGAAGTCGGTTTTCTAAGAATCCAGAATGTATTGAGATCAATGTATAGGATACCTCGCTACAATTATGGAGTAATCAAAAAACAGATAAAACTTAATTTTTCAAAAACCTTGTTTCTAACCAATATTTTTGAGACAAATATTACATATTTTAACTCTTCTACAAGATACAGGGACGTATCACTTTCACAATATTGTGAAGTCAGGGGGAGTCGTTTTGAAATCGTAGGGAATCTATAAATGATTTACTCTTCATGGCCAGATATCAGTCTGTATTTATATATTTAACAATCTTGCAGATAAGCCTCCACACAAAATGCACTGGGATGTATTCTTTGGATAAAATAAAGAAAAACGTACGCAGAATATACATACCTGGGCGTTGTCGGAAGCAGACGGGTTCCTGAACGGGTTCTTCACACGGAATGTGGCTCTGCTGGCACAGTACAATTCATTAGTCGTGCGTACGCGTTCTAAATCCGACATGTGCACAGACCTTGTACTGATGACGACCGACTACAACTGTCCCCTTATCCCCAACTCACCCGTCACACCCGTATTCTGTCATGGGACCGTGTGCTTGTATGACGGTTGTCCGTTTGACGATACATAGGCGACACTGTTGCTGGGGGAAAGGCTCTGTTTTTCAAGCCAAGCTGAAGCGTTAGACACACATGGGGCAGCACTTGCGAGGAAAACCAAGGCGTTCGTTGCCTATCTGATCAATCGTCTCAAACGTGTGCAGAATGCAGCTGCTGGAGTCTACACTCGTACACCCATCCACGATCACGTGGCCCCAACACTGATATATATCCACTGGCTACCGGTTAAATATAGGATTGAATTCAAGATCCTCCTCCTCACCTATAAGGCTCTCACTGGCGACATACATCCCGTGACCTACTTCAGGCACTCTCCACAACACAACTTCGATCCTCCAATACGGGCTTGCTGCATGTGCCCAGATCGCACCTCCATTCGATGGGTGACAGAGCCTTCTTGCTGGCTGCTCCCAGACTTTGGAATGCCCTTCCATTAGTGATTCGATCAGCTGAGTCTCTGGGCATATTCAAATCTCGTCTCAAGACTCACTTGTTCCGTAAGGCTTTCAAGCCCTCTGTTAATGCGGCTCACTGTTGTCGTGCTGGGATGATGGCTCGCTGCCCTACCTGCGCCTGCTCGGGAACATTTATCCCTTCCTTGTTTGTTGAACAATTATATTTCTCGCTTATTTTATGTCCTATAATTAGCCATTATTTGACTTTCA